>CAXITT010000145.1:818248-855257 GCA_964033795.1 Lymnaea stagnalis
CTGTAGTCCATCACCGACCTTACACTGCTTAGAAAGAGAGCTCTAAGCGTACTTGCGTTCGCGCCCCAACTTGTGCAAGCCAATTTTTTCACCAGGTTAAGCTTGGCGGTCGCCTGGGAGCAGAGGTCCTGTACAAAATTGTGCATTTGTACCTTTTGGTCCAGCTTAACTCCCAAGTAGACCGGTTGTTTGTCCCACTTTAGCGCTACATCGCCCACCTTGAGCTCGATCTCCTGTTTGAGAATGGTCCGCCCATTAGTGAAGAGTGAGTGCGCTCGTCGGGCAAAAACACAAATCACATGTAATTTTGCGGGCCAAACAGGATAAACATTCAATAAGCGGAATATTAATCTTAAAAAAAAAATAAACATTGATTTAAATGAAAATAGAAAAAAAATGTTTCCAAATAAAAAATCATTGGCACACCCATTTGTCAGAGCTGGATATTTGGCACATTTTCTTGGCTACAAAAACAAGTTCGTTTCTGTTGGGAGTAACGCTCTGTGACAATGAGATTCTCATGATGGACTGCAAGTGTGATGTTTTGTTAATCTTCATCACAGAAAGCAGCTGCTCACACATACATGTTCTACCCAACATGCTTAAAGTTCGAGCCGCATGTAGACGAAGTTGGGGCATTTCTTCAGGAATAAAATGAGGGAACTGTGTAGGCCCAGCTGTGTCGTACTTTGCCTTTAGTGTCCCATTACATTGCAGCTCTACTAGCTCCATCTGCAAATTTACAGGTGCAGTCTCCACGTCTATGACGAATTGCTTACGAAACTGCTCGAAATTAAATTTCTGTGCTTCAAAGTCACTAAAGCGCCATGCGAATTTGGCACGAAGCAAGCTAAGTTTTTCAGCAAATTGTGCATTGGGAAACACCATAGTCTTTACTTGGATATAATTGTACGACGTTCAAGACTTCGCGAGCCTGATATTACTGTTCGGCGGGCCGCATGTGGCCCGAGGGCCTTGAGTTTGACACATATGATTTAAGTTTATTAACGATGATACCCGGAGAAACCGGTAAGCTTTTCCCCGACAGAAGATTTACCTGAGAGCAGGGCTACCCTCCATTGGAAAATTTCCCCAGATCTTGGTCTTGGAAAAGCACGACCCCACTTGGGATCTGGCCTGGGGAATAATTATAAAAATTAAGCGAAGTCATGGAAAATTTGGACTTACATGGAAAATTGTAGAAAATTCATTAAAAAAAAAAGAAAAAGAAAAAAATAAAAAAAAAAAACAAAAAAAAAACTTAAAAATATTTTTTTAAGAAAAAAAAGGGGGGGGGGGGAATAGTTTGTTTCAATACTTTCCAATTTTGAAATCTTACGAGGTTGGTTGTACTTTTTAATGCCACCGATGATAAGAAATCTTCTTAAATTAAATTTAATATTGTATTAAAAAGTAACAAATTGAAGAAATTGAAAAAAAAAAAGATATCATCCAGAGTTGAATGTTGAGTAAAATTACAGTGTTCGGCATTCTCAAGAATAAATAAACTCATCATGTTTATTCATATTATTATTGAATTTGTGAAAACAGTAAGCTTGGAAAGACTCTACAATCGTATGAACGAAGGGGCGGGTGTGGCTTCACCAAATCTGGCAGTAACTTCAGTAAGTGAAAGTGGTAAAATAACCATACATTATCTTGGAATCTACCGAATTCACAATAAATGAAGCCGTTCAATCATAAATGTCTCCAGTTGGTCAATAAACAACTAAGGGGTTGAATGATTCGATTTACTGGAGTGCTCATTACAGCTCATTCTTCAGTGTTTGTCAGTGGTCAGATTTATTTACATTTTTGATTTATCATTTATGTTTTCAAGAGTGCATGCAGATTGCAGAACTATATATTTTTTATATTTCCAATACTTATTTTTTCTGGTGTGTCTATCATCCAAGACCAATGCCATAAGATGAGATGCAACGAAAATATTTCTTTACTGAAGACCAGTGAAGGTGTGGTCACTCTCACCTCATAATATGTTCCAACCGCTAACCCATACTTAATGTGTCTGCCTATAGCTCATGTCTCCATGTACTCTTTGGCCTTTCTGTCTTCCTTTTCCCTGTGGATTCCATGTTAGGAATTGTCTGGTGATGTTACCTGGAGGTTTTGATTGATTGATTGATTTGATATTTAAATCGCGCCGGTATCCATGCCATTTTAGCATGCTCACTGCTCACTGCTCTCGTCCTCCGAAATCTATTTAAACAAAAAAGTTTTTAATTGTTTCTTAAATGATTTTTTATCATTTACAATTCCCCTCAAAGATTGAGGCAAACTGTTTCATAATTTTGGCGCTATTTCTTCAAAAGAGCGCTCACCGTACAACTTTTTTCTGTGTTTATCCACACTGGGAACACTCAGTAAGTACTGTGATGAAGACTGCAGGCTCTTCAAGGATACTAGTTTATAAATCAGTTCCTTGACATATTCCGGTGCTGAGCCATCTCTGCAGCTGTACGCCAGGGACAGAATTTTGTAGTTAATGCGCTCACTCACAGGAACCCAATGGAGATCTCGTAGAACTGGGGTGATCTGGTCAGATTTTTTCATCCTCGATACAATGCATGCTGCAGTATTTTGTATCTTTTGGAGTCTCTGAATTTGGTCCTGAGGTAAACCCCACAAACAACTATTACAGTAATCTAATCTTGACTGGATTAGAGTTACCTCTACAGCGTTGGCTGTTCTCCTATTGAGTTGAGGACGCAAAGAAAGTACCATATCTACCTCCATCTTTTCCTTATGCCGTCTTCAGCAACAGTCCAATAGGCCCTTGGTATGTCCTGTACAGTAAGCGCAATAGGCCCTTGGTATGTCCTGTACAGTAAGCGCAATAGGCCCTTGGTATGTCCTGTACAGTAAGCGCAATAGGCCCTTGGTATGTCCTGTACAGTAGCGCAATAGGCCATTGGTATGTCCTGTACAGTAAGCGCAATAGGCCCTTGATATGTCCTGTACAGTAAGCGCAATAGGCCCTTGGTATGTCCTGTACAGTAAGACTTTGTTGTTACTGATGAATGGCCATTTTTATGGTCAGGATCTTTCTAAGGCAGTGGTTCTCAACCTTCCTACTGCCGCGACCCTTAAATACAGTTTCTCATGCAGCGGCGACCCCTAGCCACAAATTTTTTTTCGTTGCTACTTCATAACTGTATGGTATATGTGTTTTCCGATGGTCCTAGGCGACCCCTGGGAAAGGGTTGTGCGACCCCCACAGGTTGAGAACCGCTGTTCTAAGGCAAGTGTTTGTGAAGGTCTGTACTTTCTGCATGATTCTCGCTGTTGTTCTCCAAGCTTCAGCTCCATAAAGTGGCACTAATTTGACTTTTGTATTGAAAGATATGACTTTAGTTTGTAGAGTCAACCCCTTTGATTGCCATATTTTCCTTAACATCAAAAATTGTGACCTAGTCTTTCCAATTGTATCCATGACAAAAGCTTCTGATCCACCATTTATGTCTGTGATGCTGCCCAAGTTGGTGAAGGCCTCAACCTCTTCCAGTGCATTTCCTGCCAAGGAGATATGTTCTTGGTTAGCTGAGTTTATCCTCATGATCTTTGGTCTTGCTTGTATTTATGTTGAGACCAAGCTGCGCTGAAATAGTGGCTACATCTCTTGTCTTTTTTCTGCATTGGTTGTGCGACAGAAGCGCAATGTCATGTGCAAAGTCTAGGTCATTCAGTTTTTCCTAAGGTGTCCTCTGTATCCCGTTGCTCATTTTATCTGTCGATACTTTCATTATTCAGTCAATGGCAAGGATGAACACGAGAGAGGACAAGAGAAATCCTTGTCCTACTCCTGTTTCCACTTTAAAGACATCTATGAGTCTGAAAAAGGTGTTTGCTGTAGTGTCTGGGAAGCTTTCGGGTATTGTAAAATATTGCTTAATTTAAAACCATTTCTAACTGCATGATTTGGCCCAATTTTATTACTACACACAATTTTGTTGATTGAAAGAGCTTAATTTGGACGTGCATTAAAATAGGATAGCATGAATAATAAATAACATTTATTGGATGGCAGGACATTTGATAAGCAAATATATTTTATCAAGGCAGTGTATAGGAATTTTTCGGATCAGAGGAAATCCTAATTTCAGGTGCCCACAAATTTCAAAATCATTGTATCAAACGAAATTGTTTTTTAATTTTTTTTATCTACCTTTGAGGACCTTATATGGACAGTATTTACTCAGTTGCCTCAACCTCTGCATGGCTCTAGATGTAATGCATCAATAGCTTAAAAATAAGTTTATCCTATTTTTGACCCGTGCTTCATCCAGACATCTCTAGGTCTGTAAATAAACAGTTACACAAAATACAAGTTTGCATTTTTTAAATATTTGTTTTGCAAAATTAAGAATAAATCCCCTTTTAACTTTTTGAACTTACCACATAGTGACATGTAAATTTTTTTTTCCACCTGACAGAAGTGCCACCTTGTTTAGATCCTAGTAAGAATAATTGTGCAAACACCACTTACTGCTCTGAAAGACCTGATGGCAGTATAAATTGTGTTCGTAAGTATCCTTTTTTTTAATGAATATATTTTTCACATTCATCATTACAACACTAAGATAAATTCTATGGTACCGGTAGTTGTATAAAAACAATCACAAAATGTGAATCCATCCACCTGAAGTGAAACAGTACATCTGAAGTACCTGTACTTGATGTATAATGGTGTTAAATTTAAAGTACCTGAACTTGGTGTATAATGGTGTTACACCCAAAGTACCTGTGTTTAGTGTATGATGGTGTTACATTCAAAGTACCTGTGCTTAGTGTATAATGGTGTTACAGTCAAAGTACCTGTGCTTAGTGTATAATGTGTTACAGTCAAAGTACCTGTGTTTAGTGTATAATGTTGTTACATTCAAAGTACCTGTGCTTAGTGTATAATGGTGTTACATTCAAAGTACCTGTACTTAGAGTATTATGGTCTGAAGCTAAATATGTATTACTAATGAAGACTTATTCTCATGTGAAAAGTGCACATTACCTTTTTGTTCACTAACTATTAATACATAAACTTGAGTAAGAAAATTTTTCTTCTGACCATATGTTGTCTTTAAGCATGTGATATTGCCTGTGCTCTTGGATGTGATGGACCTGGGCCAGAAAGATGCACAAGCTGCCGGATTGGATTTTATAGGCCACCAGGCATAGTCCAGGCATGTGTAGGTCAGTAAGTTTCACTTTCAATATTGGATATTATATGCCACCTGGCATAGTCTAGGCATGTGTAGGTCAGTAAGTTTCACTTTCAATATTGGATATTATAGGCCACCTGGCATAGTCCAGGCATGTGTAAGTTAATAAGTTTCACTCTAAAAATTAATTTAACAAAAATGTTATATCAAATCTTTCATTAAGGCATAGATATTTTTAAGGGTTGTTATCTATTTATTTCAATGCAATTTTTATACAATAAAATTGGTTTGAAATAATATACTTTTCAGAGGAAAAACATGGGATCATTTTATTTTGTATAAAAGCTAAAGATTTTTAGAAGCTCAGCTTCATTTATTAACTATATTTTAAGATATCTAGGCCACCTTACTTATTTTACCAGCTATGTAGCATGGTATCAGTTATATGACCAGCTATTTACTACACAATCAAATGTTGTGCCATCTGCATTGTTTGTTATTTTTGTGCTAAATTTGAAAATTTTAGCTTTATTTATTAAAATTGTATAAATAATAAAATCAAATATAGCATGTCTTTAATACAATTCATATCATAAAAAATATGCATTATTGATTATTATATAGGTTAATATCATATTTCTTCAAATCAGTTTTCATAAATCATCACAGATGTCCCCAAAAATCCATACTTCTCATGTGAGCCATGATGTAGCATGATATT
Source organism: Lymnaea stagnalis (assembly GCA_964033795.1). Classification (NCBI taxonomy): domain Eukaryota; kingdom Metazoa; phylum Mollusca; class Gastropoda; family Lymnaeidae; genus Lymnaea; species Lymnaea stagnalis. The sequence goes on from CAXITT010000145.1 coordinate 824,147, forward strand.
TTTCCATGAAGTTAAAACTATCTGAAAATTGCAACTTTCTGAAATTTCTTCTCTGTTTATCATTAGTTTCTCTTTTTATTATTTTTCCATCCTCCTAGTTATTAAAATGAAATTTGAATATACTTGTGGGAAGGTCACAGATTCAGAAATATTACACCCAAGGAATTGTTTATCTGTAGTCCTCATCAATATAATTACAAATGAATTATTGTTCTGGTGGCAATATCAACTTTAAAAGTCTTTGACACTTGATACATTTAATGTCAAATTTGTTAATGGGTAACACCATTAAAAAAAAATAATAAAGTGGTATATTTTATAAAGCTGTGCCATTTTTTTCACGTTTTTTTTTTTTTTAAAATTCCAAGAATGTGTAACTGGATTTTATGGGAACAACTGCTCCCTTAGGTGCCACTGCCTAAATAATGAGCTCTGTAATAAAACCAGTGGATTTTGCAATGGCTGGAAATGTGACAGAGGCTACACCGGGCTTCCTTATTGCCAGGAAAGTATGTTCCAAATGTCTGGGAAATATCTTTTTAAAAATTTTCATTGATTTTTTATATTTTTCTTTCTGTGTATTTCTTCAAGTCATGTCATTAACAGTTTGAGAAATTATTTAAATTATTTTAATTGAGGTTATTTTTGTTTGTACTAAAAAAAACAAGTTATTCAGGGATCATGAGAATTATTTGTCATTCCTTAGATTTTTGACACATTTCCAAATTAAAAAGTCAATTCCTGCAGAGATATGTTTAAAAAAGTGAGTCATATATAAATATAATATGACTGATACTGGTACACCCATATTAAAAAGTTGTAAATATGTATGATTCAACCAATTTAAACAAAATGAAATGACCTGTTCATTCTAGCATGTGCTGTCAACACCTTTGGCCTTGACTGTCTGAATCAGTGTCACTGTCCACCCAACGATAACTGCAGCATAGTCAATGGAGATTGCAGCAGTGGTCGCTGTGACCCGGACTGGGGAGGTTCAGGGTGCCAAAAAAGTAAGTTTCTCTAAAAAAAACCAAAAAAAACAGCAACATATTTTTTAATGTAAAGGTATAAAATGGTAGATGTGTTACTATTATTTCATATCTTTGTAAATTTTAAATGGGAAGGGGTGAGTCTAGATACAAATGAAATGAAACTTAGTGTTCTCAGGGAGTGTAAAGATTATGTGAGACAGCGTAAAGGAGACAATCAAAGTATGTGTGTCTCAGGGAGTGTACAGAGTATGTGAGACACTCACCGTAAGGGAAACAATCAAAGTATGCGTATCTCAGGGAGTGTACAGAGTATGTGAGACATTCAGCATATTGAAATCAAAGTATGTGTGTCTCAGGGAGTGTACAGTGTTTGGGAGACATGCGTGATACAGTATATGTTGTTGTCTGTGTTCTTGAGTTATAGGGCTCAGAAAGCAAAAAAAATTCTATTTCAATGATTGTCAATGGAAAACGATTCTTGTTCAGTAAATTAGTTTTTAAAAAAAATTATTTCAAGTGCATTCCTAGAAAGTCAATCACTGCAATATTCATCTCTCTATTCTAACTCTGAGACTAGCAAGAAAGCTCATTATGGTGTGTAAATAAGTATGTATATGTTTTTTAAGCATGAGAATTTTACATAAATTTGCCACTAAGCCTTAGCCTTATTGATTTCTCATATTCTTTCAGTCTCCAAGACTTGTACACAAACATACAGTGAACAAGCATTCTCTTTCTGTCACCCTAAACAATGGAATTCTCTTCCACTACACATTCGCAATATACCGACCATCACAGCCTTCAAAACTGCACTCAAAACATATCTCTTTAAACTTTACTATCCTGACTGATTCCCCCCCCCCTCTGATTGATAAATAATGCTGTTGGGTAGCTGTCCATGGCTTGACATGTAAATAGTTCTTGAATGTGTGAATATACATTTGTTTTGTTTTATATTATTAATGTATGTTAATTTTTAAGTTCATGATTATGTTTGTTAACTTGTATGTACAACGTGGTAAGCCCATCCCTAGGCTGGGGTACCGCACTATATAAAACCACCACTAATAATAATAATAATCATATTATTATGATCTTCCAAAAATATTTTATTAAATGTAAAAACAATTAAACATTTTAAAAAAAATCTTTTACCAACATTACCCAAAAAATCTGCCTTTTCTATTTGAACAAAAACTTTATATTATTATGACTGATGGAATTGGTGAAGTTATATTTTTGGATTTTTGTAAGGGGATCCAAGATTTATTCTTTTAATATAAATTATAGACTTTCGTGATATGTTTTGTGAGAATAGAATTATAGACTTCCCCACATCAGAGCTGATTGCTCAATCAAAGAGCCCCCTCCTTCCCAAAAATAAAGACTAATATTTCAATGTTCTGTTGGTCATCAAGATTAAACTAAATATTTTAAGGAGACAAAAAAAATTGTTTCGACTGAGGATGTAATAAAAATGTTTAAATGAGTTGACTGAATGCCTCAAGATTGTTGTTTCGGAATATGTATTATTTGAGGATTATGATACATTTAAATGCAACAATGGTAAATAGAGTTGGAACAAGATATGTTGAGGTTTGAAAAGAAAAGATGGGACAGTCAAATGGACAATAGACAGGTCACCTTCTTCAGCAGACAATACAAATTAAGAAACAAAAGATACTTTAAATAAAAAATTAAAATAAAAACAAACATTTTTGAAAATCTCAATAAAGCCAATGTAGTTCGATTCTCTAAACAAGTGGGGACAATATACTCGCTCAGAAAATTTAATAATATGCACATACGTTTTTTGAAAATGTAAGTTGAGAATGTACTCCTAAAAAAACTACAACACTTCTTGCCTAATTTTTCAGGATTACCAAAATTGGTCCTACCACCGACATTACTTTCAGCGGCCTGTGGAAACATCACTCTGATCTGGGATGCTTTCAACCAGTCTGTTGACATAGGAAATGTTCTAGTTGGACAGTACAAGTAAGGTTTGATTCAATCATTCAAATAGTTGTCATTATTTTTATTTATTGGTGAAGAAATTTATATTGCTATTTAATTTCGGAAATTTGGAGTCTACGTTTTCCTTTGACATATTATTGTTTTGTTAACTATTGCTTTTAATTTCTCTGATTTATAGAAGTATGTAAATAGCTTAGTAACTGTTATAGAAGTAATAATTCTTGCTCACCTCTGAATGCTCTTAAAGTAACGGAAAACGCAACTTTCAATCCCCCTTTTTTAGCATTGTCCAAAAACTTAACAGCACCAACGCTTCGGCTCCATCAAGTTGGGAGACTGTGCTCAGCATCAGGGTCAGCCCAGATAACCCCAAGAAGTATGTGGGTAGCGCCACCAGAGGCTTGTTACCTGATGCAGAATACAACTTCAGGATTGATGCTGTTGGAATTGAGTTTGACAAGCTGTTCACACAGATCAGCCCAGGGACGATTTCTGATGCATACACAAACCCATGCACAAGTGAGTAGTCAGGAAATAAACATTTTTATTTGATGGTAACACTGAAAATTACAAATTCAAGGAAGACATAAGATTGGAGATTTTAAAAAAATTGGATTTTTTTTTTCATCAATAACTTTGTGTTTTATTTCTGCTACATCTACACTATGGTAGTTTTGCATTTATAGCTATGATAAGATACACAAAAGGAGACCTTTATTTTCTCAGAATTATTTTCTTTAAAATGTTTGATTAAATTTGTTGCTGTTATGAGTTACCAAAACATGAAGCCTTAACGAAAGCGCCAAAGCAGATCCTAAGCATTGAATCTCAAAGCATTCATGCTGTCAGTAATAAGTCATTATGAGGCCTCTTAAAAGATCTAGTCTCAGATACATCTTGCTCAGCTTATAGGAAAATCCCAAATTAACTATTTGATGAACAAGTTATTGATTTAAATAAAACTGTGATAGTAAAATAAAAATATCTCTTGAGCTTTAATGTTGTACCAGTTAAAATTTTGTAATGATAGTAACCCAGTCAAAGATAATTTTGTGAAAATAGTGTGTAGGGGTGGGGGGTGGGGGATGGTGTTCCTGAGTTAGGAATAATGAACTCTGCGCTTACTTTAAAAATGGTCTCCTGATTTAATTCAGTTTTTTAAAAAATTTTTTTACCCATCACTAAGAAAAAATAAAGTGCTGGGTAAAATAAAAAAAACTGAATTAAATCTCCTGCTTTAATTTGATTTTTTTTTTCCAACCATTTACTTTCAAGTGTAATTTATAATCTAGATTCCACAGTTATGCATAAGAGAGCAGTGGCGTAGCAAGGGTGTTTGGCGCCTGGGGACAAGATTCGCGCCCGGGGACAAGATCCATTTTAAAGCGCTCCCTTTTTATTTGTTTCAACTCTCAAACCCATTATTTTCATCAATAAAATAATATCAAAGCACATTTTGGCGCCCCTAACTTCCTGGCACCGGGGATGTCTGTCCCCCCCTGCACCCCTCTCGCTACGCCTCTGTAAAAGAGCTCATTCCATGAAAATACTTTTATGCTAACTAAGGAGTTTGACATAGGGATAAACAATTCTGTTATAAAATTCAAGCTCATATTTGATAAAAAAAGAATTCTGTTTTTCAAAAATAAAAAACAATTCCCATAAACAGTTCTGTTGCAAAAATCGCATATCCATATATTATTTCCTAATTTTAGCCTCACCACCAAGACCAAGTACAACACCAGCATTTATTTACTGTAAGTTGATCAATGTGATTTTTTAATTTTTTTGTTCAAATGCTTTCATTCTGCTTGCATTTCCATCTTGTGGATGGAGCGTTCATTATTTTTTTTTGTTTACACACGTGACATTTTTTATAAGTCGATTGTTTTCTGTTGAAGTTGTCACCTTAAAGGTGTTGATTGTCTCATTGCAACTGCGTTGTGTCAGCATCCCGTCTACTCCTGTGTTGTCATAGGCCGATTGACTCTGTCACCCAAATTCTGATGGTGACCATTGACTCTGTCACCCAAATTCTGATAGTTGACCGGATATGTTTTGCAGTTGAATGAACGAGTGGGTGGGCTCATATCTTCTTTTTTAAGTTTTATGCCATAGTAAAGAGTTTAGTCAATTCAGACATGATTTTTTAATCATTTTATGTTTAAATAAAGTCAATAATTCTTCTTTTGTGGGTAATTAAAAATTAAATTATATTACTAAAAAGTCGAAAATAATAAAAAATTGTTGAAAAAGACCTTTTATCAAAGAGTGGTTGAAACAAACTAAAAAGTAGAAAATAATTTAACATTTCTTTACATGCATTAGCCAAAGAAATTTTGTGCAGTAATGTAGATGAGCATTCATTAAAGTAATGTAGATGAGCATTCTGTAAAGTAATGTAGATGAGCATTCTGTGAAGTAATGTAGATGAGCATTCTGTGCAGTAATGTAGATGAGCATTCTGTAAAGTAATGTAGATAAGCATTCTGTGAAGTAATGTAGATGAGCATTCTGTGCAGTAATGTAGATGAGCATTCTGTAAAGTAATGTAGATAAGCATTCTGTGCAGACATCTGATTCAAATTGAATGTACTCCTATTTTAAATATGATTTTTAAAATTATTATTATTTTAAAATATTTTCTGCACAGGCTTTCTTTGTGTAATGCATTACATATTTTTGTGGGATACGAGATGCATAGTTTTGTGGGCTATGAGAGGCATAGTTTTGTGGGCTATGAGAGGCATCGTTTTGTGGGCTATGAGAGGCATAGTTTTGTGGGCTACAAGATGCATAGTTTTGTGGGCTAAGACATGCATAGTTTTGTGGGCTATGAGATGAATAGTTTTGTGGGCTATGAGATGCATAGTTTTGTGGGCTACGAGATGCATAGTTTTGTGGGCTACGAGATGCATAGTTTTGTGGGCTATGAGAGGCATAGTTTTGTGGGCTATGTGATGCATAGTTTTGTGGGCTATGAGATGCATAGTTTTGTGGGCTATGAGATGCATAGTTTTGTGGGCTAAGACATGCATAGTTTTGTGGGCTATGAGATGCATAGTTTTGTGGACTATGAGATGCATAGTTTTGTGGGCTATGAGATGCATAGTTTTGTGGGCTACGAGATGCATAGTTTTGTGGGCTATGAAAGGCATAGTTTTGTGGGCTTCGAGATGCATAGTTTTGTGGGCTATGAGATGCATAGTTTTGTGGGCTATGAAAGGCATAGTTTTGTGGGCTACGAGATGCATAGTTTTGTGGGCTATGAGATGCATAGTTTGTTGTGCTAGGAGATGCATAGTTTTGTGGGCCAAGAGATGCATAGTTTTGTGGGCTATGAGATGCATAGTTTTGTGGGCTATGAGATGCATAGTTTTGTGGGCTATGAGATGCATAGTTTTGTGGGCTACGAGATGCATAGTTTTGTGGGCTATGAAAGGCATAGTTTTTTGGGCTTCGAGATGCATAGTTTTGTGGGCTATGAGATGCATAGTTTTGTGGGCTATGAAAGGCATAGTTTTGTGGGCTACGAGATGCATAGTTTTGTGGGCTATGAAAGGCATAGTTTTGTGGGCTATGAGATGCATAGTTTTGTGGGCTACGTGATGCATAGTTTTGTGGGCTATGAGATGCATAGTTTTGTGGGCCAAGACATGCATAGTTTTGTGGGCTATGCGATGCATAGTTTTGTGGGCTACGTGATGCATAGTTTTGTGGACTATGAGATACATAGTTTTGAACATTCAATTCTGACTATTTGTGGGCTATGAGATACATAAATTTGTTTGCTATGACCTCTCCCTAATTAGCTGATTGATGAACAAATGATACAATGACATAATTTTTTGAATATCGCTATTTAAACATATATTTTAAAAAAAAATCAATCATAGCTTAATTGATTACTTGCCAATAATATTTGACTGACTAACTAGCCTGCACAGACTGAGATTCTTGACCTCTTTGTTTGAGACTCTTACTGAATCTTAATTTTCCAAACAGGAAAAATCTTATGCTGATCTTTTTTAAAAGTAATTAAATCCTCACATCTTAATTTCCGCTTTGATACATTCATTAATTTAATTCGCTTCATATCCCAAATCTATCGCTTCCTGTTGTGTTCATTTCAATTTTTAATATTTAAAAACAAATTAATTTTGCACTGCTAAAACTGATGATATTTTGCCTTAAGATCATCACAAAGCAAAATTGGAAATTTTAATATGTGCACTTTCAAAATACCTAATTTCAAATAAATTTTTTGTAACATTAATAAGGGATAATTAGTCTTATGTTAAGAAAATTTTCAAATTTCTTGGAAGGTGTCAGACTTGCGAAGTGGTCATCTCAGGGTGAAGACAAATTTGAATGTAGATTATAATACCGTACAGTGTACAGTCTGGTGGTTGCCATCAACTTTAGTTTAAAAAAGTTTCTTCTTTTACCTACTGAGATATTGATGAACTCTGCTCATGGGATCCACTACAAGGATCAGGCAATGAGGTCATGTCTGTTGGGGATTCTTACTGCAAGGATGAGGTTGGTTCATTTGGCCAGGATCTGCAGAGGATCACTGCATGGACTTAGCACTGGGGTGAAGACTCATTGACTTGACATAACATGTTCCAGGATGTACACTCACAGATTGACACACATCAGTCTGATGGCATGCTAGTGGCAGGACAGTGAATCATTTTAAAAAGATGCTTGCTTGCTGGGTCCAGTTCCCTGACCTGTTCTAGCCCCCATGTTAAATATATCATGTTTGGGGTAGTAGATGACTAGCGGTTGAAAGATTCAAGCACTAACATAATGTTGGACAAGTCAAATGCAGAGTGTGGTGTACTATCAGAGACAAACTTACCTAATTGTGAGGTATAGAAATTCTGGCAATGAGGTAAATGTTAACGTAACATTATTCAATTACTTTTAAATGTTTTCAATTTAATTTATACTGCTGATTTGAATTTCCTTTCTTTCAGCTCGAAGTGTATTTCAAAATGTCACAGTAAGGGCCGACAACGCAACTTTCATTTATATCAATTGGAATGTACTGCCACAGTTCTCCAACTATCAGTATGTTGTTTACATCTCACGTCAGCTATTGGGCAATGGAGACTGTGACAATGAATTTGGAACCATATCCACCGTAAGTTTAATGTGACAATGAATCCGGCACCATATCAACAGTAAGTTTAATGTGACAATGAATCTGGCATCATATCAAACATAAGTTTAATATCAAACTGGATCTTCATATTTGAAATGTTACCATGTGGAGAAATTATGAACTATTGAAAGCTTTATTTGAGGGCTGCAGAGAGAGGTAGCTATAATTTTTTTGGCATTGGAAAACTTGATTGCTAACTCAAGCTGTTAAATGATGAGTTTCTTCTAAATGACATTCAGATATTCGAGATAGCTTCTGAAGTTCCAAATTTTGTTACAGTACAGCTGATCAACTTTTCATTTAGAAAAAAATAATTAAAAAAAAAAAATTCTAAAAGATAAATTTCATCGAGTGAACAGTAGTAACATAAATAACTGATCTTTCTGAGCAATACTAACATAAATAACTGATCTTTCTGAGCAATACTAACATAAATAACTGATCTTTCTGAGCAATAGTACCATAAATAACTGATCTTTCTGAGCAATAGTACCATAAATAACTGATCTTTCTGAGCAATACTAACATTAAATAACATAAATAACTGAACTTTCTGAGCAATTCTAACATAAATAACTGATCTTTCTGAGCAATACTAACATAAATAACTGATCTTTCTGAGCAATACTAACATAAATAACTGATCTTTCTGAGCAATACGCAATACTAAACATAAATAACTGGTCTTTCTGAGCAATACTAACATAAATAACTGATCTTTCTGAGCAATACTAACATAAGTAACTGATCGTTCTTTTGCTTAAATTTTTTAATGATCTTTTATGTGGGGCTTGTGGTTTGGCTTTTCAAGTAGGTTAGTGTGTCCATTAAGTCTTCAGTTGATTACATCCAGTCATGTAAACTGTCTTCTTTGATATCTGGTATAGTGATTACAAGAAATGCTGCTATGGGATGTGCATTGAAATTATCAGGATGACACATAATATCACAATGGAGATTAAATTTATGTTATAAAAAGATAACTGATGCTATCATTTTTCCAGGCAAAATTAAAGTAATTGGAAAAATTTTAAGCAAATTATGGCATCTTTGAGAAACATGTAGTTTTTTTCAATTAAACTATCAACAAAAATGATGATGTGAAGGAGAAGGACGGAACTCAGATATGATTAAATTTGGTATAACAGGATGTTTAAAGGCTCTGTGACAGGAAAAAAACAAGCAATTTTATAAATAACCTAATATATTTGGACTTAAAATGATGACAATTGAAAACTTTTATAGCACTTCTTTCCATGCTATTTAAGCATGCTCACAGTGCTCTAAAATCTATTTAAAATGATGACAATTGAAAACTTTTATAGCACTTCTTTCCATGCTATTTTAGCATGCTCACAGTGCTCTAAAATCTATTTAAAGAAAAAGTCTTTAAATATTTCTTAAATGACTTTTTATCACTTTCAATTTCCATCCAAGATTTAAACAAACTGTTCCATCTGGTGCAATTTTTATTATTATTAACTGGAATTATATTTCTTTTAACATAGAAAAAAATTTCAGCCAGCTCTAATTTTAACGTTACAGAGTGCTGCTTTAGGAATCAATGACAAGCCAACTGGTTTCAACATCCCACAAGCCTGGAGCAGGTACAGAATAAGTATCAATGCCACAGTTAACGCTTCAACCAATGTTGATGTCAAGGAGAATTACGGAGTGGATGTTATTACGCAAGCTGCCTGTGAGTACTTAAAAGCTTCATTATGTATTTCCATATTGTGGTGTCAGGGGAAAAATTCACCCAAATTTGTCTCTTAATTTTACTATCAGTTGGACAAAGTGGAATTTTAAGAGAGCATTCTTTTGAATTCAAAGATAAATGTCAATGTGTACCATTTTCTGTGTTGAATTCTTGAAGTATTTTTAAGTCTGTCAGATCTGTTGGCTAAAGGCAGGGGCTGATAAGAATTAAAAACTAACATATGAATAAAAGAATCAGCAATAATAATTTTTCCCCTGGGTTTTTTTTTTACAAGTCTTGTTCGAACTGGCAGTTTGTTTCAAGAAAGTATGTGTTTGTGACTACAATATTATTGCTGTTAAACTTTTAGACGAAGCGAACATCTGGATTGTTTCTTGTAAGAGAATTTTTGTGCTCTGCTTATATACACTTGTATAATTATAACTTGAGTGTATAGAGACATTTATTTAGTTGATGTTAGGAATGTTAAAAACTATACCAATACAGTCCTTGTTTTATTAGCCAAACACTGTTGATTACTTGGTGAGCAGTTCAAAATAAAAAAAGGCTCCAATTTGCTCTTGCTGGAGAGGAGGAAGAAAGAGAGAGAGAGTCCTGAAGGAGTCGCACTAAGATACACACAGTCATTTAACCGAACTGATAGATAAGAGTCTGTGGTCACAAAGCTGGAGATAAGAACTATCAACCGTTGAAATAAGCATCTCCTCATTATCTTATCTCCTCATTTTAACTTATCTCATAACGACATTATGCAGTTACTCAAGATTTATGCAGTTTGTCTTCAGCTTTATATTTAACTAAACATTTACTTCCCAGTGCCCACTGGTGCAGTCATGAATATTACAACAGAGAGCAGGACATCGTCTGAAGTTGTTTTGACCTGGCTTCCGCCGCCATGCAACCAACGAAAGGGTAAGAGTCTTCATTTTGTATCTGCCCCAGGTCAGCTGATACGGTCAGTTATAAAATTTGCTCTGCCAACTCTTATATTAATAGCAATTTAGAACCTTATCATAAAATCTTATGGTCTCAGCCCGTCAAACACAATTTTTTTTATCTTTCTTGTTCTGTTCTAAAAAACTCCAAACAGGTCTTACGTAGTGACTCATTAATTTATCATCTTTGCAGGTTTCTTGAAAAATTATGACATGCACTTAGAGGTTGTGAACAATCCTCTTGCTGGTCGAATCACTTACAACTCTACTGTGACCAGATTTCGTTTGACTGATTTACTGGCGTACACCAACTACTCAATTGAAATAGCCTACCGTAATGATGCTGGACAAGGTCCACTTAGTTCAAAGTATTATTTTGTTACACTGGAAGGAGGTACTTAGAAAGATATAAACCTAGTTGTTTACAAAATGTAGCAGTTTATATTATAGCAAAAAAGGGTGTCTTTGGGGCAAAAAACAAGACTTAGAGCAAAAAAAGGGGTCATTGTTTAAAAAAAAGGGTCTGCTGAAAAAATAGGGTTTTTGATGCAAAAAAAAAAAGTGGATTATTTTAAAAATATCTTTTAACAATCTGTTGTTATAAAGAATTCGTTCATCATTTTTTAAAATAGAATTTCTGTGATGAAACCCAAACCCATGCTTACATAATTCCAATATGATTTTCCAGCTGATTGATAACTATTCGCAACTTTGTTTATATCTTTATTGAACAGTCCCTTCATCAGTTGAAATTGTCTCACTCACACCAACGTACTCCAATGTAAATGTGACTTTCACTGCCCCGACGAGACCAAATGGTGTCATCGTGACCTACACTGTCATGTTCAGTCAGCAGAGTGACTTCACCACCCTGGAGTCGGTCACGGTTGCTGCTGCACTGGGCATGCAAAGTTTACTGGTGGAAAGGCTGAAGCCCCAGACCACTTATTTTATAAAGGTAAGTGTCAAATCAATATTAGCTGATTTGTTTTAATTTCATAATTTTCTCTACTTTAGTGTTACGTTACTGGCAGTTTTACCTAGGCCACCACTGACCACTGGTCTATTATCTTTATTTTGTTTTACCTAGTCTGCAACAGATCTCAGATCTTTTCTTTTAGTTTTACCCTGACTACAACAGGTATATGATCTTTATTTAGTTTTACAGTTTTAAGTTTATTTTTAAGACATTCTAACAAAATGCTTTAGCATAGGTCTCACTAATAGATTGGTAATAGAATGAAATAATATATTACCAATGGCATAGGCCTAATAGATTGAAAATAGGATGAAATAGTAAATCACCAAATAAATAATGGTGTAGCATAGGTCTAATAGATAGATAGTTGAATCCCCAAAGACACAATGAGATAAAATAAGCCACCGGGATAGATAGTTGAATCCCCAAAGACACAATGAGATAAAATAAGCCACCGGGATAGATAGTAGAATCCCCAAAGACATAATGAGATAAACTAAGCCACCGGGATAGATAGTAGAATCCCCAAAGACATAATGAGATAAACTATGTCACCGGGATAGATAGTAGAATCCCCAAAGACATAATGAGATAAACTCTGCCACCAAGACATCATTGGCTGGGATTATTTCAAATTGACTTTAGCTACAGACAGTTGTTCTTATTCTTTTGACCCACTTTTTTGTTTGTTAACTGCGTAAGGTAATCACATTCAGTGGCATTAATCTCTGGCTTGGAGCATACATTTGGCACACATCTTAGTCTCATGTGGTCTTTAAATTGTTTAACACTTGGTAGATCCTTAATTCACACACTATGAAAGATATAATATGGTAACAGTGTTTCATTTGGTAGGGAACTAAATAAAAACATTTTTTCAAGCCATCATTTTTATGTAACAAAACAGTGCAGCATTGTTCTGAAAATAAATCCTCACTTTCATTTTAATAAATACAAAAAACTGTGAATTTAAAAATAAACCTTTCTTTTCAATTTCTAGTTTTTTTATCATTTGATCAAAACTGTTATTGTTTGATAAGCATGCTGAAGATTTTCATTTAAATATTCAAATGTCACCAACTATTATTCTCTTGATAAATTATAAACGGTTTAATTACTTTTTTTTAAAAGATGGCTGCCAGCACATCTGCAGGAATAGGTCAAAACGGCACTGTCAAATCAACAGTGACGTTACAGTCCCCACCCACAGGCGATGCCATACAACTCACGCTGAAATCAAATACAATCAACTGCCTCACCCTCCAGTGGACGCCTCCAACTGACAGGGCCAGCAACATAACCTATTATGTTGTAAGCCTTTGATTTTAATTGTTGCTATTTCAATCATAATTCATATGAATATGAGATTTCATCTAAAAATTTGGTTATAATAAAGACTTGAGAAATAACAAATGTCGTGCTACTTTCATTGAAATCTTGCCACTTTAAGATAAGTTGAATTATGAAAAATTGTAAAAATTTGCCTGGAACAAATTTGAAGTGTAGTCTTTTTTTTTTTTATAAACTAAGTTTTGAATTTTAATTTATTTTTAATAACATATTTTTGTAATTTAACATACAATTATTAATTTAAAATAAAAGTTATTAAAAATTTGTTCTGCCCTTGTTAATATTAACTTTTTGTTCATCTTAAAGTTTGGACCTATGTTGTAAGTTTGTTACATAGGGTTTTCACATATGTGCTTTGTCAGTGTGGTGTATATATGGTTTATTTTGTTTCTTGATATCTTGAACTTTGTTTCTAAATTAGTTTCTGTTTCTTCTCAGCTTGAATTGCGGAGGGCCTCTGCAGACACTTCTGTAGCCCCGGTCAGTGCGAACACCAACAGCACCTCAATCACCGTATGCCAGCTAAAACCCAGCACACTCTACATTGTCACCATTTCAGGCTTCAGCCCCCAGGGCCTGCTGTCGAGAGGCACTGAAAACTTTAGTACAGGTGAATACAGCCAGACCCATATATCTTTCATGTATATCAATCAAAGTTATAGCAAACATTTATTCAGCTTCAGTTATTTTCTAAATTATCTCTAAATATAAAAAAAGAAAGATCCATACACACACACACAATGTTCAATTAATAATCCTAATTTGCGCTTAACAAGTAAATTTTGATACTAAAAATTGTATATTTTAATGAAATCCTGATTTGAATATACCAATAGGAATAATCTAATGTCACCATGTAATGCTGAGTTCAACAGGGCACAAATTAAAACTCCAGATAACTGTGCCAAACAGCATGCACATTTGTGTTTAATAGCCTCCATAAAAAAAAGTACACAGTCCATATGGGATACTCAAAAACACTGATAATATTTTTGTTTAATTTTTACGTAAATCAAATAAATTTAAATGTAAATGAAATAAAAAAACTTTGCAATTATTTGTAAACGTTCCATCCATCCCTGTGGCGCTACGACTACAGCCCATGTAGGGCTTTAGCTTGCCTCACAAATTCCTTCCATTCAGGTGATGCTTTTCTTTTCCATGCTTGGATTCCCAATTGTTGTAGATCTTTCCGCATCATCTATCCATCTAAGCCTAGGTCTTCCTTTGAGCCTCTGGGGTTTTAGTGATGCACCCTCTTCACTCCTCTGTCAGTTGGCATTCTCTCTAAGTGTCCTACCCATCTTAGTCTGCCCTTTTTTATTTCTGCTACTAGCGTGGGATCCTGCTATAGACTACAAATTATGGTTAGTTCGTATTCCCCATCGTTATTCATCCTTTGTTGGTCCATATATTTTCCTGAGAACTTTTCTCTCCCATGTGTTTAATAGGTTTTCTGCCGTTTTTGTTGGGGTCCAAGTTTCACTTGCATTTGTTACAACTGGTCTGATTACAGTCTTATAAATAGTTTTCTTTGATTCTCTTGTAATGTTTTTACTTTTGTGTATTTTTTTACTTCTGAAGTATGCCTTTTCCGGATGATATTCTTTTTTTTATTTCTGTTGGTAATTCGCTTCGTTCATTTATAAACTTTATCTACTTATTATTTTTAGAAATTATTAATAAAATTAATATTATAATTAAAATTAAAGAATAAATTTAAAGATTTATCTGAATGTGATAGTTAAGATATTGTATTAAAGGAGATTAACAGCTATGTATTACAATTATTCATTTGAAGGCAAATTTAATTTATCTACAAATTCTTTCAGTATGTGTTAAAATATTTTGTCTTTACATTTAAAGGGTCATGAAAATTTGCGGGGTTACATTTTGAAAAGATAAATGTAATTTTTGGGTGACATCGCTTCCAATCATAGCAATATCTGATCACCTAAAATCTCTACCGGCTTGAATTAATATTGGTATATTATAGAGCATTGAATATAAAAATGTGAACTATGTGTGAATTTTGAGTGTGTGTTTGCACATATTAATATGGATATCTCCAATTTAAAAAAAATTAATAACCATATTTTTTTAAAAATACAGAAACTTGCATTGAAATATATTAATTTTTAGGAAATGTAATACATTGTGTCGTAAAAGAGGTGGGGGGGGAGGGGTGGGGGACATTAGGGTTTTATATATTTATAGGGCACAAAAAAAAGGTGCAGTGGCATACCTATGGGGATTACTATCCCAGGGTTTCTTTTATTAATTTTTGACAGAGGGGAGGGGGATTTGATCTTTTGGATTTTGCCCTAGGCACCACAAGCTATGCCACAGTATGGCTGGTCCTATCCCTAGGCACCACAAGCTACGCCACAGTATTGCTGGTCCTATTCCTAGGCACCACAAGCTCTGTCACAGTATGGCTGGTCCTATCCCTGGGCACCACAAGCTGCGTCATAGTATGGCTGGTCCTATCCCTAGGCACCACAAGCTACACCAGAGTATGGCTGGTCCTATCCCTAGGCACCACAAGCTACGTGACAGTATGGCTGGTCCTATCCCTAGGCACCACAAGCTACCTCATAGTATGGCTGGTCTATTTATAAGTAATGAAATAACTCAAATCCCAATTATGGTACGCACCTGGAATCCGTATATAGATCATTTTAAAACTAATGAAATAATGTTTTTAACCATTCAAAACACATTTTAGTTTGGATAAAAAAAGGGGGCGGGGGTGAAAAGGATGTGTACATTTTAATGTATCTGACTACATCTAACTTTAAATACGTTGATATTAAAATCATATAAAAAAAGAGGTTTTAGATTTTTTTTTTAAATAAATAAATATGTGTAATACCAATGTATGAAAATACAGTTCATGGTCATTAAAATACTGTGCAGAAACATTCATCTAAATGTACCCACGCCTTAAAGCTCAAACAAATTTGAAAGGGGATAAAAAAAATTTTTTTGAAACTAAGGACATAGATTTTTTCCCAAAAGTGCAGTTCAGGAGTAGGATAAGAGGTTAACATTTTCTGAGAATACATTGCAAGTGCCAAAGAAAGAGATTGGGAAAAATTGCGTCTGGATAACAATAGTGGCTTGAAAAATGATGAGTAAAGATTTTCTTTCAAAATATGAAAATACAGTTCATGGAAAAGTGCGGGCAAATTTTCATCACATTAATATTTCTAAAAAATCACCAGGCTTTTGCAGACGTGACAATTTGTTAAGAGAGTCTTCTTTAGATAATAGAAATTTGTGCCTGTTACCATTTTACAAATTTTGAATGAAGATACCAATATATCCAAATCCATTAATGTTACAGATATTTAATATGGAGCATAGATTTTTTTTAATTTAAGAGATGTTTTAACAATTTTTAGGCAATATTTTTTCCTTGTAGTTCAGGGGTGTGAAAACTGGTTGGGTGTCCTTATGTTATTTCTAAGATAACAAAAATTATCAAAACCAATGATGTTTCAACCATTAACATCGATACATAGACACTTAAAAAATAAGGAAAGTCTGATTAACTATTTCCTAAATATAGGCTGCATTTCAAGTGGGTGGAGATTTGTTGTAATCTTTTTGTTGTAATACAATACATAAAAACCCGATTTAGTTACATGCATAGAATTTAGATTTTTAGAATGTTGAGACTTAGCAGTGACAGATAGAAAGTAGCACAATATGCATTTCATTATTACCCTAGTAACACCGGTTTATATATTATAGTATAAAGGAACATCTTAACATTATTCAGGAATAGTGGCACAGCCATGTTTTAATAGCACTTACATCGGGTGTATATTGTATTATATCATCTAAGAACATCTTAACATAATTTAGGGATAGGGGCACAGCCATCTTTTAATAGCACTTACATCAGGTGTATATTTTAAAAAAGGAAAAATTTTTATTTTATCTATTTTTAAGCACTTCCTCACACACACACACTCACATACACAAAGGTGAAAATTTTTGTCTAAAAGAGGGGCATTTTCATAATACAAAATGTTCATATAAAAAAATTAACATAATCAGTGTTTTGATGACAATTATGTCATTGTTCTCCAGAACACGGCACACCACCAACTCCCGTAGCACCTGTGTTTGTGAGATCCACTTACACCACCATCACAGTTGCTATAGAACCTGTTGTCTCCGAGGACGTCCCTGTCACTGGCTACCAGCTTATGGTGGAAAAAGTTGTAGCAAGGGGCAGAAAAAAGTACGGTTAGACTATTTTACCCAACGTACATTAGTAATGGTTCCAAGACTATTTTACCTTACGTACATTAGTAATGGTTCCAAGACTATTTTACCTTACGTACATTAGTAATGGTTCCAAGACTATTTTACCTTATGTACAGTAGTAATGGTTCCAAGGCTATTTTACCTTACCTACAGTAGTAATGGTTCAAAGACTATTTACCTTACGTACAGTAGTAATGGTTCAAAGACTATTTTACCTAACGTACAGTAGTAATGGTTCAAAGACTATTTTACCTTATGTACAGTAGTAATGGTTCCAAGGCTATTTTACCTTACGTACAGCAGTAATGGTTCCAAGGCTATTTTACCTTACGTACAGCAGTAATGGTTCAAATTATACAAAAAGGAAATAGAAGAAAAATGAAATGGTCAAAAAGCCTTGGCACAAAAAATTAACTTTGTTTTCCTTCTTTAATGTTTGTTTTGGAGCTTGATATGGATTTTGGTCAAAATAGCTGCTACTTTTGTCTTAAACATTATAGTATCCCCCTAACTCAGCGGTTCTCAACCTGTGGGTCGCGAACCCTTTGGGGGTCGCACGACCCTTTCACAGGGGTCGCCTAAGACCATCTGAAAACACATATACTCTACAGTTATAAAGTATCAACGAAAATAATTTTGTTGTTGGGGGTCGCCACAAAGTGAGGAACTGTATTAAAGGGGTCGCGGCATCAGAAAGGTTGAGAACCACTGCCCTAACTGTTGACAGTTTCATGGTTTGCTTCTTGAGACAGGCCGATTAACATTAGACAGCAAGCAGTTTCTACAGAAAGTTCCATGTGTGGGTGTGACAGTCATTTAGCTACATTTGCTTTTAGTGCTTCAAAGTTTCTTTTCAGCTGTAATCATGGTGGAAAATTGTAAGATTTATATCTTTGCTTGACATTCTTTGAATCCTCATCCAGGAGGGTGGCTGGTGTCAATGGCTATGAGACGGCCCAGCTGTCACCTGTCAATGTTACCAAGAGAATGGAATTCATTGTTGGAGACAACCAAAGTTACGGTGGATTTCTCAATAAAGTAGGTTACTTAAACCCAGAACATACAGTAGGCTTTGGTATATTAGAAAGTATCATAGGTAATCGGATATTAGAATGTGTGGTAGGCAATGGGTGTTGTAGAAACATATGGTTGGCAATGGGTATCTCATTGGATAGGCTACTTATGGAAGTAAAATATTTATATGTTTTTAAAATGCAAATTTATGTGTTTATAATTTGTTCTGTGTGAACAACTTAGTTTAGTTAATGAAATATAAGAACAAGGTAAGGCCTACGCCAAACTTGAATAAATCGACAGGACAAAAGATTTGGACGTTTCGGCTTAGCGCCTTCACCAGCAAACAAAACATATAGAAGTAGAACAAGTAACAGTACAAAACATTAACAAAGCACAGTAAAAAAACTATGGAGGTCTCCTATGTAGTTGCTGGATTACAGGAAGTGAAAGAATATAAATATTGGTACTGTCAAAAATAAGGTAGAGAGTCTTAACAGACCAAAATATCACACAACTTGAATGCAGTTCATCAATTTATCTGTTATATATTATTTTAGTTACCATGAGACATAAAACGTGTTGGGAGATTTGTTATTAGATCAGTCAAGAACACCAATTTTTCAGACATAACTGTACAAATAATCAGTTTCTTATACCAAAGATTTAACTTTAAAAAAAATTAGCTTACTATAATGTTGGTGACATCTTATATGCCGGTGTATCAATATTTGTAATACGAAAATCACATTGTCATTTAAGTTAATTAACTTTGTGGCAAATCTGAGCTACAGGTAAATAAATAACTATAACTATAACTAAATAACTATAACTTTAAAGTTAGATTTTTTACTCATATTTTACCATGAAAATCCAATATATGTAAATGATATTCAATAAGTCCAAACTTTTTTCAATTTTGAAGATACTAGAGAACAACACATACTATATGATCTATTATGTGGTGCTGAGTACGTTGAACCAGAACATCACATTCAGCTTTTCTCAACTAAAAGACCCAGTACTCACAGTACCCTTCGACCCAGCACTTGCCCCACCCATCCCCATCAAAGTGACTGATAAAAACATCAGCTGCATCAACTTTGCCTGGGAACCACCTGCTTATGCCAAGTCTTTCATAACAGGGTATACTGTAAGTACCTGACTTTCAAGTCTTTTATAACAGGGTATACTGTAAGTACCTGACTTACAAATCAGGCAAATAGATTTTGTTTTGTTTAATAAAAGTGTGATGCTTTTAATCCCTTGAGGGTTAAAAAAATATTTGACTTCCACAAATGATCATGTCAGCATGTGTATTTATTCACAGTTTAGTATGAGAAAAACTGCAGACACTACAGCAGCCACGGTCTCAGAAGAGGTCAACAGTACCGTTCAGAGCATTCGCAGGTGCAACCTGGCACCCTATACTGCATACACTGCCTCTGTTGTTGCCAGGACAGACAATGGGATCTTAGCAGTGTCTACTGACATTTTTTACACAAGCAAGTTCAATTTTTTTTTTAAATAACAAATCTCTCCATAAATATTTGTGCCACCCTCTTACAGACAATTAAAATAATAAAATAATATTTTGCATACTCTGAATTTAATTTCTCTATCCCTGTGGTACATATGTAGCTGCTTGAGGAAGACACAGCTAAATCTATATTTGGTTTTTAAGCTAAAGAAATACAGGCCTTTTCTTGGCTCTTAGAGTGTTGTATAATGATGACATACTTTACTAAAAGTATAGATGCATGATGACCATATGATATCTGTTATACCAATGTCAATTAAAATTAGGGAATTACAATTATATTCTAGTAAAATTGATCAAATTCCACGACAGTTTTGGGTCGTGAAAGCTCTGTTTCGTAAAAGCGTGACATACATTACCATATCCGCCCCAAATGTTTAATTCCAGCGCCCTTGCTGGCTTGACTTTAAAGGAATCAGCAGCGAAAGAAAATACTTCATAATATCACAAAAGAATCTAAATGGCACATATGTTCATATATAACAAAAATACAACATATACAACAAACTAAAAATGATGGTCCATTGGTGAAGACTATAGATCCATCTGCTTCCTCTTTGGGTGAAACAGGCTGATCAGCAGGGCATAACTGGCAAGGATGTTTATATAACTGTGCTGGGCTGAATACTTGGCGTGACTTTTGGTTATGCCGTGATTATTATCACAGGGTCCTCATCGTTAATTGATTCATGTGTTTCAGCAGGTGTTTCTTAAAAGCATGGCACACAATGCCACATATAGAATATTTTTGATCTTACAAAAAGCCTATAAAACATTTTTAAAAGACCTATTTCCCATTCTCCATGGCAGTAGAAAATAATTAAAAATAATAAATAAACATTGAAGAAATGGTGGAATAAATACTAAATAAGTCTAAATGGAAATCCAGCATACATAATGAACACATTTTAAAATGTTTTAATCCCCATTTATTTACTTTCAGTGCATGAAGTCCCACGGGCCCCTGTTGCCCCTGTCTTCGTTAACTCCACCTACACAAGCATCACCATTGCCATTCAGCCTGTTGTCCTGACCACGGGACCCTTGACGGCTTACAGGCTTCAGGTGGAAAGAGTCTCGGTGCCTAGCAGACGACGTAAACGTTTGACAGAAGTTCCAGGTTACATAGCGGCACAGCTCATGCAGACAGACGTGACACAAAGGATGAATTTCACGATAGGGGATGGCAAAACTTACGGCGGATACACCAATGCACGTCTTACGGAGCAGACGTGGTACACCGTACATTACGTCGTCATCAGCGAAAGCAGCAACGTCTCCTACAGCAGCTTCTCGTCTCTCAACCCCCCAGTTTTAACAGTACCTTACGTGCCACCTGTTTCAAAGCCGGCAGAGGCGTCTTCCACTGACAACGGTGTTATCATCGGTGTTATCATAGCTCTGGTTATTGTCATCCTCTTGATCATCCTGATCATCGCCCTCTACTGCTGGTGGAGGAGGAAAAACAGGTTCAGCCCCTATGAGGTTCAGGATGATGACCACATCGAGCTCCCACCTTACAAGGACGACTATGACCCATCAAAATACTGGAGCGCAACTTTCAATCTCAAAGAGGGGAGACACATCATTGTCGGACGTGAATTGGTTTACGGATCGGGAAAGCAGCCACACATCGCCGGTGTCGCCAAACAAAACTCTGACCAGCCGACGGTGTCATTTCAGGATGAGTTCAAGAATTTGCCAAAGAAGTCCAAGCGGGCCACCGACAATGCTGCCAGGAGCAATAAAAACTTCAACAGATTCCCCCACCTCTTGCCATATGATCACAGTCTCGTTTCCCTCAAGCCAGACGGCAGCGCACGTAGGACATACATCAATGCCAGCTTCATTCCAGGGTACAAGAAAACTCCGGCGTACATTGCCGCCCAGAGCCCGTACGATGAGGAAACTGTTTTGGATTTCTGGCGTCTCATTTACCAAAGGTGGGGGACTCCCTATGATGAAACAACACAACTTTTTTTTACGTTATAGAAGCAAAAGAGAAAATTCTAATTACAGTTTCTGTTATCAGATTGTAAAGGTCAAGAGATCCAAATCTACTTCATAAATAAAAGGATAAAATAATCCTTTAGCTCTATCAGATTTTCAGAGAACTTAAGAGATAGTTGACTATAATGAAATAATGTACCAACAATTGAAGGAGAAGAAAGAGAAGAAAAAATGTTTTCTTTGGACAAGTGTATAAGATAAATAAAACTATGATTCTAGGAAAAAAAAAATAAAATTTAGAATTATTTCCACTTGAGGGCACCAACCTCCTATAGCAATCAGCCTGCAAGTTCAAATTTTCCTTAAAGAATGAATGATAGACATATAATAACATTATTTTTGTATTGATTTCATTGAGTTTATTTACCGATAGGTTAGGTTTAGACTAAATCGTAAAAACATATGCTGCACATATTTTACTTAAATATGTTTAACCATTTTATGGTTATAGCCAGGACAAGTTTTTGTGACATGGAAGAATAATAAAGATTCAGTTTATTTATTGGTTTTTCTTTTTTAAAACAGATCCATCAAGACCGTGGTGATGATAACAAACATCGTTGAGGACAATATTGTCAAATGTACCCAGTACTGGCCTGACTCCACGAAGGCAAGTTATGGGCACTTCCTGCTGCACCTCACAGATGTCACAGTGTTTGCCGATTACACCGTCAGAACCATTGAAGTCCAGTGCACTGGTGAAAACACTTCAAAAATTGTCAAACTGTTTGAATTCACCGCCTGGCCTGATCATGGGGTTCCAGACGACCCCATCCCTTTCCTGGAGATGAGGTACAAAGTGAGGAGGTACCACCACGACGAGCCCTCCCCCATACTGGTTCACTGCGGCACAGGTATGGGAAGAACAGGTGTGTTTATTGCCGTTGACACTCTTATCGAACAGTACGCCGCTGAGGGCAGAGTTGAAGTTTTTGATTATGTGCGAAAAATCCGCAAGGACCGGCCATACATGGTGCGCACTATGAAACAATACATTTTTATCTACGAGGCTGTGTTTGAAGAGTTTCACGCCGGTAACACATTGGTGGACTTTGACCTGAAGGAACGCTACCATAACTGGACGGGGATGAACCCAAGAACAGAGAACTCTTACCTCAGGGATCAGTTTCACATGCTGGAGTCATTCACAAGAAGTCCTGGTCGAGATGAGTGCAGAGCTGGTTTACTTGCAGCAAATGTTCAGAAAAATAGGTCAGTGCAACTGTTCATGGATCACAGGGTATTTTGGTTAGATATATTTC
Organism: Lymnaea stagnalis; assembly: GCA_964033795.1. Classification (NCBI taxonomy): domain Eukaryota; kingdom Metazoa; phylum Mollusca; class Gastropoda; family Lymnaeidae; genus Lymnaea; species Lymnaea stagnalis. The sequence goes on from CAXITT010000145.1 coordinate 847,383, forward strand.
TAATTAACAGTGTCTGTATACACAAAAATGTGACTTAATAATTTTAATTTTAAAAAAAATATGCACATTTAATTTTGTTTCAAGTGTTACCTGTTGTTTAATGAATGTTTTATGACAACAAAATTTTTTTAACATTATCACTGTGACGTCTTTTAAAGCTCCGATATGCCACACAGCGTATTCTTAAAGGCTCCTTATAAACTTTCAGTGTACCTATTTCCGAATGTTTGAATCAATGTGATAAACAAGTTGGACTCCATAAAATTAACTACTGGATCCAACATTTCCCAGTGTCATGTTAAAATTACTGTTGGAGCACAATCTTTTAAGATTAAAGGCACTGCCCATGCCCTAAGAAAGCGCAAAGTGAGGAAAAGCAGGATAGACACATTCAAACTAGGCCTAAAAAAAAAGCATGTGTCCTAAGTGTGGGAAAGCTTTCTGGGCAAAAATAGGACTGACAGGCCACCCTTGGCCAATACTGATTGCCCATCGGTCATATAATGTATATTATAGTGCATATCAAGAAGAAAAATATTTCATTAAGATGGCTTCACAAAACATTTTCTGAACTGAAATTTGTTTGCTATTATGATGCATTTTTAAACATTTAAAAAAAGTTTATTAATGTTTTACATAACAGGTACTTAGATGTACTTCCACCAGAGCCTTACAGGCCATTGTTGCAATCTTACGGGGGACCTAACCCTACAGACTACATCAACGCCTTGTTTGTGGATGGCTACATGAAGAAGAGGCAATTCATCATAACCCAGACTCCACTCCACACAACTATCATAGACTTCTGGAAACTGGTGTATGACTACAATGTCCACTCGATAGTCATGGTTGAAAACGCTAAGAACGAGGACGACTCTTGTGCAGAATACTGGCCGTCAGTGACTCTCAAACAATTTGAGCCGTTCTTTATTGAAACCACTGCTGTCTACCAGCAGGACAACATCACAATCAGGAATTTCAAGATCCGCAGCACACAGCATCCCAAAGTGTCGCCGAGGTTCGTCAGACAGTTCCAGTTCAATGCATGGGCCCAGCCCAACACCACACCCCAGTCCAAGACCATGATGATGGACCTGATTGACAGCGTGTTTGACTGGCAGGATGAGGCGTGTCAGAATGAGGCTCCCGTGCTGGTTCATTGCCAGGACGGTGCCTCCCACTCGGGTCTGTTTGCCGTCCTGTCTATAATTTGTGAGAAAATGGAGGAGGATGGAGAGGTTGATGTGTACAGAACAATTAAACATTGCAAGCGAAGGAGGCCTCAATTTGTGGCTGATTATGTGAGTAAAACTGAATTTGGTGTAGAAACCTGCATGAAGTTGATTTCAATTTAATGGTATTTCAACTTCTTTTAAATATAACTCATTTCCCTTTAACTTTGATATATCTTTTAATCAATGCTACCTGCCTCAAAGTTGATGCATGAGGACTGAATGAATGAAAGAGATTAGATATTCTTAACATACCTAACTTTTGGTCATGTTGTGATCAAAATTTGTGAATAGTTGAGTCCTAAATTTTAAAAATGTGTATTCAACACCTTTCAGGGCAACTCTTTATATTCTGTCCTCAGGATCAATTCCGTTTCTGCTACAAGACTTTGTGGGATTTCATAAACTTGCGCATGCCAGGTGGAACATTCACAGAAACATTGGGCCAATCAAGAAATGACAAGAAATACGGAGTAGCTTCCCTTAGTTTGAATTCTCATTCAGGGTACTCTGCTTACGGTGAGCTGACATCAGATATGTAACAAAAATATTATTGTAACACATTCCAGTTATGAGAAATATTGAAATGCTATGCTAAATTTTGATGGAATAATGAACTAATATAATATGTAACAATATCAATAGTTAAGATGACTGATATAAATGATTAGGTCTATACTATAGTCATTTTAATTGAGAATGATAAAGGGAGATTTTTTATAAAAACAATTTTTAAACAAAAAGATTTTTTGTAAAAAGTGAAGAATTGAAGAAATAAGCCAAAAATTCTTCATGCTCATATAATTAAATATAGGCTCATATAAGTTATACATAGGCACATCTAAGTTATATATAGTATAGGCTCATGTTTATGTGAACATGAAATCCTGCTGTTATCGTAAAATATATTTTTAATCAATTTACCAGTAAGTACATGGCATTTCCAGGTCACTAGATTTTAAGTAGCAGTTTAAAAAAATATTTTTACAAATTTTATCATTATAGGGAAGCAATTAAAATAATTTAAAAATCACATTAAGTTAAATAATATGAACAACTAAGAACTATACAATATTTTAAAGTTATTTAAAGATATGAAGAAAAAAAAGAAAAGATACTAATTGATTTTATATGTATTTATTAGAAACTTATCAGGATATCCAATGGCCAATATTGTAAAAACATTTTAGCATAAAAATAGACATTTTCTGTACCACTAATTGATTTCTAATTATTTCATGGTCAACGTTTTTCAATGGCAATGCATATAATAATTTATATCTGAATCTCAGTGAAATAATGGACATGAAAAATTGTTCTGTATTTAATTGTGAATAATAACACTTGTTACCTATTTTGCCAACTCAGTTGACTCTTCTTGATAGGAAGTGAGGATAATTATCTTGGTGATCTCTACGCCATAGAATTTTAAAAACCATTTATTTCAATAATTTTTCACTCAAAAGTTAATTTTATGGATACTATAAATTCAATAAATAATTAATTCCCCTGATATTATTTTTATGAAAATGAATGCTATTATAAATATTATAAATAATTTATTCCCGTGACATTAATTTTATGAAATTGAATGCCAATGTGAATATGATAAATAATATAACCATTTATTTAGTTTAAGCTGATAAATTCAATGAAATCTTGAATCCTAATTATTATTGTATTCTTGTTAAATGAATTGATGTAACTTTATGTCCTTTGGCTAAAATATTTGAATCCATCCATTCTAAAAATAAGACCTTCAGGGCTGCTGATTTGTTCTTGTAGTTTTATCGTGGTAGCTTCTGACCTGACAACTTTGCTTCTGTACAATTACATTTTATCTCAACTTCAATTTTTTTTAAGTATATATATTTTTTTGTACTGATAAAATTTAAATCTGTGTATTATACCACTTATATATTTATATAAAATCTAATTTATTGTGCTGTAAATATTTATTTATGAGGAGTTATTGTGCTGTCATCTTTCATAAAAACTTTTTAAATCTGAGGTGCTATGATTTAGAATCTGTGTATAGTAAAAACATATTTTGATATGTATGTAAACACATTGCTGATAGAAAATGTACACTCTTATGTCTTAGGTCAGGGGTACTCAAACTTTTTAAAGAAGGCACCAGTTCAATGTCCTCAGACAGTCAGGGGCTGGATCAGTGTCCCTCGGACACTGTCTGGGGCCAGACTATAGTTTGAACAAAATATGAATGATTTCAATGCACACTGCACATATGTCAATTCAATGCACACTGCACATATCTCAATTCTATGCACACTGCACATATCTCAATTCTATGCACACTGCACATATCTCAATTCTATGCACACTGCATATATCTCAATTCTATGCACACTGCACATATCTCAATTCAATGCACACTGCACATATCTCAGTTCTATGAACACTGCACATATCTCAATTCTTAACGGTGGCCAGGCGTGCCAGATATGGCCATAGTTTGAGGACCCCTGTCCTAGATGATCAATGTTCTTGTTCTCATACTCCATTACTTTTGTCAGTTGTTTAAGGATATATTTTACAAGATACATTTTACATTAAATTTAACAACGTCATTGATCACTGTTTATTAAATTCAATACAAACATCTCTGTCTATCAAACATTTCAAACATCTCTGTTTATCAAAAAGTACAAACATCTCTGTCTATCAAACAGTACAAACATCTCTGTTTATCAACTACAATACAAACATCACTGTCTGTCAAGTACACTACAAACATCTCTGTCTATCAAATACCATACAAACATCACTGTCTGTCAAGTACACTACAAACATCTCTGTCAATCAAGTATATTAAAAATCTCACTATCACTCAAGTACAGTACAAGTACAAACATCACTGTTAATAGTTAATCAAGAACAGTAGAAATGTTCAGTAAAGTTTGTTGGTCAGTTTACTTACAAGCTATTTCCTTGTTGTTTTACATCCTATTCCTAGAAGTTCATCTGTGATATTTGAAGAAGTCATGTGTTAAAACTAAATTAATTTCTTGTATGTTTAAGATCAGATGTTAACCTGTTCTCTCATTCTGAAATTCGCTACATTTTGTAATCTGCTACATTCTGAGATCTGCTACATTTTTTACCAGTAGCTCCAGATTTTAAAAGTTAATGACTTGTCCATCAGGATTAAGAAAAAGAAGAAAAAAATATGCCAATAAGATTTGAATTGAATCCGTCCCAATAAGCCTAAATGAATTTACAAAATATATAAATTAATCTATTTACTATTTACAAAATGTAGTGCATGAGTTAACCACCTGATATTTTGCCATAGCACTCTCTGCCTACTTGTGTATCATTTTGATAACAATCTTTAAAATTGTATTTATTCTCAATAAACAAAAATTGTTGAAAATTATTTCAGTTTCTTTATATATAACTATTGTTTATTAGACATCTGAATAAAATATTCATGAAACGTCAAAGATAAAAGAAATAATGCGAGTTAAATTGCTTTTAAATGTTTTTTAAAAATATGTCAGCAACTCATCTCTAGTCAATCTTTAGTGTTGTCTGTTCACTGAACCCAGCTAAGTATGATACCAGTTTTGTTGTTGTTTGCTAAAAATATCACACGTCTTTACTAGTGTGTCTAAAAACATGTATTATCTCAGAGTGATATCTATTCAGTCTAAGAGTATTTATTACCTAAGAGGTATATCTATTCTGTCTAAGGGTATTTAATATATGAGAGTGATATCTATTAAGTCTAAGAGTATTATTATCTATGAGTGATATCTGTTAAGTCTAAGAGAATTTATTATCTAAGAGTGATATCTCTTAACGCAGTGGTTCTCAACCTTCCTAATGTGTCGACCCTTTAATACAGTTCCTCATGTTGTGGTGGCCCCCAATCATAAAATTATTTTCGTTGGTACTTCATAATTAGATGTTTTTTGATGGTCTTAGGTGACCCCTGTGTAAGGGTCATTTGACCCCCAAAGGGTTCCCCACCCACAAGTTGAGAATCGCTGTCTTAAGAATTCTTTTAATGATGACAATCTAATGCTTCTTTTAAATTTAGAACGTTAGGCTTAAACAATTGACCATTGCCACCTTAAGTAATCCTACCACTACTCAGGCATTTTACCACACCTCTTGTCCCACCACCCCCTGGGGCAGTACCTTCCACCTTAAGGACCACTGATTTACAGGTTTGAAAAGGATTATGATTTTAAATTATTCCTAAAATAAAACACAAAGTGTAAGGATGCCTGTCTCTCCACCTGGAGGGACGTGACTCAAACACAACCACGTTGATCACAAGCTATGGGTTGAAAGTTCAGAAAAGGGACCCCAATCTCCCAATTAATAGGTAATTCTTGGAAAAAAATCAAACCTGAGGAAAAACCTTGACCATGAGGATTATTCAATCCAGTGTGGACATTTTATTTAATTTATTTAGAATAACAAAAAGCAAAAGAAACTACGCATATAAAATAAAATTAAACCATGAAATATTTAAATTAAAAAGATTATTATGTAATTCAAATTAATCATGTGATTGCGGTCCAGTGCAGTGGTCTATACGCCGAAATTTTACTGGCCCGCAAAGAATGAAGAAATTAAGATATTAAAAAATGCAATTGCCATTAAATTGCTCACTGATCCCTTCTACTATTTAATTGTGAATAACTTCCCCATAGTCCTTTCACACTAAAAATGTTGAGAACCCCTGCCCTAAGATACTTACTTTTAATAGCCATTATATTGAGATAAAAACATTTTAAGCACCCTCCATTTATTATCCCTTGAGATCAGTTGTTCTCAATTTTTTTTTAAAAACGAACCAGCCCTTGGCGCCATAAGCTCAGCCTTGCTCGTTCCCTTTAAAAAAAAAGTGTTTAAAAATGTCTTAATGAGCAGATAAGGCCATGCAAAAAGTAACACGCCAGTATAAGCTTTAGCTCAAAGCAAACACACATGTTTAAGGTCAAATAAAACCCAAAGAACTGATTTACTCCAAGCAGTGAGATAAGATTGTCTAAGTCTTACATTACAATCATTAAACCAGATGTTCTAAAACTATAACATTTAATTTAGTTAAGGTTGACACCACCATTCCCCTACAGTCCATTGCCCCCCCCCCCTGCCCAGCACCCACCACATGATGATACTGAAATAAGACGACATGGAAAGAGGAGCCCCAAAAGTCTAAACACGACAAGGTGAAAGAGCCAGAATCTATTAAACGAATCTTTTGTGGGTGCTGGGAAAGCACTTCTGAAATCCACATCTCCAGACAAATCACAACGTCGAATCGGATTGAATGATGATGTAAATCGCTAGATCCATTGCAAGAATCAGCGCAATATTTTGGCAAAATGACTAAGAATGAATGGACAAGGAGAGGCATCAGCACCAACACCAAAATAACGCTTGACAAGGCAGTTGTGCTCTCAACGCTACTATAAGCATGTGAAACATGGACAGTCTATCAACGCTACTATATGCAGGTGAAATATGGAATGTCTATCAACTCCATACAAGGAAACTAAACCACTTTCACACGACGAGCCTTCGAAAAATCTCCGTCATTAAAAGACAGAATAAGATCCCAGACACTGAGGTACTCGCAAAAGCAGGTTTCCCCAGCATAAACACATTATTAATGCAGTCCCAGCGTCCCATGTTTACGAGAATAGCTAACGACCGCTTGCCCCAAATAACTATGTTATTGTGAAGTAAGCAGGGCAGGCGTTTTACTGGGGAACAGAAGAAACATTTCAAAGACAAACTGAAAATATATTTGTAAGTATTTCATATGGATCCGGGTACATGGCCCCAGTTCTCAAAGAATCGAAACTCATGGCGCTATTCTATATACAATTGCTCAATGAAACATAAGGCTGATAGAACAGTTGCTGGGCTCAATGAAACATAAGGCTGATAGAACAGTTGCTGGGCTCAATGAAACATAAGGCTGATAGAACAGTTGCTGGGCTCAATGAAACATAAGGCTGATAGAACAGTTGCTGGATTCAATGCAACATAAGGCTGATAGAACAGTTGCTGGATTCAATGCAACATAAGGCTGATAGAACAGTTGCTGGATTCAATGAAACATAAGGCTGATAGAACAGTTGCTGGGCTCAATGAAACATAAGGCTGATAGAACAGTTGCTGGATTCAATGAAACATAAGGCTGATAGAACAGCTGCTGGATTCAATGAAACATAAGGCTGATAGAACAGTTGCTGGGCTCAATGCAACATAAGGCTGATAGAACAGTTGCTGGATTCAATGCAACATAAGGCTGATAGAACAGTTGCTGGATTCAATGAAACATAAGGCTGATAGAACAGTTGCTGGATTCAATGAAACATAAGGCTGATAGAACAGCTGCTGGATTCAATGAAACATAAGGCTGATAGAACAGTTGCTGGATTCAATGAAACATAAGGCTGATAGAACAGTTGCTGGGCTCAATGAAACATAAGGCTGATAGAACAGTTGCTGGACTCAATGAAACATAAGGCTGATAGAACAGCTGCTGGATTCAATGAAACATAAGGCTGATAGAACAGTTGCTGGGCTCAATGCAACATAAGGCTGATAGAACAGTTGCTGGATTCAATGCAACATAAGGCTGATAGAACAG
>CAXITT010000145.1:855660-920578 GCA_964033795.1 Lymnaea stagnalis
AACATAAGGCTGATAGAACAGCTGCTGGGCTCAATGAAACATAAGGCTGATAGAACAGCTGCTGGGCTCAATGAAACATAAGGCTGATAGAACAGCTGCTGGGCTCAATGAAACATAAGGCTGATAGAACAGCTGCTGGGCTCAATGAAACATAAGGCTGATAGAACAGTTGCTGGACTCAATGAAACATAAGGCTGATAGAACAGTTGCTGGACTCAATGAAACATAAGGCTGATAGAACAGCTGCTGGATTCAATGAAACATAAGGCTGATAGAACAGTTGCTGGACTCAATGAAACATAAGGCTGATAGAACAGTTGCTGGACTCAATGAAACATAAGGCTGATAGAACAGCTGCTGTGCTCAATGAAACATAAGGCTTATAGAACAGCTGCTGGACTCAATGAAACATAAGGCTGATAGAACAGTTGCTAGGCTCAATGAAACATAAGGCTGATAGAACAGCTGCTGGGCTCAATGAAACATAAGGCTGATAGAACAGCTGCTGGGCTCAATGAAACATAAGGCTGATAGAACAGCTGCTGGATACAATGAAACATAAGGCTGATAGAACAGTTGCTGGGCTCAATGAAACATAAGGCTGATAGAACAGCTGCTGGGCTCAATGAAACATAAGGCTGACAGAACAGCTGCTGGACTCAATGCAACATAAGGCTGACAGAACCGCTGCTGGATTCAATGCAAAATAAGGCTGGGAGAATAGCTGCTGGACTCAATGCAACATAAGGCTGACAGAATAGCTGCTGGGCTCAATGCAACATAAGGCTGACAGATCAGCTGCTGGATTCAATGAAATATAAGGACGACAAAACAGCTGCTGGATTCAATGCAACATAAGGCTGACAGAATAGCTGCTGGGCTCAATGCAACATAAGGCTGACAGATCAGCTGCTGGATTCAATGAAACATAAGGACGACAAAACAGATGCTTTCAGAACACAAGAGAGAAGCCAGAAAAGCCCTAGCAAAAGTTCTACCCGGATGTTGCTCTATCCATCCCTATTACCTTGTGCACAAGAAATTGTCGTGCCAGAATCTGCCCTATCAGTCATATTTGAAACCAAAGACAGACTCAGGTCCGGGTGTTCAGAAAGGTCATGGTCGACTTTCCACAGACAAAGTATCCTATTAGAAAAAATGCATTAAGGTGCGAGAGCTACTCTACCAACCAACCAGGTACTTCTTGGTTGCTTCCCTTACCTAGTGAGTCTAATGGACGGTGGGTGGGTCTGTCTGATCGGCGGAGTAATTAGGACGAGCCGCTTCGCGGTCCAAAGATTCAGCTATTCGGTTTGGGCTAAAGAGAGGGACGATGGGGAGGGCATTATAAGCTTCGGCTTGGTGGTCTGCTGTTTTTTCAGAACATATCAAATTAGTGGCAGGAGTACGGTCAACATCGCCAGGTATCTACTAGCGCGAGCCAATTTCTGATAGGAGCATAACACGAATTAAAGAAGAGGTTAAACATATTATTGGTGTCAACAAACAGATCATTAAAAGTAACTGCACTGTTTGAACTCGTGGTGTTATTCTGGGAAAGTTAGTTTGAAGGCGATTAGGTCTTGTCTTTGACAAAATAGGTCATTTCTTTGTGGTGAAAACAAAAGCTTATTCTGATTATTAGATCATATGTGGAACAGGTCATAGACGGTGTAGTACAAGCCATTAAGGGGGAAGACCAAACAACACACGCCCACACTAATATAGACCATATTTTCAGTACAACGTCTAGGAAGGGGGGGGGGGTTACAACCACGGGACACATCAAGGGCCTCAGCTAGATAGGGGCCCGCCCTATTTCGAGTTTTATACGCACATTTGAAACACGAAAGGGGCCCGAACTCTGTCAGGTGACCTGGGGCCCAGAATTTCCTAGGTTAAGGCCTGAGATTTTGGGCGAGGCAGAGAACATAGATAAATAAATAATGTTGATAATTTTAATAAAATTTGAACAAGGTATCACGCAAAAATTGAGTCAAGGCCGCTTGGAAAAAGTCAAATAAAAACATTTGATGTGCGTTTAGTTTAATGTTTGATAAACAAATAAGGTGTGACGCCATAATTTAAACGTTTGATTTTATCTACTAAATAAACATCATGAGATAATTTAAAAAATATTATACATACAATTCTTTCATGATATGATCAACAACTATCATAAATATAAACACAGCTAACACGTATACTCTATCATCAATTTTTACCAACACATAATTAGTTTTTGTGGGAAATTGTAACGAAATTCAGACAGTTCCACTGCCACCGTCAAATGTCAAAGGTCAGCACAAGTCTAAAGCTTGTGATTAAAGCTATTTATTAATAAAGTCTTCTTTAAAACTATGGCACATTTTTGTGAATGAAAGTAAACTCATTAACTGGGCGTTGTTCCGGCATTTAGTTCAAGTGAGGAAATGTTCTATGCTGCACATGTTCTTATTCTGGGGCTTATCTCAGGTGTAAAAATGGCCCATGGGTCACGCAGTGGCGTAGCTAGGGTTGGTGTCACCCGGTGTGGTAAACTCAGGGTGTCACTCACTTTCCCCATGACGGAGTCAAAATAAGTCCAACGCATAACAATGACAAGAACAAAAACAAATTAATAGAAGGCCAGGACGTAATAAATGTATTTAGAAACTGTAACAACGTTAAGGTCAAGTTATTTTTACTTTAAATTTTCTTTGTTTAAATGTTTCTTTTCTGGTCTTCACAGATGTAAACCTGTCATTATTTGATCAAAATCAATATCCTTTACCGTATCACTTTCACTGGATAGTAGATCCAGATCAGAAAGCCCTGACTATCCCATGGTGGATTGAAAATAAATCTGGCCAATATGGAATTTAGGTACAGAGAAGATTAATTTTTAAGAAGAGAGTGGCAGGAGAACAATTAATATATCATGGATTATCTGCGAGAAGGAAACGGTAAGGTGACATCTGGAGTGTATGGATCGCTTTCATTCTGATCTCCGGATAAGATCGTCAGTGATCAAGGAAGTAGCATATACGTTTGGGCTATTCAACCCAAGGGTCTGCTTTCAGCAAGTAAATAACAATTAGTAATTTTTGTTCCCATATCAACCTCTTTCCATGATGAGTTGTGAGAAGATGAACTTTTAAAAGAAATACCAAGGCTTAGAATATTTGGCCAGATTTTTAAACGTGTCTTTTCCAAAGCATGTTCCACCAAATGACACTGCTTTCCGTGCAGAAACAATCTTAAGGCCTCTCGGTTGGTAACCAGTTTGTCAAGAGTAAAGCTTTTAGTCTGCAGGTACTACTATGTAAGTTTAACTTCCTCGAGTCGATCAGCCCAAAGGTAAAGGTAGCAGATAAACGTGAAATCAGAGACAAATGTAAAAGACACTGCTGTACCTCTTGTATCCAAATTTTGGAGAGGATCACATAGAGCTTCAATCGCCACCACGCATTCATCAATACTATCGCATTATTTTCTCACGATTCACCATCATCCATCAGGTAGGACGATTGTTTTGTTATCTGGTGCACACCCCCTTTTGATTTTGCATCTTGCCTTGACTCAACATTGAATTTTTCGCTCTTGTTCTTAAACTAGGTACTATTTGCTGTTGTATAGAATGCATGCCACTGTTATCGGACGTATCAGTATCAAATGGTAGGCTGAGGAACTCTTTTCATGAACCCTGGTCGTTATTTGGTCTCTTGACATATCGAAGCTGAGGATCCTGTTAGGGATTTTAATGAGTCACGTTTTTATTGTTTTGCTTTTCACTGCTGGAACCCACAAGCTGCCTAGACTTGTGCACGCCGTGTGGCATGATAGAATAATCTTGAACAATAAAACGGCGTTAATTGCGTCGTGTTCAAGATAACAATTAAATAATTACTTACGACAGTTCAAAAAAACAACAGACGGGGCACTACACAAAATACAACATACAGATGTTGCAGGTAAAACCCAGCGGTAAAAAATATGACTGAAAAGTTTGTAAATATTATTTTGTTAAATAAAGTGTCTTTTTATGTTTTTAATTTTTAACTATTCGATTCATTTAATTGGAATATCCCGACCACATCGTATTTGTCATCAAATTTGAAGCCTTATGTCTCAGAATTTAGACTGATGTATAGACTCCTGTTAATGTTACCGAACACTTCAATTTGCGTTGATTCAAGGCCACAACGGTGAGGGGGGGGGCACCTCATTTTGGACGCATCAAACTTTAATTTTTTTAATAAAGCATGCATTTTGGATTGGTTACATGTGTGGTCGATTTACGTGTGATCTGTTATCCTTTTATGAAATTCAGTTTGACTGAGCAGAGTGTAAATGTGTAAATTTTCAATTTGATGTCACCCCTAAGATGGTGTCACCCGGAGCGGTCCGCACCCCTGCACACCATGGCATCTGACTGCAGGGGTGACGTGTAGTTATTTTGGAAATGTTAAATACTCAAACAAACGCTAGATGATTTGATTGCGTCATTCAGCCGCTGTACTTTTGGGTTTAAGCTACTATAGAATTACATTTGACATTTAAGTTCATCAAAATTACCTTGTCATTTCATTTCAAAGCAAATACAAAAAAAACAAAAAAAACATCAAAAAAAGTATAAGGTCTGTGAAGGACATGCAGTTATTCTGGGGCTTATATCGGGTACAGAAAATGGCTCATGGGTGACATATAGCTTCTCTTGAGATATAGATAAGTACTCAAGATTTGTTTGATGATTTGATTGCACAACTCATCAGTGGTACTTACTGGCACTTTTGGGCACTAACGGGTTTTAAGACACATTAGAATTACACGTGACATTTAATTTCATCAAAATGTACGCTTTATTTCGTTTACAATACAATTATCGTAGATATACTTACAACAACGCCAACACCAACACAACAACAACAAATCCAACAAGCAAACAAACACGACGATAATCTGAGGTCCTTGCTGAAGGCAGAGCCGGGCCGTAGGGTTGCCAGAAATTTGGCGGCTATACATTTTTAATAATTGATTGAAAAGTCCCGTTAAGAAGGCGAACAAAAATATCACTAATGAATACTCAAGCGGCACGGGCAACTCTTGCTGTAATATAAATAACATTTTGGGCACTGTTTGCTGAAATACAAAGAACATATTGGGCACCACTTGCTGTAATATAAAGCATATTTTGAATAATCTTTTATAAAGTCTGCACATTGAGTGATTGTTGAAATAACGGATACATTTAAATTTTTTTTTTCATTTGAGTGGTGTACCGATCGTTTACCCGTACCTTGTGTTCATTTGAGTGGTGTACCGATCGTTTACCCGTACCTTGTGTTCATTTGAGTGGTGTACCGATCGTTTACCCGTACCTTGTGTTCATTTGAGTGGTGTACCGATCGTTTACCCGTACCTTGTGTTCATTTGAGTGGTGTACCGATCGTTTACCCGTACCTTGTGTTCATTTGAGTGGTGTACCGATCGTTTACCCGTACCTTGTGTTCATTTGAGTGGTGTACCGATCGTTTACCCGTACCTTGTGTTCATTTGAGTGGTGTACCGATCGTTTACCCGTACCTTGTGTTCATTTGAGTGGTGTACCGATCGTTTACCCGTACCTTGTGTTACTTTACTTCATGTTTAGAAGTACAGATGCATATATACGTTGTATTTACTCATATATTTCTGTTTTAAATTTCAACAATAGCTTTAAAATATTTATATATTTATAAATAGATATATTTCTAAGTAATTTAATGGTATAATCTTTACGTCTAATACATAGGTGTTATATTATAAACTTTGATACCTTAGGAAATATTCGTTATGGTTAATTTCAAGACTTTGTTTTGTCTGACAGATTAAAGACTAAGACAAAGAACTTTCGTGTCCGATGATGGTCACTATGGGGGTTAAAATGTTTTGGACACTGGCTCTTTTAGTGTTTAGCTGCATATCACAATCTCAAGGTATCACGTGATCGAGTTATTAGTTATTTACAAAACAGCATGTTGTCATTAAATGAGGAAGTCAGACTTTTTTATTATTTAAGACATGATGTCATCAAATAAGGTGTTCATAATATTTAATTTAAGAAGTGGCGTGCCTTCAAAAACCAACTCATCGTTTTAGCATCAAGAAATTTTACGACAATATCACTCAATGGATATCACACCAATAAAAAAAATAAAATAATTTTGATTGAATATTTGAGTGTTTCCTTTCTAATTAGCTTTAATTATGTTACTTTGAAATATATTTTAAAGGCAAACAACGTAACATTACTGTATTGAATGTTAATGAGGTAAAACTGTATGGGGAAACACAAAGGACGCAATAAATAAACGAACGTGTCGGCAAGAAGCCTTCATGTGAGAAAAAACAATCATGCAAACATAAATTTAAAAAAAACTAAAATTTAATGTAGTATCCGAGAGGACAACAAGAGACGGAAAGAAGATAGTTGGTGAGAGATTAAATGCATGCAACAAGGGAAAAAAGAGAGGAAAATAAGTCCCCTTGGGATTGGTCGTATCAAGGAGGGGCGGAGAAAAGGTTTTACATGTGAATGAGAACATGACATTCAAGCCATGTGATGTGAACGGCCTGTACGTCTGATTGAGTTTGGTCTCCAAGTTCTCTCGGTGTGGCGTGTTGGTACAAGACACAATCGCGGTGACAGCAACATCCCGTAAGCTATTGTTGTCGCTTATGTTGAAGTGTTAAAAATGGGAAACTGCTTTTCTTGCGCAATATTTTTTAGGTGTTCAGTACATCTGCCCGAGAGGCACCGTCCAGTGTCACTTAAATACACAACCCAGAAGTGACTAAAAAAATGTCGCTGACAACATTGCAGTTAGTACAAAGGAAACTGCCCTTAGGGAAGTGAATGTGTTGATTCTGGAAGACAAAAGTGCAAGTGTTGCAATTGCTGAGTCCACGTGACTTCCTTCCAAAGTGGGAGGGGCCAGCCCCTAGTTCTTGCAAATTATTATCCCTTCTGAAAACAAGGAGAGGTAGTGAAGAGAAAAGGTTGTGTGTGTACCGTTTCATTTACATTGGGCATTAGGAGCATTTTTGTTGTTGTATTTTTATTTCATTAAAAATAATTATGATAAAAAAATAACAGGTGAATTCGCCAAAGAAAAGATAACATACCTTAGCCTCAGAGGTGGACAGCGATCCGGGTCAACATACTCAGGTCGTGTTGTCATTCAGATCAACAACGAGGGCGTTGACGGTGCCATCTGTGGGACATGGACCAGAGAAGATGCCATTGTAGCATGCAGGATGTTGGGCTACAAGTCAGTAGACATATTATTATACTTTTTAGTTGTTTTTTAAATAGTTAAGTATGAGACAATGATTGTCAGTTCCAGCTGAATGACTTCAGTAGACATTTATTTCAATGATTGTTACATCAAAATGGATTGAACTGACTGAGCTGCATTTCATTCTTGTATCGAATTACAATCATGTCAAGAAATAAATATTTTTATCGAGCGTTTCTGATGTGATGTAACGATGTCAAATGTTCTTTAACCTAAGGTCTGCTTTTCATAACTAGATACATATTTACAGAAATTTGAAGTGGTTCGTTGAAAGATTATGTAATGTTACATAAAATCCATATCTCGCATATCTCCCATCATCATTAGTTAAAACTAGCTCACGTTACACTTGAGTAATTTGTTTAGTCAATTCTATAAATGACTTTTACACTTTTCATGATATGCTATGTACTCTTATATGTACTTTACATTCTATGTTTTTATACGCTATGTACTTTTATATTCTTTGTTTTTATATGTCATGTACTTTTATACGCTCTTTACTTTTATATCTATGAACTTTTGTTAGCTTTACATGAGCCTGAGCCATGTTCTCTCATCGAAAACCATTAAAAAAACTGTACCTTCATTCAGTCAATCATTCAATCATTCAACAATTCAACAATAATGTCTCAAGGAAATAAAACTTTATTAACATTCGTGACTGAAAAAAAATGTTATGCCATTGAAACATTAAAACTTTTTATTTCAACTATTAATGAATACTCTACTATTTTAATTGCTACTCAATTCCCGAATACTTTAATTATAATTTAACACCTGAATGTTCTTATTATTACTACGTAATACCCGAATATTCTAATTATTACTTAGTATTCGAATCTTCTAATTAATTCCTATTTCATTTAGTGATGGCAACAACATACCATGGAACCCTCTGTTCATGAATGGCAATCATAATTTTCTGATCAGTAATCTGAGATGTTCTGGTCAGGAGACATCGCTCTCAGATTGTCTTAGGGATCCCGTTGTTGACTGCACATACAATGTTAGTTTATTTATAGGATTTCGATGGATTGTACTAGAATAACTTTGTTACCAAACACATCTGGTAAGAGGAATCTCACTAGATTAGCTTTGCTACTAAAAAAAACCTATTTCGTGGGTTCTCACTAGAGTAGCTTTGGTACCAAATCTTCCACAGAAATTAAATTTACAACGAGTAATCATTATGTTTGTTGAAACTGAGGTTTTGGGTTAAAGAATATACGACTATTGATTTTTAATTTACTTTGCATTATTGCACCCACATCTTGTAGTAGTAATGGTTTATTTTGAAATAAATATGAAATATCATTTTTTTTAAACGGACGTTTCATAGTTCAAGTAATGCTTTACCGGCCCAGTATCAGATAACAGGCTTTGAGAGAGTAACACCTTTAAAGGGGAATGTCAAAAAGCATTTTAGTGACGCGACCTTACTTTAAAAACAAAATTAAAGTAAAAGATTGATTTTTCTGTTTGAAGAAAACCCGAGATAAGTTTTATAAAAATCTGAGTTTTTTTTTTTTAAATCTCCAAACTTTCAGACTCACGACGTTATTGCGTCCTGCACTAATCCATCATCCAACCCGGTCGAAACATACATCAATGGATTTGCTGTCCAGGCTAACAGAGTGACTATAGCTCCAGTGTCATTGTCCAGTCGCACTGATTATGCTGATTACACACAATGCCAGCCACGTATGTTTTTCTTCTTCACTTTTTACACTTCTAAAAGACACTTGACAAGGGGTGGGCCTAACCAAAATTGACCAAATATCGGGGAGAGCCAGGTGATTTTTTCCCCATGCATTTAGATGGGTCAATCTTAAACAATGTTTGAACATTTAAGTACAACGCTGTCATTAAGTACAACGCTGTCAAGGAAAAATCAACTGGGGCCCCCAGTCCGGGAAAAATGGATATTATGAGTTCAGTACTCTTCGGAATTTGAATATGGACGATCATGTGTATGTGTAATACGTTTGGTCAAGATATATCCATTTATGGAGAAGTATGAAGCCTATTGATATTTTTATCGCTTAAATAAGGAAAAATGAAATGGGGCCCCCGGCCCCAGAAGAATGGATATTATGAATTAAGTACCCTTCGGTATTTGGATATGGATAATAAAGTATATGTTTACTAACTATGGTCAAGATCAATCTACTCATACAGGAGTATTTGTTTCTAATTATTTTCATATAGCTCATATAAGGAAAAAAACTAATTTGGGGCCACCGGCCCCAAACGGAATGTTATAAAAAATTCATAACCCTTCAAGAGTTCCTTCAGGATCATGATGGATATATGTGCCAAGTTTGGTCAAGATCCATCAATCCATGTAAAAACGTATGTGGAACAAATCCAGCCAGCCAGCCACAAACAAACTTTTATCTGTCTATCTATCTACCTATCTATGAGTTGATTAACTGACCATAATTGTGGTATGTCTAGTCTTACGTTTTAGAGTACTGTTAGGTTTCTTAAACATGAATGTAGGCTTTATTTAAACCAAGAGAGAGACTCGATATAGTTATAGTTGGGAGTTTCTATCTAGCTTAAAAAAAGTATGCGTGATTCATTAGCTTAAAGCCTGATTGGGGTAAACATGTTTTAGATCTACAGCTTTTAGACATTCTAGAGGTAAAATTCTATAAATAGCTTACAATATAAAGATATGTTATTTCTCTCTTTTATTTTTAAAAATAGCAAATCCAAACATAAGACTCCACGGTATTAGAGACAGACCAGGTATGGGCTATGTCCAGGTACATGTCAATGGTGTCTGGCAGTACATTTGTGATGACAAGTGGAGCGAGAACGATGCTAAAGTAGTCTGCAGGGAGCTTTGCTACAAGTAATTAGAGCATAATTTTATTATTTGTAAGATACAAGATACATATCCTATTAATAATTCTATTTAAAAGCTAATACCAAAAGTGGGCTTAATGTAACATAGCAAGTTAGGAGACTCGTTTTAGTATTTCTAAAAGTTATAATTGGGTTGAGAAAGCTATGCATATCTAATTTAAAATGACTGAATATTGGGATATTATTATTCTTATTTAAGTAAGATTAGCTATCAGAGGCGCCGTCTTCGGCAATTATAATAATATAATCAAACAGCTTATTTCTTCATTTAGCATAATTTAATAGTAATGTTTTATGATTTGTATACAGTTTGGCAAATTTACTTTTCATTCGCCACAACTTTGGCTGTTTTTGTAAAACGTTGCACCTCTTAATATAGGAATGATTGTGTTACGCACTTCCTTCTGTTTTGAGAAACAAATATCTAATTTTAATTGGCTTGTTCAAAACAGTGCCTAACAAAGGACGATACCACAGAGAAATACAATAGCAAAACACGACACTCAAAACGGTACCAATCACAATTAATAAGATTTACGTATTGATATAATTACAAAACAAAAGAAATATAATTACAATCATCAACTTACAGAGTAGGGTAGATCTTGTACCGGTACACACTTAGTACAATGTGCCAATTAATAATGTATAATGATGAATGCGAATAAACACATATGAGTACACACAGATAATACACTTGTCTCGTAAAGTTAAAAATATCTCTTTATCAATCTCCGAATCTCCTTTTATATCTATGCGCCGGTAGAACCAACGCGTCTAGAAATATCTTCTCCATTGTTTATCTTTCTAGTCAATTATCGAAATTTACCCAAAATTATATTAGAATATATTAGTTATTTTTAGTGGTGTCGGCAGTAAACAAGCTAAGATGAAAGAAAATAGGCCACGCCCAATATGAACGCAGTGTCTGCTATTTACAGTCATTTTTTTTTTGGCCCGAGCTATTCCTCTTTAACGACCAGACAAGTATGTACATGCCTGCCTCATCTGCTAGGCTGTCTCGTAAATCAGTCTCTCAGCAGGGTTGGCTGGGAGCACCCCGGCCACACCAGTCGTTAACGCTGAGCACTCGGCTAGTATGGGGTCCCGCAGTGTGTGCAAACTGATTAGGTAGCTATGGGTAGGGCAGTGCTCTGTCCTCATCTGCGTGATGAGGCTCTGCTGGTGGCGTTTAAGACACCACCACTGATCACACTTGAGGTTAGTATTGGGTATGTTCCGGTAAAGAATTCGGGCTGTAGATCCCTTTTCCCATCTTTAGTCCATTCCTCATGGAAGAGGTCCTTAAACCAGGAATTGTCCTGGGATCCAATGAAGGGTCACTTTGCCTCCATGAGACTGTTTTAGAATTATAATGCATGCCCAGATGAACGCAATATAATTGTTGGCATTTTGTAACACTTTCCATATTTATCTATCATTAAAAATTTAACCAAACTTTTTACTCGCTTCTCTACTATGTCATTGGAAAATAGCAAAACAGAGTATTCTATTAAATAAAGAAGAATCTTTTAACCCATTTTCCCTTCTGTAAAGGCCTTGGGTGTTTTTCATATTTGTTAAAGACAATCTCAACCAATCTTTGTTCACGGCCATCAACCGCGGATTGAAAAGATATGGCTCTATTTTTAAGATTAACTTTTCACGAGTGTCATAAAAATCTAAAAATTGTTGTGGTGTATTTACAATTTAAAGAGCAATCAGTATAACTATTAAATTTATTTTTAAAAAGAGAAAAAAAATTATTATCAGATTTGTCACACGCAGTTTTTTAACTCAAAGAACTTAATAGCTTGTAATTTGCGTGTTTACTAAGTTTTCTTTCTTTGAGTTTAATCAAACATTTTAATATGATATGGTTTGAAGAAATTTGGATAACATAAATTCAAATTTATTTTGGCAATATTAACTACGCACTAAAAAAAAGTACCAGATCTTTAGGTTTTCCCCGATAAATGTAGTTTTGAAAGAATAATATTAATACGTGGACGATAAGCTATTGAATATCTTAAAACGTTCAATTTAAGATAAAATACTTAAAAGAGTTCTCGAATTGTCTTATCACAATTATAAATAAGTCATTTACCGGAAGGTCGACCCTACTTAAGCAACCACACATTTTTGCAGGTCCCTAAACATAATTAAAATTCTAAAGTCCCAGATCTCTTTTACCATAGGCCTACATTGGATCCCTGGACAAGTCCTGGATTAAGGCATCTTTCCGTCTGCGGGAGACGATAGATTATCTTTTTCTGCTTGCAGCTCTTGGTGTGGCTGGTGAGACCAATCCTCGAATGGCGGTCTCTGTTACATTGCCCACACACGAATGTGGTGGAACAGTATTTAACGGCCTTCCTCCTCACTGTTTTTGCAGCTGTTTCCGCCCTGTTTTGATCCTCGGCATGTAGTGATCCTGCCTTCACGATGCCCCGCCATGAGGATCGATCCTCTGCCAGCTCCTCCCAGTTTGAGATGTCGATGTTGGCCGACTTCATGTCTCTTTTGCATATGTCTAAGTATCTCAGACGAGGCCGTCCAACTGACCTTTTCCCTGTCGCCAGCTTGCTTTATAGCACGTCCTTTGGTATGCAACCAGGTTGCATTCGCTTCACGTGTCCAAGCCAGTGGAGGCGTCTTTAGATTAACATGGCTGGGTAGCTACACATGTTTGTTTGGGACAGGACATCCGTGTTGGGGACTTTGTCTTGCCATTTAATTCAAGGATGTGGTGCAGGCATCTCAGGTGGAAGCCATTGAGCCTTCTTTCGTGGTTAGAGTATGTGGTCCACGACTCGCATCCATACAGGAGTGTGCTCAGTACGCAGGCCTGGTACACCTGCAGCTTAGTTCTTGTTGTGAAACATAGTAGCCAGAATGATCAATTCATTGATCGTGGGCCCTTAAAATAAAGAAGAAAGAAGAAGAAGAAGTGAGTTTGGCGTTTGACCAGACTCTTTTCTTCAGTCTGGCCATAACAGTTGCGGCCTTCCCTATCCTTCCACTTATCTCATCCTCCATTGAGAGGGTGCTCGATATGTTGGATCCCAGATATGTGAATCTGTCAACAGTACCCACGTCGTAGTCGTCGATGGCAATAGCGGGGAGGGAGTCAGCGCCCTGTGCCATAACGTTAGCTTTCTTTAGGCTAATTGCCAGGCCAAACTCTTTGCAGGCAGCGGATAGGCTGGATACGAGGCTCTGTAGGCCGTCAGCTGTGTGAGACACCAAAGCGACATTGTCCGCAAACAAGAACTCTCGCAGCAAGACCTTTCTTGTTTTAGTCTTAGCTCTAAGGCAGGCAATGTTGAATACTTTGCCGTCAGCTCTAGTGCGGATGTATATCTCCTCGCTGTTGTTCTGAAAGGTATACTGGAGTAGGATGTAGAAAAAGATTGAAAATAAAGTAGGAGCCAGCACGAAATCTTGCTTTACTCCACTACCCACTGGAAAAGCTTCTGAGGCGGCACTGTTATAGCACACTGTGCCCTGCATGTTTTCGTGGAACTGATTGATGATGTTAAGCAGTCTTGTAGGACAGCCTATCTTTTTGAGGATCTGAAACAGGCCGCTTCTGCTGACAAGATCAAAAGCCTTAGTGAGGTCGACAAACGCAGTGTATAAAGGCATATGTTGCTCCCTGCCCTTCTCGTGCAGCTGGCGCAGAGAGAAGATCATGTCTATGTTTGTTCTACCGGCGCGAAAACCACATTGCGATTCTGGGAGTACACGCAATGCTAGGGTCTGTAGGCGGGTTAATGCAACTCGGGCGAGAGCCTTTCCAACTATGCTGAGGAGGGAGATTCCAAGATAGTTGCCTTGGACGATATCACAGACTTACCAGTCATGGAGGAGCTTGATACCCTACCCATGATAGAAAAAGCTATGTGCCGCCTCAGAAGCTATCTTACACATAACACTCAAAACAATGGTCCCATGTAATGACCAAAGCTATCTTACACATAACACTCAACACAATGGTCCCATGTAATGACCAAAGCTATCTTACACATAACACCTAACACAATGGTCTCATGTAATTACCAAAGCTATCTTACACATAACACTCAACACAAAGGTCCCATGTAATGACCAAAGCTATCTTACGCACAGGCAAGACGTTCATTTATGTGCACGAATAAAAACTTACATTAAACTTTCATGAACCATTTAGCCGCAGCACAAAATGATTTTTAAAGCTGAAATGTAAAACTCATGTAAGGAGCTACAAATACAAACATTGATCTCTGGGTTCAGTCATTTCCCATGGCCCGAAATGCGTTTCTCTCTCCCTTCACAATCTCACAAACACGTCTTTTAAGAAACATTTCATTTTCAAAGCTTTCATAATTATCAAAATCTTACCACTTACAAACACAAATCCATTTACTATACTAAGGATTATATTTTGTTGCAAATAATTGTATAAATGGCTTGGGTAAATAATTAAAATTGGACCTTAAATAGTTGGTTTGTAATACTTCAATTAATCTATACAAGCAACATTTTTTTAATTCCATAGTGAACCAAACGGTGCTCGTCCTGGAATAGAAAATGAGTACAGTCCCATGCTTGTTGAAACGCCCACATTTGCATGGAACAGGGTCCAGTGCGCAGGAGATGAGAACACCTTAAATAATTGCCCACGGAACAACACCACACCACAAGGACAATGTGGTCGACATGAGCTGGCTGGGGTACAATGTGTTGTGCCACCTGAGACTTCTACTGGTAACTTAAGACCTAATTTTTATTACAGCTTTTAGTGAGTGTCTGTGTAGTGGCGTAAGACAGAGGTGGTGGTCCGTAAGACAGGGGCTGTGGTCCGTAAGACAGGGGCTGTGGTCCGTAAGACAGGGGCTGTGGTCCGTAAGACAGGGGCTGTGGTCTGTAAGACAGGGGCTGTGGTCTGTAAGACAGGGGATGTGGTCCGTAAGACAGGGGCTGTGGTCCGTAAGACAGGGGCTGTGGTCCGTAAGACAGGGGAGGTGGTCCACCCCAGGTGGAATTTTTTTTAAGAATGCTAAGTGGAAAAAAACAACATTTCCTTAAATTTGTTGAACTTGAAAACGGCTTAGCCAGGCAATAGTGACATGGACGTCTCAAATAAAATAGGTGGTTTTGTTATCCGATTCTGACCTCACCGCACTTTAACGCGATACAGCTAAACTCAGTTTGTGTGTTGCTTTTTATTGACACAGCTATGGAAGCTCAGATAGAATGTTCTAGCTTAAACGGAGACATCGTCCTCCACTTCACTCACGATAACTTCCCTAACCTAAACGACAACAGTATCAGCGTCGCCAACACCCCCGCAGGCTGCACCACACGAGCTCAGAGAGTGCAGTCCACTGGGCCGGACAATGGGAATTACAACCTGAGAATCCCTGCACAAGGTTGTGGTACAGCCAAGACTGTGAGTGTTTGGTTTTACTTGGTGATCTTTCGTTTAGGCATTTCTTACACTGAAAGAATGAACAACAAGAACAAAGGCAAAACCGTTTGAGCTGACTGTGTTATTAAATTGTATAGCTCACTTTGTGGTAAAACTTATGCTCATTTCACACGATTATATTTTCATCAAATTTGTTTCAAATTTCTGTTAGAACGCACTCTTTTGTGTTACAACATAGAGCGTTCAAAAAGAAATTTGAGGCAAATTTGACGATAATGTATCGACAATTTGATCGTGTGAACTTGGCAGTATGATCGATTCACATATTTTATTATTAAATGATATCATTTTACAATGCTGTACACTCTAAACTGCTTTGACAAATGGGCGCTTAATATGTTTGATTAAAAAGAAACTTGAAAAATAAAGGAATCTAATTTGAATGTTAACCAATGTGCTATCTACAGGACAATGGTACACACATCTGCTACAGTAACACAGTGGAGTATGACAATGAAGTTTATACAGGCAACGTTCTGATAGACTACCAGAAGAAAACGTAAGTCTTGTATTGGCTTACATAGGCCTTTAATGAAACATCTTTTACTTATGATCTAACACTGAACTTTGCATTAAATATTTTTGTATATCTGGTGTGGGCAGCCTAGAAAGGTAACCGCTAATGGGGGAAAAGGTGAGGGGGGGGGAGGGTTGGGTTTAAAAGGTTTAAAAAATAATATTAAAAAAAAAAGAAACACAGTTCTATTTTCCAAAACACGGCACTTTGCAGTAGCCAGGTAACTAACCAGATAGGTAACCAGCTAAGTAACCAGCTAAGTAACCAGCTCAGTATCCAGATAAGTAACAGGCTTAGTAACCAGCTTTGGAACCAGTTAAGTAAAAAGCCAAGTAACTAGCTAAGTAACCAGGTAGATAACCAGGTAGGTAACTAGCTAAGTAATTAGCTAAGTAACTAGCTAAGTAACCAGCTTAGTAATCAGCTAAGTTACAAGCTAGGTAACTAGCCAGTTAAACAGCTAAGTAACCAGCTAAGAAACCAGCTAAGCAACCACCTAAGTAACCAGCTAGATAACCTGCTAGGTAAACAGCTAAGTAACCATTTGGTTAACCAGCTAAATAACCAGGTAATTAAACAGCAAAGTAAGCAGCAAATTAATCAGCTAAGTAAACAGCTAAATAACCAGCTAAATAACCAGCTAAGTAACAAGCTAAGGAACCAGCTAAGTAACTAGCTAATTAACCAGCTAAATAACCAGCTAAGTAACTAGCTAATTAACCAGCTAAATAACCAGCTAAGTAACAAGCTAAGGAACCAGCTAAGTAACTAGCTAATTAACCAGCTAAATAATCAGCTAAGTAACTAGCTAATTAACCAGCTAAATAACCAGCTAAGTAACTAGCTAATTAACCAGCTAAATAACCAGCTAAGTAACAAGCTAAGGAACCAGCTAAGTAACTAGCTAATTAACCAGCTAAATAACCAGCTAAGTAACTAGCTAATTAACCAGCTAAATAACCAGCTAAGTAACAAGCTAAGGAACCAGCTAAGTAACCAGCTAAGTAAAAGCCGTTGTACTAAATAAGAAACGAAACAATAAAAGTAACCAGAAAAATATTTAAAAAATTTAATTCAAATATCAGTTACACCAAAACTCTAAAGAATAATAGACAATTATTGCAATCAAGTATTATTATAATCTACTTTTTTGTAATCGAATATTATATTGATTTTTTGCAGTGGAACTAAAGGAACTTCTTTTACAATGACATTTTTATTATCCTGGGTCTCCATTAATGAGGTTGTCTTCATGATTTTTGTTCTTTTTTTCCCCGATACAACATATAACAATAACAATAAAAGAATTACAATTTTTTTTTCACTGCAAAAAATCCATAAGATCAATATGGGTGTTTTCAACATTTTCATTTATACACAAATGCCACGTCACTACCTTAAGTCCTGTTAATGACAGTTTCATACATTATTCTGTGTGCAAAATTCATAACGACCGAATTGTCAAACTATAAAATAACCAAACTTTTATTCTTCCCATCTAAGCTTCTCAGTAAGCTGCTGTATGGCAACTGACAAGGACGTCAGCATTCATTTCATCCCCCGGTCCCAGGAGAACGCCCGAAATATCGGTCAAAACTTTGACTACACGGTAAACTTTCAAAAGACGTCTTCATTAAAACAAGTTTGAATTTCCTAAAAGATTGTTCAATTAGATAACTATATGTTGTAATGTGTTTATTCGATTAAATTTTAAAAATTACTTATTTCTTTGGTTAACATTCATACATCTTATAAGTTGATTCTTTACGACAGACTTCTTGAAAGTAAACGATGTAAGCTGTACATTCATTAATATTAATTTAACACTTAAGATTTAAAATATGTCTGTAATGGTAGCTAATTTCTATAATAGATAAGTCATACTGTTAGATTTGGTGTCTCCTTAATTGTTTTGTCCAAGATAGAGGGCCGGCCTCAATATTTTGTGACAGACATCTTAAGGTAGTACTACAACTTTGCAGACATCCTAACGTAAGATAAGATAAGATGCTTTTATTGATCCAAACAAAAAGAAATGTTTTATGATTGCATTATAGATTTTAAGGACATTAATAAAACAATTTGAACACAAGAAATTTATAATAAATAATTTCACAGCCATTCTGTGAGTTATTATTTTTCATTAAGATGTGTGACTTCAGGAGGAGCACGCCGGAAATTCGTATAGATTGGGGAACAAAATAATTTTTATATCTATCAGTCCTAGCCCTGATGGAAAGAATTCGTCCCGAACGGCCTGATCCTAAGTATTTGTGATGAAGAGGGTGGGATGTATCATCCAAAATGTATTTAGTTTTACAATAAAATCTTTCTTATAATATTTCTTTAAGTGAAGGATATTTAGTTGTGTTATGTTCCTAGCTTTCTTGATTAGTCGGTTTATTCAGTGTTTAATATCAGACGTTGAATTCCCACACCAGCAGGTAATACTGAAATTAAGTAGGCTTCCAATAGTTGCACTGTAGTATAAGTTAAAGACTTGTTTGTACACGCCGAAATTTTTTTCTGTTTTTTTTTAGGTACAGTCTTTCGCGGAATTTCCTAGACAGCTTTTTGCCGTGCTCATGCCATGTTAGCTTATTATGAATGGTGACACCTAAGTACTTATATGCCTCTTCTTTCTCTACACTTTGATTTGTTATGTTGAGATCTGTAATCTGGTGTGTCCCCCTCCTGAAATAAATTACCATTTCCTTTGTTTTTTTTTGGAGATATTCAACTGGAGAAAACTTTCATGGCACCAATTGATAAAGCTTGTAACTAAGTTGCGGTATGGGCCTTCTCCTTAAGATATTAAGCCAACAATGGTGGTATCATCAGCAAATTTTAAGATTGGAATGGTGTCGCTTGGGCTTGGAATATCATTGTTATATATTTATACAGTACAGGGGAGAGAACGCATCCTTGTGGTGCCCGGTGCTTATTTCTCTACTTAGAGATACTTGGTTATTTACTTTGACACAATGTGGTCGATTTGTTAAAATGTTCAGTATCCAAGCCTGAATATTTAAATTGACACCTAACGAGGAAAGTTTCTTTAACATAAGGTGTGGTTGGATAGTGTTAAATGCTGATGAGAAGTCTAAGAAAAGAACTGTGGTATATGTTTTAGGACTGTCTTGGTGATGGTAAAGTCTCTCCAACAAGAGTAAGATTGCATCCTTTGTACTTCTGGCAGGTTTGTAAGCAAATAGTTGGGGGTCACGTTTTTGCTGTACTTCATTCAAAATTTATCTCAGAATAATTTTCTCAAAACATTTCATTACATCAGAGGTAAGTGTAACAGGCCGTAGGTCGTTGTTGCACGTTACCTTATTTTTCTTTGCAGACATCGTAAGGTAGTACCTATGTCTTGGCAGACATTTTAAGGTAGTACTTATACCTACCGTTATAATGTGTAGAGAATTAATTTAAGCTCTTATTTTACTCATTGACTCGTGACAAACAGTACATAGCAAAGTACGATACCATTAATTAAATCAAGTAATAAATTACGATACCGAAACAAGGGCTAATCACAAATATTACTTTATAAAGTTAACTTTACGATAAAAAATCAAATAATATAATATAAAACTAAGGCTATTCACGTACAGCATAGAAATGAACTGGTACCTGTACGATGTTGGGAAGGTGTACACATATGATAATTAGATGATAAAATATACTGTCAGTAGTGTATGTCAGTCCATTAGTCTCGCTCAAGAGTCGTATCGTATTCGCAGTAGCGTAGCTTGGGCTGGTGTCACCCGACGCGGTAAACTCATAGTGTCACCCCTTCCCCACCCCCAAGACTTTCACAGCAGATTTATTCTTGCAAAAATAAGTCCACAGTATAACAATGCTAAGAGCAAAAACAAATAAATTAAAAGAAAATGTATTTAGGGACTGTAGCAACGTTAAGTTAGAGTTATTTTTACAAACATGTACTTGACAATATTCATTTTCTGGACTTCAAAGCTGCAGCCCGACAATCAATATCCTTAAAATCAATATCCTTCCTCATATCAATTTCAATTGATTAGTAGAGCTAGGTCAGAAAGCCTTGAATGTCTAATGGTTGATCGTAAAATTAAATAGTACTTGATGAGCATTAGTTTCGAAAGGCTCTGCTCACATTAAGCCAGAGACACACACATCGTAAGAAAAAGTTAAAGGCTTGGCGTCAATTTTGAAAGAGATTTTAGAAAGTCTCTTTCAGCTATGACTTTCAAAATATCAAATACTGACCAGTCCATGACTTTTTGAATTTTATTATCAGCTGCCTTTATATGTCTTTTAAGACTTGGTATTTATTTTTAAAAGTCCATCATAGAAAGAGATTAATTTAGGAATGGACACCATTAACTCTTCTTCACATGCTGATAGCAGATTCTCAGACTGAACAGCCCCAAACATATCTGCAACTTTCATTATCGCTGATGATCAGATCTGGGATATAGAATGAAAGCGATTAAGACACTCTAGCATCCCCCTACTGTTTTCTACGCGAAGAGAGAGTCCAGCATCTATTAACTGTTCTCCCGCCATTCTCTTCTTAAACCTTAATCTTCTCGCTACCAAAATGTCATATTGGTCTGACTTTAAAAGTGCATAAAAAGACCTTGTGCTGTACCTGTTGTACCATCACAGACAGCATGTAAAAGACCTTGTGCTGTACCTGTTGTACCATCACAGACAGCATGTAAAAGACCTTGTACTGTACCTGTTGTACCATCACAGACAGCATGTAAAAGACCTTGTGCTGTACCTGTTGTACCATTACAGACTGCATGTAAAAGACCTTGTAATGTACCTGTTGTACCATCGCAGACAGCATAAAAAAGACCGTGTACTGTACCTGTTGTACCATCACAGACAGCATAAAAAGACCTTGTACTTTACCTGTAGTACCATCACAGACAGCATAAAAAAGACCTTGTACTTTACCTGTGGTACGATCACAGACAGCATAAAAAAAGACCTTGTACTTTACCTGTTTCATCCCAATTTTCAAGAGGATCACATAGCGCTTCAATCGGCGACACACATTCATCAAACACATCCATTAAAAATCGCTTACTTGTTGTTTCTTTTCAGAATATCCTAAACACCTACATTGACTCCAGACATTGTAGCAGCTTTCTTTTAAACTTGAGCTCTGCACATCATTATATCTAATACATCACATTTTAGATTTGTAAGAACTGAGGTCATCAATTTTTTTCCCTTCCAAGCGGAGAAAATCCAAAAAAACACTTCTCTCACTTCAACATTCCCATTTTGAAATTTGACATGTATGATCACTTCATACATCTGGTCATTGTGTGATATATCAGGTGTACATTCGAACATAATTCCAAAATACCTCGCAGCCTTTATATCCATGATAAGAATAACCTTCCCGTGTTTTGCAAGGACATTTATAAATTCAATTGTGGGTTTCTGGTAAAAGGTAAGATGTGGATGCTTTTAATTCTGTTTGTTCTCTTATTTGTTCGTTGACGAAGCCGTCCTGTCGACACGTTCGTTGTTTTCTTGCGTTTCTTTCTCAGTGATTTATATGATTTGTTTTACTCATTTCTTGATTTGGTTCTCTTGTAGCACTGGGTCCTGTTTAGATGGCATCTCAACCATTTCAATAACGTTTCCTTTATTCAGTGAAGATTCCTCTTCGCTGGGGCCACGAAATGCCAGATTTTTGCTTTGCAAGAAATAATGTGATGTCCAGAGACCTGTGCAGGATGTCCCTCCACTTTTTCTTCTCCAAGTTCATCACAGCAATACTTTCGGAATCATTTTTGCGTGTGTATCGTAGGTCCTGCTTCCAATGCCTTCCACTTTTCACGGCTAAACAGATGCTCTTTTAATATTTCAGAATTTTGTAATTTTGGTCTCAGTTGCCACCACTTATCAAAGCCAGCAAGTAACAAATGCGGATGTTGTTTCTTTAACATTAACACCAAATAATATGCAGCAAAAATGTACAATGTGTGACTGGCGAGTCCATAAACCATCCACGACCGCAGTATTTTCTCGCCGTTTGGCATCGTCGTGTAGAACAATTGTTTTGTTAGCTGGCTCACACCTCCTTTAGATTTCGAATTTTGCCTTGTCACTATGCTGAATAGTCCGTCCTTGTTCTGAAACGAGGTACTTCATATTTTAATAATTTCAGTCCGAAAATGATCTTGAACTGATACAAGCCAGAGAGAAGCAGTTGATAAAATGTGCACGTTTTTTGTCATTAACCATTACATTTACGGAATCTTGGTTTGAATCAACATTATCAGCAGACATTTCTGTTTATAAGACATCCATTTCTTTTACTTGTATGTTCACAGCAATGTTTTTCATTTTCTCCACTATTTGTTGTATTGAATGCATGCTGCTGTTATCGGGGGGAATCAGTATCATTGGTACGCTGAGGATCTACCGTTGATGAACCCTGACTCTGGTCATCATTTGGCTTCTTGACAAATCAAAGCGTAGATCCTGGTGGTGATTTTAGTGAGTCACATCTATTCTTTTTCGCTTTTCGCTCCTGGCAGCCACTTGGCTGTTTAAATTTGTGCCCACCGATTTGCATTACATAATAATCTTGAACAATAAAAATGCTTTAATATTGGCGTTTTCAAGAAAACAAACAGAATAAATACGTGCTACAGTTAAAAAACAAGTCAGAGCACTCTTTAAAATACAACGCAAATGTGGCAGGTAAGACACAACAGTCGAAATATGACATTTGAGCACGTTTGTGATGAATCGGATAAAACATTAATTTTTGGGTATTTCTAGGTTTTGATGCATAAATTATACATGTCTTCATGAAAAAAAAAAAAATTGAAATAAGAATTAATAATTAAAAGATTGAAAATTGTGTAAAATAATATATTTGTAACCCTACAAATGGGTAAAAAATAATTTTTAATGTTTTTAATTTTTACTGTTTCGATTCTTGTACTTTGAATCGCCCGACCACTTCGTATTGGGTATCAATGGAAAGCCTTACTCTCAGAATTTAGATAAATATAGCTTCCTGTCAATTACGGAAGTTACCCCCAATCGGCGTTGAATAATGACTGTTTTTTTATGATATAATCATAGGGTTAACTGATTTCTGACGCATCAACAGTGAACGTTTAATAAAGCAAGCATTTGGATTGGTTACAATTGGGAAAAAGTGTATGTGTGATTAATTATTCTTTTGTGAATCTCGGTTAGACCGAGCAGATCTGTAAATAAGCAATTTTTCCATTGGGTGTCACTGCTAAAATGGCGTCACTCGGTGCAGTCCGCATCCCCGGACCCCCCTAGCTACGCCACTGCAAAATCGTGATCTCTGTCTCTTTCTCTCTTTGTCTCGCAGTCTCCCCAGTTTCCTCCAACGATAAACTTATTTATAGTCCTTCATAGAGACTTTCAAGAAAGGGTTACGCCTTGTATCTGTACCAAGGGTCGTCTCATAATTTCAACACAATTTGACTATTGTCTGTGTTTACATGTAGTCAAGGTCAAGAAAGACCTTTAATAATTTTGCAAACCTTGGGGTCACCCAGATTTCGAGCACGAGATTTACAAGAAACCTGACGGAAACACTATGCAAACAAGGCAAGTTTTTACCTTAACATTTCCTTCTGTCATTTTCTCCACAGCCTGAGATCAGCTTCTACCAAAACGAGAGATACGATGCTAAAATCACCGACAACCCTTACGCTGTGGAGGTCGGCGATTGGGTGTACATAGTTATCAGTGTCAAGGCCGAGGACCAGTCATTCTTCAGAGACAGTGATCTGAAGCTGGTTGTCACACGTTGTACCGCCAACCCCATCCGAAGCGTGATTGACGGGATTAACACCCCCTTGAACGTGACACTGATTGACAACACGTACGTAGCTGTAGAATACATTAAATAAATGATGAAGATTTTGAGCCGATTCATACACACTAATTGGTAAAGAAATAAAATTCTTTACCATTTCAATTTAACGTAAAGAGCAATTAATATAAACTTCTCTACACAGTTAACAATCCAGAAGAGGTTAATCTGTGTTGCTATCCATTAATGTCTGTTACAGGGGAAAAGTATCTCCAAAAAGATTTTTTAACCAGCCAAAAAGTTTCACAAAAATAAAGAACATTTCAACTACCAACTTTGTTACGTTAACACTCATCTGTCCTGTTGAGAAACGATGCGTGGTCCCTAAACGGAAGTTAAGACTATCATTCCTTTGCTACCAAAAGTAACTTTTCTTAAACATAGTTTTACATCTTGTTGATTGAGAATTGAAATAATTTTAATACTTTATTATTTCTCTCACCCCTGAAAAAGAAGTAAAAAAAAAAAACAACAAGAAAAAAAAAACTTCAGAAACCATTTATCTTCTTCTTCTTCTTCTATATCTTAAGGGCCCACGATCAATTTATTGATCATTTTGGCTCCTATGCATGTAGATGGGATTTGCAATGTTTCTGTTACTGGTGGTGATGAGGAAATTATGCACTAGGGGTTTGAAGGCTTGAGGCAATAGACACAAATGTGTCTAGTGTTGTCGCCTCAACTGTTCCTTTTGAAAGATGGTTCCAGTCCCTGATTGTCTTGGGCAGGAATGAGCAGCTCCTATACTGGCTTCTTGCTGGTATGAGCCTGAATTGCCTGTCATGGCCTCGTCGCTGTCTATGGGGGAGAGGGACGAGTTTCTGTTTAATACTGGAACAGTGGACCAGCCCATTATTTATCTTGTACATCATGGAGAGCCTGGATTGTCGTCGTCGTTTCTCCAATGGTGACCAGCCTAGTGTTTCTAGCATGCTGCCAACACTAGAGGTATTCCTGTAGCGGTTTAGGACAAAGCGTGCTGCTCGTCGCTGGACCGCCTCCAACCTGTCAATGCTCTTCTGGGTAAATGGGTCCCAGACTGAAGATGCATAATCTAAAATCGGACGGATAAAGGCTTTATATGCTCTTTCTTTCACACAGGAGTTGCCAATCTTTAGATTTCGCCTTAAGAACCCCAAGGCTTGGTTTGCTTGGTTACATACATTGTTAATATGCTCGTCCCAGCGGACCTCTCTTTGAATGGTAACACCCAGGTACTTTACGGAGGAAACTTGCTCAAGAATATGGCCGTGCAGTTTGTATTGGTAGTGTAGAGGAGTACAACTTCTAGAGATTGATAGTGTCTGGCACTTGGCAGGGTGAAATTCCATGTCCCAGCTCATCTCCCACTCAGCTAACAGATTGAGATCCTGTTGTAGCTGGTCCTGGTCAGATCTGTTGGCGATCGTCCTATACACTGCTGTGTCATCTGCAAACAGTCTTGCCTGTGATGTCAGTTTCTCCGGTAGGTCATTAATGTATGCTAGGAACAAACAGGGGCCCAGGACTGATCCCTGGGGGACCCCTGACTTCACATTGACAAAGGAGGAGCTTGTACCGCCCACCACTACTGCTTGGCGTCGGTGGCTGAGGAAGCTAGAGATCCATGTTTTAGTGGTGCCTTGAATCCCATATATCTGGAGTTTGTGTAGAAGCAAACTATGATTCACCCGGTCAAATGCTTTTGCGAAGTCCATTACTAGCACGTCAGTCTGCTTGTGGTTCTCCAGATTGGTCATCAAGTCTTCTACAAATTCGAGAAGCTGGGTCTCACATGACCTATTGACTCGGAAGCCATGTTGACAGTCATTGAGTATATTTTTGCTTTCAAGATGCTTCATGACAGAGCTTACGATTATGTGCTCCAACAATTTGCAGACGACGCTAGTGAGGGATATCGGACGATAGTTGGCAGGGTCGGAATGCTCCCCTTTCTTGTAAATTGGAGTGACATGCGCTGTTCTCCAGTCTGCTGGAACATTTCCTGTGCATAGTGACGATTGGAAGAGGATTGTCAGTGCAGGAGCGATTTCTTTGGCTAATTCTTTGAGCACTCGTGGTTTAATGTGGTCAGGACCACATGCTTTGTAAGGATTAATGGTATTGAGGAGGGCAAACACACCTTGTTCTGATATCTGGATATCTCCCATGATAGGATAGGCTCTGTTCATCATTTTGGTCTTCAGAAGGAACTCAGTCTCAGAGTACTCTCTACCGTCACCAAAGACCGACTGGAACTGCTGATTGAGTATCTCCGCCTGTGCTTTTGGGTCAGATGTCAATTGGCCATCCCACCTCAAGGGGGAAACTCCAGCGTTTGAGGACTTTTGGTGTTTCACATAGCTCCAGAAGCGCTTGTTCTTGACATCTTTGGTCGGGGTGTCTTCCTCTGAGAAGATGCCGTTCATGTAGTTCCAATACGATCTACGCAATAACCGTTGAATGGTTCGGCGGAGTCTCAGTACCTCCTCTCTCAGTTCCATCGAGCCATTTTTCTTCATGCGTTTGTATTGGCGGTCTCTCCTGTGGATGAGCCTACGGATTTCAGCCGTGACCCATGGCTGATTTATCCTAGGTTTGGTGATTTGGTGTGGTATAAATTTCTTCACTGCATCAGTGATTGTAGTCTTGAACTTCACCCACAGCTCGTCTGTTGTCGCTGTACCTTGAATCACCTTCATGTTTGAGCTTAGCTCTGTGGTTGCAATCCTTAGGCCATCCCAGTCTGCCTTGGCATAAATTGGGATTTCTCGAATGATTTGTTTCATTTTTAGTGTGTTGACCTGAAATTCACAATAAGGAATGTTGTGGTCCGAAATCCCGGGGATGACCTCAACTTTTTGGACACGATGTGGACAATTGGTGAGGAGTAGGTCAAGAGTGTTTTCCCCCCTCGTGGGTTCTTTAACCAGCTGTTCCAGACCATGGTTGTTAATTATCTCCATGAATTCTGAGTGTAGAACAGGGTATGGGGACTTGGGCTTCAAGGCAGGAATCTGCCAATTCCAACCAGGAAAGTTAAAATCCCCCCCCCCCCTATAAGGAGAAAAGCGTTTTTTGACTGTGTTGCTCTGTGAAGCGATACCTCGAACCTCCTCAGGCTTGGTTTATCTGCTGTGTTTGGTCAGTAATAGGCACAAACGTAAAGTGTGCGTCTACCCTTTAGTTTCAATTTTATCTGCGTAGCTCTGTGGCTGTGTATTTGTGTAGCTGTGTGGCGGTGTAGCGGTGTAGCTGCGTAGCTGTATGGCTGAAAAATGTATAGCTTTGTGGCCGTGTGGCCGTGTGGGTGTGTGGCCGTGTGGCTTTGTGGCTGTATGGCCATGTGGCTGTGTGACCATGTGTTTGTGTGGCTGTGTGGCCATGTGGCTGTTTGGCCATGTTGCCATGTGGCCGTGTGGCCGTGTTGCTGTGTGGCCGTGTTGCTATGTGGCTGTGTGGCTCTGTGGCCGTGTGGATGTAGCTGTGTAACCATGTAGGATCAGTGATAAATAATTCATTCCGACCATTCAACTATCACGTAATATTGGTAGATCACTTCCCTTTATTAGCACCAGTTCCACAAGAACAAACATTGTTGCTCCCTTAGACTGAGTTACAAAATTCACATTTCTGATAACTGAACTTATCTTCATTTTAATTTCAATTATCACGCTTGGTGTTCTTTGACCTCTTCTAAAAATATTCAATCATATTGATCTGAAATCATTGTCAGTACCAGTTTCCAAGCTAGGTATATTGTTGTTGTAAGATGTATAGTTGTCAGCATTTTAATACTATTGTGAGAAGTATAGTTAGCACCATTTCACTATTGCTGTTTAACCTTTGTTTTTGACCACCGACTTTAGGTGTCCATCTGACCTGGCCAGTGTCACCACCTACCCCATCAGCGACACCACTGAAGGTTTTCGATTCAGAGCTTTCAAATTCTTCGGTTACTCCTCTGTCTACGTCACATGTCACCTGCGTGTCTGTTTATCTACGGACATCAAGCCCCACTGTTATAGGTGAGAGTTGTCAGATATAGGTTAATAATTATATAAACATATGGTTTCAAAGAGAAAAACATGGACAGCAAAAGAAGTTGTTTTTTTAAAAATTAAATGACACACAATAATGTTTTAAACACTTTTTCTCCATAAATCTCAGGCTTCTCATTTCAAGTTTTATTTAAAATTTGTGACATTAAACAATTAAAACTTATCTTTATGAGTTAAATTCGTAATATCATTAAAAAGTACGTTGCGGACAGACTGATAACTCCCTCGTTATAATTGATATACATTTCATGATTTTAATTGTTCTGTTGAACTGTACCTTATTAATATCTGCTACTGAACTTTTTGTTAAATATGTTTATATTTCTGGTTTTGGAAGCCTAAAGAGGTAACCATTCTTTTTTAAAAAAAGAAGGGGGGAGGGGGGAGGGGAGTGGTGGCGTTAAAAAAATAATAATAAAAAAATAATAATAAAATAAAAATAAACACAATTCTACTATACAAAACATGTTTCTTTGCATGAATCAGCTAAGTAGCCAGCTAATTAATCAGCTAAGTAACCATTTAAGTAAATGCCGTTGGACTGAATAGGAAACAAAACAAGAAAAGTAAACAGGATAAAAATATTTATAAATTTAAATACAAATATCAGTTACAACAAAACCCTAAAGAAAAATCGACTATTTTTGTTTTCTCGACTTTTTCTAATCGAGCGTTATTTAAATGATGTTGTCCTTATGATTTCTTTCCGGAAAGAATTTGTAACAATAAAATATTTACAGTTTTTTTTTCACTGAAAATAATTTATAAGATCAGTTGGATATTTTCAATATTTTCATTTCAATACAAATGCCACGTCACCATCTTAAATCCTGGTATTTCAAATTCCTGTTAATGACTGTTAATGACAGTTTTATATATTATTCCGTGTGCCAAATTCATTACGATCAAATTATTAAAATACAAAATAACCAAACTTTAATTACTCTCACCTTAGCTCCTCAGTAAGCAGCTGTATGCCTATTGAAAAGGACGTCAGCATTAAGTTCATCCCCAAGACCCGGGAGAACGCCCAAAGCATGAGTCAATACTTTGACTACACGGTAAACTTTCACCCTTGTAATATGAAATCTTTCATTGTTCTTCTAGCCATTCGTAGGAACATTGAGTTTAGTCTGCCATTATTTATTTATTTATTTAGGCATTTTTATATAGCGCTTACCATAAAGCTCTAAGCACTTTACAATTATTAAAAACATGTAAACTAAGTAAAATAAAAATGAGACACTAGGATAGTAACTACTATACTATACCATTACCATACGTAGGAACATTGGGTTTAGTCTGCCATTACCATACATAGGAACATTGAGTTTAGTCTGACATTACCATACGTAGGAACATTGAGTTTAGTCTGCCATTACCATACGTAGGAACATTGAGTTTAGTCTAAAATAAGACATTTTATTTTAAACAGATTTACATTTCCTAACAGATTGATCGAATTTATAACTATATGTGGTAACTTGCGTATCCTATTAAAATGTAATAAATTGCATATGTCTTCGGTTAACATCCCCAAAGCATACGTGTTGATTCTTTGCGATGGACCTTGTAACGAAACGATCATGTCATTATGATGATGACACCGATGTTACTTATAAATATAGTTGTGGTATTAATTATCTACATTCACAAAGCACGAGGGAAGCTCATGTATATAGCATCATAACAATAGTATTTGAAAATAAATTACAATACATAAAATACATATCCGAAATTGTAGGACATATAACTGATATTGTCTATTTACTTCACATATTACTTTCACACACATCTATTGAATAAGTAACCCGATATCTTTAATGAACATATGCTTCCATTTTATTTGTGTCCTTTTACTCTTCTTATCACTTCTACGCATGACCTATAATAATTAATTTACGGTTACTTCTAATTTATATAAAAAAAATACATTGCCCTAAATAAAATTATTATCTCACTATTTGATGAGTGGCAGACTTATTATCTCACTATTTGATGTGTGACAGACTTATTATCTCACTATTTGATGTGTGACAGACTTATTATCTCACTATTTGATGAGTGACAGACCTCTTCAAAGTAATCGATGTGGACTGTAAATAAATTACCGTATTATTAATTTTTCTTTTCAGATTTGAAAAAAATGCCTGTAATGACAGCAAATTCCTTAATTAGATAATTTATACTCTAAGATTTGTTGTCTCCTTAATTGTTATGTCCTAGATAGATGGCCAATCTCAATATTTTTGGACAGCCATCTTAAGGTAGTACAATGTCTTGGCAGACTTCTTAAGGTAATGCTATGTGTTTGCAGACATCTTAAGGTAGTTTTATGCTTTTTCAGACATCTTAAGGTAGTACTTAGTCTTTGGAGACTTCCTAAGTTAGTACTATGTCTTTCAAGACATCTTAAGGTAGTACTATGTTTTTGCAGACATCTTGAGGTAGTACTATGTCTTTCGAGACATTTTAAGGTAGTAATATACCTATTCAGACTTCTAAAAGTAGTACTATTTATCTGCAGACATCTTAAGGTAGTATATATGTCTTGGCAGACATCGTAAGGTAGCACGTGTGTCTTGGCATATAGTTTAAGATAGCACTTTTACGTACCATTATAATGTGTAGAGAAATTAATCTTTATCTTACTCGTTAGCCCGTTACTAACAGTACGTAACAAAGGACGATACCATTAACTAAATAGAGCAATAAAGGACGATATCGTTAACTAAATAGAGCCACAAAGGACGATACCATTAACTAAATAGAGCCATAAAGGACGATACCATTAACTAAATAGAGCCACAAATGACGATACCATTAACTAAATAGAGCAATAAAGGACGATACCATTAACTACATAGAGCCACAAAGGACGATACCATTAACTAAATAGAGCCAAAAAGGACGATACCATTAACTAAATAGAGCCACAAAGGAAGATACCATTAACTAAATAGAGCCATAAAGGACGATACCATTAACTAAAAAGAGCAATAAAGGACGATACCATTAACTAAATAGAGCCACAAAGGACGATACCATTAACAAAATAGAGCAATAAAGGACGATACCATTAATTAAATAGAGCCATAAAGGACGATACTATTAACTAAATAGAGCCACAAAGGACGATACCATTAACTAAATAGAGCCATAAAGGACGATACCATTAACTAAATAGAGGCACAAAGGACGATACCATTAACTAAATAGAGCAATAAAGGACGATACCATTAACTAAATAGAGCAATAAAGGACGATACCATTAACTAAATAGAGCAATAAAGGACGATACAATTAACTAAATAGAGCCACAAAGGACGAAACCATTAATTAAATAGAGCCACAAAGGACGATACCATTAACTAAATAGAGCAATAAAGGACGATACCATTAACTAAATAGAGCCAAAAAGGACGATACCATTAACTAAATAGAGCCACAAAGGACGATACCATTAACTAAATAGAGCAATAAAGGACGATACCATTAACTAAATAGAGCAATAAAGGACGATACCATTAACTAAATAGAGCAATAAAGGACGATACCATTAACTAAAAAGAGCAATAAAGGACGATACCATTAACTAAATAGATCCATAAAGGACGATACCATTAACTAAATAGAGCCACAAAGGACGATACCATTAACTAAATAGAGCAATAAAGGACGATACCATTAACTAAATAGAGCAATAAAGAACGATACCATTAATTAAATAGAGCCATAAAGAACGATACCCAAACTATTCCTAATTACATATAACAAGTTAGTAAGTTAACTTTACAATACAAAATAAAATAAAACTAAGGCTATCCACTTACAGTACAGCGATGAAATGGTAGCGGTACAATATTGGGAAGGTGCACAAACAAAAGATAAGTGGATTGGAAAAAATCTACGATCAGTACAGTATGTCAGCTCATTGGTCTCCTTCTCGAGTCGTACAGTAATCTTAATATCTCTCTCTCTCTCTATATCTCTCTCTCTCTCTCTCTCTCTCTATCTCTCTTTGTCTCGCAGTCTCCCCCTTTTCCCTACTTATTCCTAGTCTTTCATAGAGACTTTTCCAGAAAGGGATATACCTTGTATCTGTACCTAAGGCCGTTGTAACACATAGGTTCTGACATCATTGTAACTTAGTGGGTTATGTCAGTAGTATGGTTACTTATGTTAATACTTCAGGATGCCGACTAAGACTTCCTCATTCTTCCACTTATTATCCAGGCACGCAAAGAAGAATACTCAATTCTGTTTAAAACCTACAGTACTTTATTGAACACACTTTATACTGATAATATTAATAATACTCCTTGCATGAATGTAATTTCACATATATATATATAGTATTCCATCATTCAGAAAGACACGTCCTCACACTACTACAACTCAGCTCAACTGTTTTAATCACTCAGCTCTCCTAGCTCTCTCTACTGCTCTGCGCGCACTATCTCAGTCAACTCATACTTTATTACCAGCAAAGCGTGGAAAACTACCGCTTTGTCAAAAACATAATTTTACTCTCCAAAAACGTGGAGCTCACATTTTCATCTCAAATACACAATCCACTCTCTCTCGTGGAAAACACGGTCAACACAACTCACTGTTCACTCATGCTACCTCTCTGTTTTCATTGTGAAAACATAGTCTGTTACATGCCCCACCCATCTGAAAAAATTTTTGCAACAAAATTTTTGGCAAAAAACACATGTTGAAATAATGATGATGTCTCTTAGAAAATTTCAATACCACATCTATCAATCAAATAAGTGTATAAACATTAACATTTCATCATTATGAAATACAGTCAAAGGGACTGTTAATAACACTCATAATAGTGAATAATTTATTTTGGCAAAAAAATACAAAATCATTAATGACAAACTCTTAAAATTCTTACTGTATGATAATGTGCAGTGACATTGAC
This sequence comes from Lymnaea stagnalis, assembly GCA_964033795.1. Taxonomy (NCBI): domain Eukaryota; kingdom Metazoa; phylum Mollusca; class Gastropoda; family Lymnaeidae; genus Lymnaea; species Lymnaea stagnalis. Next base: position 888,702 of record CAXITT010000145.1, read on the forward strand.
ATCTTAATGATTCATAAACACTGGGAAATGAATGTAACAACCTTAAATCTTGCATTAGAAAATTTTACAATTGGTTAAAATCTATTATTCATTTACAAAATTGATATATACAAGGGTATTTTCAAAAACTGATTGAATGTATGTGTGTACCTTCATTTAGAATGTTTGACTAATGTGTCTTAATTCAGTGTCTTTGTCACTTTCCGTATGGTCAATATGTCTTGAAAGGAAATCAGCTACTGTGTTGTCTTTTCCTTTTATTGTCCTTATCTCATACTGGTAATCAAATAGTATCAACGACCACCTGTTTATTTTGCTGTTTGCTATTTTCTTTCTATTTAGTTCCATCAATGGCTTGTGATCAGTTAATAAGATTCATTTTCTACCTAATTGATATTTCTGTAATTTTGTAAGTGCCTACACAATTGCTAAGCATTCCTTCTCAATGGTTGAGTAGTTAATTTCAGTTCTGCTTAGTGATCTACTTAAATAAAGTGATTGGTCTTAGTTTATGATTGACTTCTTGCATAAGGCAAGCTCCTAATCCAATGTTGGAAGCGTCTGTCACTAAAGTGAGAGACTGATTAAAGTTGGGTGATAACAATATGTTGTAACTTTGGATAATTTCTTTGATTGTTTTTAATGCATTCTCACATTCATCCGTCCATACTGTTTGTTTCTTGCTATCTTTTTTTATTAGTTTTCTTAAAGGTAAAGTAATATCAGAGAATTTTGGAACAAAAGTGCTGTAAAAATTGCACAAACCTAAAATGGCTTTGACTTCTTTTTGAGTGTGTTGTGTTTTTATGTTTAATATTTTTCCTCTGTTGTGTTCTGTGGGCTGAATTGTGCTCTTACTGACTTTAAATCCTAAAAATTATATTTCCTCTTGTGCAAATTTTAATTTGTTTGGTGCAATGGTGACTCCATGTGATCTTAATTTGTCTAGTACTACTTTTTTGTGTCTATATGTGTTTTCATATCTTTGGTGTGGATGCAGATATCATCAACAAAATGTACAACATTTGGTATGCCTGCTAGCATGATTCGCATGAATCGAGAAAATGTTGCGGTAGAATTGACCAAACCAAATGGCATTACTGTCCATTCGAATAAGCCTTCCTCTGTGGCAAATGCAGTATAAGGCATGGAATCTGGATGCATGCCTATTTGCCAGAATCCTCTGTTTAAATCTAGGTTTGTGAATAATGTGGAGGAGCCTATTTCCTCAAGTAGTTCTCTGATGTCCCTCATGGGTTCTGCATCTAACTGTGTAATTTTATTTAACTCCCTATAATCACAGCATATACGGCACTGGCCATTTTTCTTTTTTACTACTACCATGGGTGATGCTATTGGTGAATCTGATCTTTAATCTTGTTAGTCTGTATTAAATGATTAGTTCTTTCTTTACTTCTTCCCTAAATGCATATGGGATTGGATAGATTTTGTGTTTGAATGTGGGTTCCTGTGTTAATATAATTTTGTGATCTAAACTACTAGTGTGTCCTATGTTCTCTGTGATGACATCTTTGTATTCTTTTAGAATTGTTGTTAAGTGTCTGTTTGTTGTGGTGTTATTTTCATTGTCTTCTAAATGTATAACACTAGCAATGGTGGCTGTGCTAATTATTTCATTAGTGATGGTTTGTAAATCTTCTGGACAAGAGTCATATTTTCTGAGCAAGTCCACATGCAGGACTTTCAGTTCACCCTTCATGTGGATTACATAATCAACTAAATTTAACTTATCATGTACTGTAAAAGGACCCTGCCAGATCTTTTGTCCATTACTGTTTTGCAACCAGACTAAAACTTTATCATTTACTTTAAGATCTCTGAGGTATCTATTTGTATTCTTTATGTGTCATTGTTTTTTAGATTCCCTATCAGTGTTTTCTTTAGCATTTTCTATGCCATATGTTATCCTCTCTCTAATTTTTGTAATTATGTCAAATGTGTCCTGTTGTGTGCCTTTCTGACCTAAGATATTTTCTTTAAAAGTGTTAATGGTCCCTTTGGATTGGCCCCAAACATTAGCTCAAATGGAGAGTACCCAGTGGTGTTTGTATACTCTCTCTATAGGCGAATAGAACCATGGGTATATATAGGTGCCATTCTCTAGGGTGGTCTATTGTTTTATTTAACATTATTTTTAGTGTCTTGTTCCATCTTTCTACCATACCATTGGCTTGTGGTCTGTATATTGTGGAATGCACTTGTATTATACCTAGCAATTTTGTGACAGCATTGGTTAAGTTGGAAGTAAACTGTGACCTTATCTGATAGTATTTTATCAGGGAACCCATGTCTTGTAAATACATCTAACAATGCATGCATATTGTTTCTGAATTAATGTTTTTAAGGGGAATAGCCTCTGGCCATCTAGATGCCATATCATTCATGGTTAAAATAAATTTATGTCCCTTATTTGAAGGTGAATTAAGAGGACCAATGATGTCTATAGCGACCTTCTCAAAGTTTCTGCCTATTTTGTCTGTGGGTTGTATGGGTGCTTTGTGTTTACTGTGTATTGGGTTTTTTGTCAGACAAGGTTTGCATTTGTTTATGTTTTTCTTTATATCTTTATGAATGCCTGGCCAATAAAAATTCTGGGTTATCCTTTCTAAAGTTCTCTTTAAACCCATGTGTCCAGCTAAAGGGCTGTCATGTGCATGGTTAAGTATTTTGTCTCTGAGTATTAGTGGTACAATTATTTGAGATCTTTTGACTTCACCTTTTTCAAAATTTCTAATTAGAATATTGTGTTTTATTGTGTAATTATGTCCTCTATAAATTGAGTTATTGTCCTTAATTTTGTTTCTAATCTCCTGAATTTGACTATCTTCTGTCTGCATTCTAATTATGTCTTCTCTTGATATTTGTTTTGGAATGTCTAATTTTTGTTCTACTTCAGGCTGTGTTTGACTGGTTTTATGTTGTTGTCATGTTATTGCATTTATGTACTCTTTGGTTAAATTTTTGGATTCAATCCACTTTAAAAATAGTTCTTGGGAATTATCTTGAATTTCTTTGATATTTCCAATTATTAACTGACAGACTGGGTTTTCCATGAGTACTGCTGTTACTTTTCCTGTTATCCATTGACAGTCTATTTCCACTATTGCTTTACAACATTCAACTTTTGTATTATTTGTTAACATGACTGTGGTTTTTTCATATATGTGATCTTTAGGATCAATCAATTTTTTTGTCAACTACTATTGTTGTACAACCTGTGTCTCTTAGACACTGAACAAGTTGGTTGTTTATATATGAAGAAAAAAAATGTAAACTCCCTTCACTGTGGCATGCACTAGCTAAAGTTTCATGTGGTTTGATGTTGAGTTGTCTACTGTTAGCCTGATTGGAATTATATCTTTGGTTTTTATATGGTTGTCTACTCCTATTTTTACTGTTGTATTTAATTGGACTGCTGTTGGGTGATGTTCTCTGATAGTATTGGTGTGAATGTCCTAAATCTCTATGTAATTTCCTACACTAATATTTCTTGTGACCTGGAATGCTACAGTAGAAACATTTGTTGTTGTTTGAGTAATTAGCATATGTCTGGTAATTATTTGGATAATTTTTCTGAAATTTATTATTTTGCCATCTGGCAGGTAGGCTTTGGTATCTTCTGTTTTGATATGTGTTTTGTTTTTGTGTGTCCCTATCACTGGGTATGTTTCTAATGGAGGCTAATGTACTATTTCTATTATCTAGCTCTTCATTGGGGTGAGCATCTTTAAATGTTGTGATTGAGTCAACTAACTCACGCTCATTTTTAATTTTTCTCTCTTTAAGGAATGAAAATAAAGAAATTGATGCATTTCTTAATATTTTGTCTATAATAAACATATCTAGTAATGCTTTGGGATCATTTAGGTCAATTTCAGTGAGTTCAAGCCATTTGACAAGATTATCCCTAATATTGAATATAGTGGTGTTTGGGTCTATTTCTCTCTCTAGTCTTATGTTGTGAAAATTTGTTTCTATAAATGTCTTCTGTGTTTCCATAAAACTTTAACAAAACTTTCTTTATATAGGTATAATTATTCTTTTGCTCTTTACTAAGTGAATTAATGATACTTAGGCTTTTTCCTGATAATCTGCTCAATAAAATATTTGCCCAAGTTTCTTCCCTAAAATTGTAAGATTGACAGATGCCCTCAAATTGTGACAAATAACTAATAATTTCCTCTTTATGTTCATTAAATTCCCTAAATTTAGGTTTGTATGTGCTATTGTTTTCTCTATTGCTTGTTGATGGTGTATGCTGTCCTGATTCTATTCTAGCTCTTTCTAGTTTTATTTCTTCCTCTCTTAATTTCATATCCTGTTCTTTTAATTTCATTTCTTCTATTTCTTTTTGTCCTTTTAATTTTAGTTCTTCTATTTGTTTAAGGTCGCTTCTCTCTAACAGTCTAGCGTCTCTGTCTTTGTCTTGTCTTTCCTTAATTTTGTCCATCTCCCTAGTTACGAAGTCAGCTAAATTCTCCTGCTTTATGCCAAGCTTTTCAGCTACCTATAATAGTTCTGTTAAGTTTTAATTGTTTTTATTTCCAACAACTATCATAAACATATATATACATAAATACACGTTCTCAATCAGGTGCTGACTTTATTCTTGCGTCCAGAACACGGTTCATAAACACACACACTTTCTGTCCAGTATCTCTGCGCATGCGCGCTCTTTCCTTGGCTGGCTATCGGTACGGGCCAGTCCACTAGTCCACCATAACACCTCCCCGAACAATTACAAGTCCAGTACCAATGGTGCTCGACGTTGTCTTTGAGATCTTCTGGGTAAGACATAGTCTGAAGGTCCTGGATGTCGAGGGTTAATCTTCTTCTTATGTGGACTTGGAGTTGCTGGATGTGTAGACGGTTGATGACTCAGGGCTGCCTGAGCTGTTGGATAAAGACTTCCTGTCATTATATCAAAACCTGGTTCTGAAATTCTTCTGCTCCGTACCTGGGGCGAAGTATGTCTAAATGTCTCTTCCTTGAATCTTTACCTTGAAGAGACGTGGACCCATAACTTGCGTGATTGTACCGGGAGCCCAACGTGGTTTAGAGTCTGTTGCTGTTCCATACACTCTGACGTAACATGAATCTCCACGGTTAAATGATCGACTAGGACTTCTGTTTGTCCCATTGCGAACGGCTATTTCTTTAAGATGTTGTCCCTGTGCTCGATGAGCAGGAGAGGGAACTAGCGTATCAATAAGTGTTCTTATTTGTCGATTGTTCAGCAGTTGGCTTGGTGATAATCCACTTGCCAATGGTGTCCTACGATACTGACGCAGAAAGTCTTGTAGAGATTCCTTTAAAGGTAATGAGGATTTCTTCAGTGAACTCTTGAAACTTTGAATGAGTCGTTCGGCAGCTCCATTCGTAGCAGGATGATAGGGAGCGCCTGCAAGATGTACAATACCCCTCTCCTTACACCAATGCTGAAATTCTTCTGAGATGAAGCAAGTAGCATTGTCACTCACTATGGTGTGTGGATAGCCGAAATGAGCAAAATCTTCCTCCAGAAGATCAATGGTAGTTTTGGTCGATGTAGATGTTGTCCTGTTGATACATGGGTACTTTGAATAAGCATCTATCACCACCAGCCAATGTGATCCCTTAAAGTTAATGGCATGATCGATATGCACTCGACTCCATGGTTTTTCTGGCAGCATCCATGGGTGGATGCTTGCTTTGTTTGGGTCTCTGGCGTGTTCTGCACATGCTTGGCATGTTCGACCAATCTCCTTGATTTGAGTATCAAGTCCAGGCCAATATACAGATAATCTTGCTAACTGTTTCATCCGCTCGATTCCAAAATGTCCTGTATGCAGGATTTGGAGAACTTGAGCTTGTAAGATTTTTGGTACCACAATTCTTGAACCATAAAATAGACAATTCGACTCCACGGAGAGTGATTCTTTAATATTTTTAAAAGCTGCTATATTAGCTGCATCCTTGTTCAAGTGTTCTTTGTTTACAGAGGAAGCCCATCCCTCTTGACAATATCTCATTACTGTAGACACAGTAGAATCTTTAAGTGACTCTTTAGCAAGGACTCCTGGGTCTGTTGGTCTGATCTGTAAACTGATTTGTTTGATCATACATACAGCATCCATGTCTGCTTCACTTTCTTCAACATCAAAATTGTCATCAGGCCCTGAGGGTAGACGACTAAGAGCATCCGCATTGCAATCTCCAGTTGACTTACGGATTTTTTCACGAGCTTTAATCAATGAGTTTTGATTAGCAATGTGATTTGTCCTTGTTTGAAACAGTGCGTCTATTGAAATCCTGAGGTTCTTTATTGCAGTTCTGCCCAACAAGTTTAAGCTGTGGTTTTTCACTACTACAAATGACAAATTTGTAGTTATTTCCCCTGCTTCAGCCTTTATCTGCACACTTCCCAAAACATTAAGTAGGTCAAATTGATCCCTCATTATTCTATATATTTCTTCTATGTTCAAGTCATTTAAATTTTGTGGTGGTTCTTTTTGTTGTACGATGGTTGATAACATTTTATGCAGCTCCGGCGTCTGGCTTGTTAAAAAAAATTGTGCCTGCATTTCCTTTGGCACATTATTTGCCAACACGAAGGTCACATATCTAGCGTAGTAGTCTGTGAACGTTTCCTCGTTACTATTGAAATGTGTAAACTTCATATTCGTAGCCGTATTACCTGTGGCTAGTTTCAAAAGTAGCTCGTTCTGTTGTATGAGCTTCTGGATAATGTCAGCTTGGGTCAGAGTTGACTCCATTGTGTATTTACTTCCTCCGTTCCGTGAACTCACTCGTGCGTATCAATTATGACTCGGTTGTACTGAGTTGTACTGTGTTTTGTATTGAGTTAACACTGACCATCATACTGTGACGTTGATGCTGATCGATACCACTGTGATGTTTATACTGGCCATCATTTTGTTATGTTTTAATTGTTTTTATTTCCAACAACTATCATAAACATATATATACATAAATACACGTTCTCAATCAGGTGCTGACTTTATTCTTGCGTCCGGAACACGGTTCATAAACACACACACTCTCTGTCCAGTATCTCTGCGCATGCGCGCTCTTTCCTTGGCTGGCTATCGGTACGGGCCAGTCCACTAGTCCACCATAACAAGTTCTAAGTACTCTGCCATTTTGAATTAATTGTTTGAGTAACTAAAATAATATATTGGTATGTATAAGTATGTCAGTTATTTCTTATTGAGTTATCAATTACAATAGTTCACAATATTACATTATATTTACATGTTCATGAATGAATACAAAATGCAAGTTAATAATTAATTAAATGTAAGAAAAATTTAAAAAATAATTAAATTGTCTACTTCACAACATAAATACAGATATGTAGACGTTTACATGGATACGAATGAGACAACAAATACAAAAGTACTGTTATAGTTTATGGACCACAAGATAGTAGAAAATATGACAGCAGGTTTGACAATATGTATAACAATGACAAGACAAATAGAACAAATCTGACAAGATCTACTAAAAAACAACAGTTATGACAATGTACAAAATAGACTTCACAACTAACATAAAATTATCCTACAGTGTTATAAATAGGGCCAGAAGAAACCTTTAAGATAACACCGTGGATATCCCTAAAGTATACTTTAAAATTAAACTTATAATATACAGAAAAAGTAAAAAAATTACTTAATCTAATTAAGTATGATATAAGAAGATTTTTAAAGTCTTAAATTATATACAATACATAACACATAATATAAATAAATACCAAGTGCCCAAAAGAAATCTGTAGTTGGTCAACTCTGCTCCTCTGTGACGCTATGATCTGTGTAGTCGATAATCCTTCTATGTAGAAGTGTACTTGGGTAAAATAATCCAATGAGAAAAGTTACAACACAAATTGCTGCAATAACCTTGCTTAATAGTGTAATAATCCAATTTAAAAATAGTGTACTTTCTCTCCGATTCTGTTAAACTTGTGAGTAATTAAAGAATTACTTGACTTGAATTACGCACTAGGCTATGTGCGGCTTATATAAAGTAAAGATTATGCTGGGGAAATCTTACTTTCGATGTCTTGATAAAACATCTCATCTGTAATGACGTCAGCCTTCTGTTGGTCTTGTGTAGTGGATCATCTCTTTCGTTGACTAATAACTGTAAAATAGATTTCTTGCTGTTTCTTCCACGAGAATATTCACTCCACTGTTGTTATATAATTGAAGCAGTGTACCAGTTAGCTGTTTGAACTCTGAACTTTTGAATCCCGTGACCTAAATTGTCGGCTAGCTCTGTGTGTAGTGGACTCTCCTCAGACTTGATTGATACACGGACGTAATGACGTTCGATGTATCCTTCCGCACGAATGTTAAAAAATATCGTTGTTACTCAAGAGTCAATCTTCTGTAACACATCGTTGTTCTGACACTTCTGACACCATTTGTAACACATAGGTTCTGACATCATTGTAACTTAGTGGGTTATGTCAGTAGTATGGTTACTTATGTTAATACTTCAGGATGCCGACTAAGACTTCCTCATTCTTCCACTTATTATCCAGGCACGCAAAGAAGAATACTCAATTCTGGTTAAAACCTACAGTGCTTTATTGAACACACTTTATACTGATAATATTAATAATACTCCTTGAATGAATGTAATTTCACATATATATATATAGTATTCCATCATTCAGAAAGACAAGTCCTCACACTACTACAACTCAGCTCAACTGTTTTAATCACTCAGCTCTCCTAGCTCTCTACTGCTCTGCGCGCACTATCTCAGTCAACTCATACTTTATTACCAGCAAAGCGTGGAAAACTACCGCTTTGTCAAAAACATAATTTTACTCTCCAAAAACGTGGAGCTCACATTTTCATCTCAAAAACACAATCCACTCTCTCTCGTGGAAAACACGGTCAACACAACTCACTGTTCACTCATGCTACCTCTCTGTTTTCATTGTGAAAACATAGTCTGTTACAGCCGTCTTGTTCACATGTAGTCTAGTTCAAGTTTACCAACAATAATTTTACCAAACTTGGGGTCACCCAGAGTTCACGCATGAGATGTACGAGAAACATGACGTAGATACGATGCAAAGCTTCTACCGTAACTGTTCTAAAGTCATTTTCTCAACAGCCTGAGATCAGCTTCTACCGCAACGAGAGATACGATGTTAAAATCACCGACAACCCTTACGCTGTGGAGGTCGGCGATTGGGTGTACATTGGTGTCAGTGTCAAGACCGAGAACCAGTCCATGTTCAGAGACAGTGATCTGAAGCTGGTTGTCAATCATTGTACCGGCAACCCAATCCGAGAAATGATTTACGGGATTAACCCCGCCGACATTGTGACACTGATTGACAACAAGTACGTGGCTGTAGGATCATTTCAATAAATATGGAAGCCTTTGAACAGATTCACACACACATACACATACACTAATGTGTAAAGAAATGAAATGCTTCACCAGTTCAATTCAAAGTAAATTTTATTTTTAATACATTAGTTATAACTTGAGATCAATTACTATAAAATTCTCTAAACCAATTCAGAAGAGGTTCATCTGTATTGCTATCCGCTGATATCGGTTGGAGGGGGAAAATTCCTCAAATTTTTAACTAGCAACAAAGTTTCACAAAAGTAACGAAAAATTTCAATGGGAGTCGCTTAGTCACTTCATTGTTTGGTCACGTGATGTGAGTAAGCCATCACTAGGCTACTACACACAAAAGATACTTCATCAGTGCTTCCCCAATGTCATGTTACTTAAAAATTTTACCTTTCGAAATATTCTGGAATACACGCGTTTTTTAAATGAAATCCATAAATGTGACAATAAATATACGCCAGTTATAATTAAAGGAAGAAAGTTATTTCAAGAAAAATTTGTGAGCGATATTCGATGGGAACTATCAATACTATTATCGGCAGGCTTTTGTTGAGCTCCGTATGTGCTCATGACGTCATTTGCGTTTTTATTCAATATTGATGCAGGAGTCATTCCCCTTTGTTTATTTTATTGTTAATTTTCATTTGACGAAATGTAGTGTAGTGTAGTTGTAGTGTGTATCGGGCTACTGTTGTCAAGCACTAGTGTGTTGTATACAGCCTACCGGAAGTCTTACTTGTTTTTACTCACATCACGTGACAAATCAATCGACTAAGCGACTCCCATTACGACTGTTTTTTTTTTGTTAACACTCATTTGCGCTGTTATGAAAAGCGTGATCCTAAACGGAAGTTAAGACTATCATTTCTTTCGCTTCCAAATGTAAATTTTCTTACACATAATTTTACGTTTAAGAATAAAAAAAATAATAAATAGGTAAATATTCACTCCCCTCCCCAAAAAATAGGGGAAAAAAACAAACAAGAAGAACAACAAGAAACAATAAAACTTTAAAACCACTTAGCTGTGTGGCTGTGTCGCTCTGTCTCTGTGTGATTGTGTGGCTGTGTCTCTGTGTGGCTGTGTCACTGTGTGGCTGTGTCTCTGTGTTGCTGTGTCTCTGTGTGGCTGTGTGGATGTGTCTCTGTGTGGCTATGTCACTATGTGGCTGTGTCTCTGTGTGGCTGTGTCACTGTGTTACTGTGTGGATGTGTGGGTGTGTCTCTGTGGGGCTTTGGGGCTGTGTCGCTGTGTTGCTGTGTCGCTGTGAGGCTGTGTCGCTGTAAGGCTCTGTGGCTGTTTGGCTGTGTGGCTGTTTGGCTGTGTGGCTAGTCACTGTGTGTCTGTGTGGCTGTGTGACTGTGTGGCTGTGTCACTGTGTGGCTCTGTCGCTTTGTGATTGTCAATGTGTGGCTGTGTCGCTGTGTGACTGTTTCGCTGTGTCACTGTGTGGCTGTCTCGCTGGGTGTCTGTGTGACTGAGTCGCTGTGTGTCTGTGTGGCTGTGTCGCTTAGAGGCTGTGTCGCTGTATGTCTGTGTGGCTGTGTCGCTGTGTGGCTGTTTCGCTGTGTGGCTGTGACTCTCTGTGGCTGTGTCACTGTGTGCTGTGTCACTGTGTGGCTGTGTCTCTGTGTGGTTGTTTCTCTGTGTGGCTGTGCCTCTGTGTGGCTGTGCCTCTGTGTGGCTGTGCCTCTGTGTGGCTGTGCCTCTGTGTGGCTGTGTCTCTGTGTGACTGATTGGCTATGTCTCTGTGTGGCTTTCTCTGTGTGGCTGTCTCTGTGTGGCTGTGTATGTGTGTCGCTGTGTGGATGTGTCACTGTATGTCTGTGTGGCTGTGTCTCTGTTCTGTGTGGCGGTGTCTCTGTGTGGCTTTGTTTCTGTGTGGCTGTGTCTCTGTGTGGATGTGTCTCTTTTTGGCTGTGTCTCTGTGTGGCTGTATCTCAGTGTGGCTGTGTCTCTTTGTGGCTGTGTCTATGTGTGGCTGTCTTGCTATTTCACTGTGCGGCTGTGTCTCTGTGTGACCGTGGCTCTGTTGTTGTGTCTATGTGTGGCTGTGTCTCTGTGTTGATGTGCCTCAGTGTCACTGTGTCCCTTTGTCTCTGTGTGGGTTTGCATCTGTGTGCCTGTGTCTTTGTGTGGCTGTGTCTCTGTGTGGCAATGTTACTGTGTGGCTGTGTTGCTGTGTTGCTGTGTCGCTGTGTGGCTGTGTCGCTGTGTGGCTTTGTCACTGTGTGAATTTTTCTATGTGTGGCTGTGTCTCTGTGTCACTGTGAGGCTGTGTGGCTGTGTGTATGTGTGGCTTTTTCTCCATGTCGCTGTGTGCTGTGTCTCTGTGTGGCTGTGTCTCTGTGTGGCTGTGTCACAGAGTGGCTGTGTCTCTGTCTGGCTGTGTCGCTTAGAGACTGTGTCGCTGTATCTCTATGTTGCTGTGTCTCTGTGTGGCTTTATCTCTGTGTGGCTGTGTCTTTTTGTGGCTATATCTCTGTCTGGATGTGTCTCTGTGGGGCTGTGTCTCTATGTGGCTCTGTCGCTGTGTGGCTGTGTGGCTGTGTCTCCATGTCGCTGTATCTCTTTGTGGCTTTGCCTGTGTGGATGTGTCTCTGTGTTACTGTGTCTCTGTGTGGCTTTGTCACTGTGTGGGTGTGTGGCAGTGTGGCTGTGTCTCTGTGTTGCTGTGTCTCTGTGTCACTGTTTGGAGGTGTCACTGTATGTTTGTGTGGCTGAGTCTCTGTGTAGCTTTGTCTCTGTGTCCCTGTGGGGATGTGTCTGTGTCGCTGTGTGTCTGTGTGGCTGTTCTCCGTGTCGCTGTGTCTCTGTGTGGCTTTACCTCTGTGTGACTGTGTCTCTGTGTGGCTGTGTTTCTGTGTGGCTGTGTCTCTGTGCGGCTGTGTCACTGTGTGGCTATGTCACTGTGTCGCTGTGTGAATTTGTCTCTGTGTCACTGTGAGGCTGTGTGGCTGTGTCTCTGTGTGGCTGTGTCTCTGTGTGGCTGTGTCACTGTGTGGCTGTGTCTCTGTGTTGCTGTGTGGATGTGTCTCTGTGTGGCTCTGTCGCTGTGTGATTGTCAATGTGTGGCTGTGTCGCTGTGTGGCTGTTTGGCTGTGTCACTGTGTAGCTGTGTCGCTGGGTGTCTAAGTGACTGAGTAGCTGTGTGTCTGTGTGGCTGTGTCGCTTAGAGGCTGTGTCGCTGTATGTCTGTGTGGCTATATCGCTGTGTGGCTGTTTCGCTGTTTGGCTGTGACTCTTTGTGGCTGTGTCACTGTGTGCTGTGTCACTGTGTGCTGTGTCACTGTGTGGCTGTGTCTCTGTGTGGCTGTTTCTCTGTGTGGCTGTGACACTGCAAGGCTGTGTGGCTGTGCCTCTGTGTAACTGTGCCTCTGTGTGGCTGTGTCTCTGTTTGACTGAGTGGCTATGTCTCTGTGTGGCTGTCTCTGTGTGGCTGTCTCTGTGTGTCGCTGTGTGGATGTGTCACTATATGTCTGTGTGGCTGTGTCTCTGTTCTGTGTGGCGGTGTCTCTGTGTGGCTTTGTTTGTCTGTGGCTGTTTCTCTGTGTGGATGTGTCTCTTTTTGGCTGTGTCTCTGTGTGGCTGTGTCTCAGTGTGGCTGTGTCTCTTTGTGGCTGTGTCTATGTGTGGCTGTCTTGGTATTTCACTGTGCGGCTGTGTCTTCGTGTGACCGTGTCTCTTTGTGGCAGTGACTATGTGTGGCTGTGTCTCTGTGGGGCTTTTTGCTGTGTGGCGGTGTCTCTGTATGGCTGTGTCTCTACGTGGCTCTGTTTCTGTGTGGCTGTGTCGCTGTGTGGCTTTGACTCATTGTGGCTGTGACTATACGTTACTGTGTCTCTGTGTGTCTGTGTCACTGTGTGGTTGTGTCTCAGTGTGGCTGTGTAGCTGTGTCTCAGTGTGGCTGTGTCTCAGTGTGGTTGTGTCTCTGTGGGTCTGTGTATCAGTGTGGATGTGTCTCTGTGTGGTTGTGTCGCTCTGTGGCTGTGTCGCTGTGTGGCTGTGTCTCTGTGTGAATTTGTCTATGTGTGGCTGTGTCTCTGTGTGGCTGTATTTCTGTGCTGCTTTGTTTCTGTGTGGCTGTGTGGCTGTGTCTATAAGTTGTGTGTCGCTGTGTTGCTGTGTCTCTGTGCAGCTGTGTGTCTGTGTTGCTCTCTGGCAGTGTCTCTATGTTGCTGTGTCTCAGTGTGTCTGTGTTGCTGTGTCTCCGTGTGGCTGTGTCTCTGTGTGGCTGTGTCTCTGTGTGGCTGTGTCTCTGTGTGGATGTGTCTCTGTGTGACTGTGTCTCTGTGTTGCTGTGTGGCTCTGTCGTTGTGTCTATGTGTGGCTGTGTCTCTGTGTTGATGTGCCTCAGTGTCCCTTTGTGAATGTGTCTCTGTGTTGCTGTTTCTCTGTGTGGCTGTGTCTCCGTGTCGCTGTTTCTCTGTGTGGGTTTGCATCTGTGTGCCTGTGTCTTTGTGTGGCTGTGTCTCTGTGTGGCAATGTTACTGTGTGGCTGTGTCGCTGTGTGGCTGTGTCGCTGTGTGGCTTTGTCACTGTGTGAATTTTTCTATGTGTGGCTGTGTCTCTGTGTCACTGTGAGGCTGGTAGGCTGCGTGTCTGTGTGGCTTTTTCTCCATGTCGCTGTGTGCTGTGTCTCTGTGTCGCTGTGTCTCTGTGTGGCTGTGTCTCTGTGTGGCTTTGTCTCTGTGTGGCTGTGTCACAGAGTGGATGTGTCTCTGTCTGGCTGTGTCGCTTAGAGGCTGTGTCGCTGTACCTCTGTGTGGCTGTGTCTCTGTGTGGCTTTGTCTCTGTGTGGCTTTGTCTCTGTGTGGCTTTGTCTCTGTGTGGCTTTGTCTCTGTGTGGCTGTGTCTCTTTGTGGCTATATCTCTGTCTGGATGTGTCTCTGTGGGGCTGTGTCTCTATGTGGCTCTGTCGCTGTGTGGCTGTGTGGCTGTGTCTCCATGTCGCTGTGTCTCTTTGTGGCTTTGCCTGTGTGTGGCTGTGTCTCTGTGTTACTGTGTCTCTGTGTGGCTTTGTCACTGTGTGGCTGTGTGGCAGTGTGGCTGTGTCTCTGTGTTGCTGTGTCTCTGTGTCGCTGTTTGGATGTGTCACTGTATGTTTGTGTGGCTGTGTCTCTGTGTAGCTTTGTCTCTGTGTCCCTGTGGGGCTGTGTGTCTGTGTCGCTGTGTGTCTGTGTGGCTGTGTCTCCGTGTCGCTGTGTCTCCGTGTGGCTTTACCTCTGTGTGACTGTGTCTCTGTGTGGCTGTGTCTCTGTGCGGCTGTGTCACTGTGTGGCTATGTCACTGTGTCGCTGTGTGAATTTGTCTCTGTTTCGCTGTGTGGCTGTGTGGCTTTGTGAATGTTTCTCTGTGTGGCGTTGTTCATTTGAAGCTGTGAGGCTGTGTGGTTGTTTAGCTGTGATCAGTGGAAGGATAAATAATTCGTTCCGTCCATTCGAATATCATATAACATTGGTAGATCACTTTTCTTTATTAGCACCAGGTTCACAAGAACAAACATTGTTGTTCTAGAAATGCCTAAGTCGAGGCAATTAAGGAATACACTGTTTTTTTAAATAACTGCTTTCTTAGACTTAGTTAGTAAATCTTAAGTCTGAGAACATTGGCTGACTTTAACTTAACTTGAATTTCAATTATCACGCTTGGTGTCTTTTGACCTCTTTAAAAAATGTTCAATCATACTGAGCAGAAATTATTGTCAACACAAATCTCGAGGCTCTTCAATTCTAATTTTGTGGGTTTATTTTTAAAGAAGTATTGTTAGCAGCATGTCCCCATTGTTGTTGTGAGCAGTATTGTTAGCATCATGTCCCCATTGTTGTTGTGAGAAGTATTGTTTGCACCATTGCCATACTGCTGTTTAAAATGTATTTGTTTTTGACAACCTACTATAGGTGTCCATCTGATCTGGCCAGTGTCACCACCTACCCCATCAGCGATACCACTGAAGGTTTTCGATTCAGAGCTTTCAAATTCTTCGGCTACTCCTCTGTCTACGTGACGTGTCACCTGCGTGTCTGTTTATCGTCAGATCCCAAGCCCCTGTGTGATAGGTGAGAGTTTTCAAATATAGGTTAATAATTTTATATATAAATATGGTTTCAAATAGAAAAACATGGACAGCGAAAGTATGTTGTTTTTAAAATTGAAAGACAACATACTATATTTTAGACGCCTTGTCTCCATAAATCTCAGGCTTCTGTTATCAAGTATTATTTAAAATGTGTAATACTAAACTATTAAAACTTATCTTAGTGACTTAAATTCGTAATAATATTTAAAAATCGCAGAAATTCATCTATGATAACATCAATTATTTTTTTAAACTCTCTAGATCCTGTTTTAAAGATAACATAATTGGACGCAAGAGGCGTAACTTGGCTGATGAAGTCACCGGACTGGACACAGTTGTCTCCCAAACTCTACTGATCACCGACCCCAAGCAGCCCCCAGTAAACGCACTTCCAGCCCAGTCACACGAAGACAGAACCGTTGAAAGGATTAATCCACGTTTTCTTAAGCCTTCATATCAAGGCTGACCTTGATATTTATAACTAATCATTCTGGGAATTTGCGAGATCGGAACATAATTTGGCGTTTAACATCTTCTGATCTTTTCGTTGTAATGTGACGCTACAGATTCGTTTAATAACTTTATGATTTAAATTGTTATAAAAACTGAAATAAAAGATAATACCATTTAAAGCTTACAATCTTATGAATTATTTTTACTTTAAAACTTTAACAAAAATAACAGGTAAAATATGACCCCAAAAATTATGATGCATTTTTTTTTAGGGGGGGGGGGTAGATTTTGAATAAATATGACGTGAAATGTACACACGTATCTTTCAATTTATGAAATGTATGATTTCACAGTTACACAGTATTTATCGTGAAGATTTTCGATTCAGAGCTTTCAAATTCTTCGGTTACTCCTCTGTCTACGTCACATGTCACCTGCATGTCTGTTTATCTACGGACATCAAGGTCCACTGTGATAGGTGAGAATTGTCAGATATAGGTTAATAATTATATAAAAATATGGTTTCAAATAGAAAAACATGGACAACAAAAGTACTTTTTTGTTTTTTTTTTAAGATTAAAAGACACACAATTCTGTTTTAGACACTTTGTCTCCATAAATCTCGGACTTTTTAAAATTTGTGACATTAAACAATTAAAACTTATCTTTATGAGTTAAATTCGTAATACTATTCAAAAGTAAATTGTGGACAGACTGATAACTCCATCGTTATAGTTGATATACATTTCATGATTGTAATTGCTCTGTTCAACTATGTCTTATTTATCTTTCTATATCCTCAATTTTTTTTGTATCTCTCTAGATCCTGCTTTAAAGATAACATCATTGGACGTAAGAGGCGTAACCTGGCTGATATTGTAACTGGAATGGACACAGTTGTCTCCCAGGTTCTACAGATCACCGACCCCAAGCAGCCCCCATTGAACAACACACTGCCAGCCCAGTCACACGAAGTCAGGACGATTGAAAGTACCAATCCTCCTTTTCTTAAGCCTTAAAATCAACGGTCAATGTCAAGGCTTACCTAGATATTTATAGCTTGTGATTCTGGGAATTCGCGTGTTCGGAGAATAATTTCACGATTAACAGCTTCTGATTTTTCGGTATAACGTGACGCAACACATCCGTTTAATATTATTTAAAGTGTTAGAAAAAAACTGAACATAAAGATAATACCATTTAAATCTGACAACCTTACGAATTTTTTTTTACATTTAAGAATTTTTTAATGATATTTTAAATATGAAAAACAAGAAATATAATGTGTTTTTATTGTTCTTTTTATAAATATGAAATAAATCCAATATAAAATAAATAAAATAGAGTAGGGTTAAACCTGAAAAAAGAAACGCAACAAAACAACGCACGTGTCGGCAAAAAGCCTTCGTCAGCGAACAAAACAGAAAAAAATTATAACATTAAAAATAAGAAATAGCACCTAGCTTGGAAGTAGTATCCGTGGGCAGCAAAAGAAATGTGTGCCCCAAAACAATGGAATTCTCTTCAACTACACATCCGCAATATACCGACCATACAGGACTTCAAAACTGCACTCAAAACACATCTCTTTAAACTCTACTTTCCTGACTGATTCTTTCTCTAACGGATAAACGATGCTCCTGGGCGCCGTCCATGACTTGATATGTAAATAGTTATGAAATGGGTGGAGGGAAAATACATTTCTTTTGTTTTTATACAGTTGTTTTTTATTTCATTAATGTAAGTTAAGTTTTAAGTTCATGAATATTTTTTAAAAATTGTATGTACAGAGCGGTGAGCCTAGCCCTAGTTTTTTGGGTAGTGCGCTGTATAAAACAACTAATTTGCGGTACAGTGCTATATAAAACCACTAATTGGGGTACAGCGCATATAAAACAACTGTTTTGTGGTACAGCGCTATATAAAATCAATAATTTGGGGTACAACCAATTGGGGTACAGCGCTAACATAAAATCACTAATATGGGGTACAGCGCTAATATAAAACAACTAATTTGGGTTACAGCTCTATATAAAACCACTACTAATAATAATATGGTAAGC
Source organism: Lymnaea stagnalis (assembly GCA_964033795.1). NCBI lineage: Eukaryota > Metazoa > Mollusca > Gastropoda > Lymnaeidae > Lymnaea > Lymnaea stagnalis. The sequence goes on from CAXITT010000145.1 coordinate 906,705, forward strand.
TATGGGGAGAACTGCGCTGAGTTTTAAGGGGAAAAAAACGGAAACATAAAGTATGGGAAAAAACCTGACGAAAGAGGAAAAAAAAACAACGGCAGATGTTTCGATTAAAAGCTTTTAAAACAGGGCTAAGTAACATATGTTATAACACAGAGATGACAATCCTAAGATCAAATAATTCATATTTTATTGTTCAGTTAGTGTGATCTTTTTTTTAAAAAAAAATCAGAATGTTTGACTGATGTTTTTCAGTTCAATGTCTCTGTCATTGTATTTATAATCAATGTGTCTGGATACGAAATCAGCAACTCTCTTGTTTTTGTCTTTTTTTTTATTTTTTTATCTCATATTGGTATTCTAAGAGAATTAAGGACCATCTGTTGATTTTGTTATTTTCTATTCGCTTTCTGTTTATGCCATTTATGGCTTTTAATTTGTTAAAATAATAAATTTTCTACCTAATAGGTACTTTTGTAGATTTGTTAGAGCGCACACCACGGCTAAGATTCTTTTTCAATAGTAGAATAATTGATTTCAGTTTTTCTTAATGATCGACTTAAATAAATAATTGGTCTGAGTTTGTTGTTCAATTCTTGCATGAGGTAAGCTGGTCTGAGTTTGTTGTTCAATTCTTGCATGATGCAAGCTGGTCTGAGTTTGTTGTTCAATTCTTGCATGAGGTAAGCTGGTCTGAGTTTGTTGTTCAATTCTTGCATGAGGTAAGCTGGTCTGAGTTTGTTGTTCAATTCTTGCATGAGGTAAGCTCCTCATCAGTTGTTTGATGCATCAGTTATTAATGTGAAACGTTTATTAAAGTTAGGTGACACTAGTATGTTTTCACTTTGAACAATTTCTTTGATTGTTCTTAATGTTGTCTCACAATCATTTGTCCACACTATTTGTTTCTTGTTGTTTTTATTTATTAACTTTCTTAAAAGCAATGCTGTGTCTGAAAACTTAGGTTCAAATGTGCTGTTGAAACTACATAGACCTAACATGGCTTTGAGATCCTTTTGGTTATAAGGGGTTTTTATGTTCAGTATTTTTTCATTGTTTTGTTCTGTAGGTTGAATGGCGTTCTTACCAACTCCAAATCCCGAAAATCTATCTGATCTTGAGCAAATTTCACTTTGTTTGGTGCAATCGTTATACCGTGTGTTTTTAACTTCTCTGACTTGTTTTAGTGTTCCTACGTGTGTTTTCATGTCTTTTGTATGTACACAAATATCGTCTACGAATTGTACAACATTGCGCATTTCGGTGAGCCTTATCCTCATAAATTTGTCATCTGTGATATACAACAAATAATTAGCGAACACTGTTGCCAGCTGCATGATGACGGACTTGTCCAATATTTTAAGAAATGAAATTTCAATAAGGCAAAAGGAAAGTTTAATAGTTTTGTGGAAAAAAACTCCCATGGGGAATGGTAATATTTATATCATTATTTTTAAATATATATATTTTTTTTTTTAACTTTGGAGACTAGGCTCGTTCAAGTTCAAGTCATTTTTTGTGTAATACATTTTGATTTATTATTATCTTGCTCATAAATGTAAACAAAGTCCAAGGTTCCCAGCATTGGGGAAAAAACTCTTATGGAATGGTAACATTTCCTTTATTAATTTTTACATTATCCTCTTATTCTTTTTAATTTTGGATCCCCGTGCTTTCTCAATTAATTCTTTGGCATTCACCGTTATCGTGCTCATAATAATTTTTACTGACAACAAAATAAAAGTTTCAAATATCACACCAAATTAGTTAAACAAAGAAAATAATGAACTTTTAGTTATATTTGTTTAAAAATTAATGAAACATCATTACTTTTTCTATTGTGTATAATTAGACTAAAGTAGCCTTTAATGTAAAACATAGGCCTTCACATGGATGCGTGTATCACTGTTTGTAAAATAATTATGTAGTGGGACAGTATTATCAAACTAAACCAACATTCACTCAACTTTTGTTCAGTCTAGGTCGAAAATCATTTTTAAATTTCGGCTAGGTTTTGTTTTCGGCCGAAATCATAAAATCAATTTCAGTAGGTCTCTAATATAATTGCCGTTCAGTGCAGTGGTCCATAAGCCGACATTTTACTGGCCCGCAAAGAATGAAGAGTTAAGATAATTAAAAAAATGCAATTGTCATTAAATTGTTCACTGATCCATTCTGAAATTAAATTGTGAATAACTTCCTCATAGCCCTGACACACTAAAAATTTTGAGAACCCCTGCCCTAAGATACTTTTAATAGCAATTATATTGAGATAAAAAGCATTCTCCATTTATTATCCCTTGAGATCAGTTCAGTTGTTCTGAAACTTTAAAAAAAAAAAAAAAACGAACCAGCCCTTGGCGACATCAGCTCAGCTTCACTCTCTCCCTTTAAAAAAAGTGTCTTGAAAATGTCTTAACGAGCAGATAAGGCCATAGAAAGAGTACACGTCATTAAGCTAAAAGCAAGCACACATGTTTAAGTTAAAAAAACCAAATAAACTGATTTACTCCATGCAGTGGATAAGATTGTCTAAGCCTTATAGTACAATCATTAAACCAGATGTTCTAAAACTATGAAATATAATTTACTTAAGGTTGATATCACCATTCCCCTAGCCCCTGCAACATAATTATAACTAAAAGAAGACCACAGGGAAAGAAGAACCCCAAAAGTCTAAACACGACAAGTTTAAAGAGCCAGAATCTTTTGTGGATGCTGTGAAAAAACCCTTTGAAACCCACATCTCCAGACAAATCACAACGTCAAATCGGATTGAATGACGATTTAAACTTTCGAATCGCTAAATCCATCACAAGAATTAGCACAACATTTGGCTAGATGTCTAAGAATAAATGGACAAGAAGAGGTATCAGCACCCATACCAAAAAAAAAAAAATTGACAGGGCAGATGTACTCACAACACAAATATAGCTTTGTGAAATATGGCATGTCTATCAACTCCATACAAGGAAACTAAACCACTTTCACACGACGCGCCTTCGAAAAATCTCCAACATTAACAGACAAGATACGATCCCAGACACTGAGGTACTCGCAAAAGCAGGTCTCCCCAGCATAAACACATTATTAATGCAGTCCCAGCGTCCCATGTTTACGAGAATAGCTAACGACCGCTTACCCCAAATAACTATGTTATTGTGAACTAAGCAAGGCAGGCGTTTTCCTGGGGAACAGAAAAAACATTTCAAAGACAAACTGAAAATATATGTGTAAGTATTTCATATGGATCCGGGTACATGGCCCCAGTTCTCAAAGAATCGAGACTCATGGCGCTATTCTATACACAATCACTCATTGCAACATAAGGCTGACAGAACAGCTGCTTGGCTCAATACAACATAAGGCTGACAGAACAGCTGCTGGACTCAATGAAACATAAGGCTGACAGAACAGCTGCTTGGCTCAATGCAACATAAGGCTGACAGAACAGCTGCTGGACTCAATGAAACATAAGGCTGATAGAACAGCTGCTAGACTCAATGCAACATAAGGCTGATAGAACAGCTGCTGGGCTCAATGCAACATAAGGCTGACAGAACAGCTGCTGGACTCAATGCAACATAAGGCTGACAGAACAGCTGCTGGGCTCAATGAAACATAAGGCTGATAGAACAGCTGCTGGACTCAATGAAACATAAGGCTGATAGAACAGCTGCTTGGCTCAATGAAACATAAGGCTGACAGAACAGCTGCTGGACTCAATGCAATATAAGGCTGACAGAACAGCTGCTGGACTGTAAGCAACATAAGGCTGGCAGAACAGCTGCTAGACTCAATGCAATATAAGGCTGACAGAACAGCTGCTGGACTCAATGCAACATAAGGCTGATAGAACAGCTGCTGGATTCAATGCACCATAAGGCTGACAGAATAGCTGCTGGGCTCAATGCAACGAAAGGCTGACAGATCAGCTGCTGGATTCAATGAAACATAAGGCTGGCAGAATAGCTGCTGGACTCAATGCAACATAAGGCTGACAGAACAACTGCTTGGCTCAATGCAACATAAGGCTGACAGAACAACTGCTTGGCTCAATGCAACATAAGGCTGACAGAACAGCTGCTGGACTCAATGAAACATACAACTGACAGAACAGCTGCTTGGCTCAATGCAACATAAGAGTGACAGCACTGCTGCTGAGCTCAATGCAAAAATAAGGCTGACAGAACGGCTGCTGGGCTCAATGCAACATAAGGCTGACAGAACAGCTGCTTTGCTCAATGTAACATAAGGCTGACAGAACTGCTGCTTGGCTCAATGCAAAAATTAGGCTGACAGAACAGCTGCTTGGCCCAATGCAACATAAGGCTGACAGAACAGCTGCTTGGCTCAATGCAACATAAGGCTGACAGAACAGCTGCTTGGCTCAATGCAAAAAAAAGGCTGACAGAACACCTGCTTGGCCCAATGCAACATAAGGCTGAAAGAACACCTGCTTGGCCAAATGCAACATACGGCTGACAGAACAGCAAATGCAACATAAGGCGGACGGAACGGCTGCTTGGCCCAATGCAACATAAGGCTGACAGAACAGCTGCTTGGCTCAATGCAACATGAGGCTGACAAAACAGCTGCTTGGCCCAATGCAAGATAAGGCTGATAGAACAGCTGCTTGGCTCAATGCAACATAAGTCTGACAGAACAGCTGATGGGCTCAATGCAACATAAGGCTGATAGAACAGCTGCTTGGCTCAATGCAACATAAGGCTGATAGAACAGCTGCTTGGCTCAATGCAACATAAGTCTGACAGAACAGCTGCTTGGCTCAATGCAACATAAGGCTGACAGAACAGCTGCTGCAGAACACAAGAGAGAAGCCAGAAAAGCCCTAGCAAAAGCTGTACCCGCATTTGCTCTATCTATCTCTATCACCTTGTGCACCAGAAACTGTCGTGCCAGAGTCTGCCCTATCAGTCATATGTGAAACCAAAGACAGACTCAGCTCCGGGTGTTCAGAAGGGTCATGTTCGATTTTCAATAGACAAAGTATCCTATCAGAAATAGTGCATTAAGGTGCGAGAGCAGCTCTACCAACAAACCAGGTACTTCTTGGTTGCCCCATTGACCTTGTCAGTCTAGTGGACGGTGGTGGGTCTGTCTGATCGGCGGAGTACTTCCGGCGTGCCACGTCGCGGTTCAAAGTTTCTGCTATTCTGTTTGGGGTAAGAGGGGTACGCTTGGGTTGGCATTATGAACTTCTACTCCGCGGTCTGCTATTATTCAGAATATTTCCGATTAGCAGCAGGACTACGGTCAGCATGGTCATGTATCTAGTGCGAGCCAGTATTTGAAACAAGCACAACATGAACGAAAGATGCACACACAATGAGGTGAAACATATTATCGGGGTCAACAAACAGATCATTAGAAGTAGCTGCTCTGTTCAAAAACGTTGTTTTATTCTGGGAAAGTTAGTTTGAAGGCGATTAGGTTTTATCTTTGTCAAAATAGGTCATTTCTTTGTGGTGAAAACAAAACTTATTCTGATTATTAGATCATATGTGTAACAGGTCATAGACTGGCATATTACAAGCAATTAAGGGGGAAGACCAAACAACACACGCCCACACAAGTATAGACCAGATTGTCAGGCCCAAGCCTCGGTGGAGACAACCAAGGTACCATTTAAGGGCCCCAGCTAGATAGGGGCCCGCCCTTTTTCAAGTTTTTAAAATGTCTAAAACACGAAAGGGGCTAAAACTCTGACAGCTGCCTTGGGGCCCAGAATTTCCTAGGTGAGGGCCTTAGATTTTGGGTGATGCTGAGAACATTGATAAATAAATAATGTTGATGATTTTAATAAAATTTAAATAAGTCGTCTCGCAAAAATTGCGGTAAGCCAACTGGAAACAAATCATATAAAATATTGATGTGTGTTTAGTGTTTCACCACAAATAAGGTTTGACGGTATAGTTAAAACATTTGATTTAATCTACTAAATAATTATACTAAGATAATAAAAAAAATCGTACATTAAATTTTTTCATGAGGTGAACAATAATTATCATAAATCACAGGTAACACGAATAATCTATTAACAATTTCGACCAAAAATAATACGTTTTTGTGGGAAATTTTAACAAAATTGAGACAGTTCTACTGTCACGGTCAAATGTCAAAGGTAAGCACAAATTAAAAGCTTGTAATTTAAGCTATTTATTAATAAAGTCTTCTTTAAAACCATGGCACATTTTTGTGAATGAAAGTAAACTTATTAACTGGGCGTTGTTCTGGTGTTAACTTCAAGTGAAGAAATGTTCTATGTTGCACATGTTCTTATTCTGGGGCTTATCTCAGGTGTATAAACGGCCCATGGGTCACGCAGTGGCGTAGCCATGGTTGGTGTCACCCAGTGCGGTAAACTCATGGTGTCACCCCCTTTTCCCCATGACGGATTTCTTCTTGTTAAAATAAGTCCAACGCATAACAATGACAAGAACAAAAACAATTTAACAGAAGGTCAGGAGGTCAATGTATTTATGAATTGCAACAACGTTAAGTTAAAGTTATTTTTATAATAAATTTACTTCAAATATCCCTTTCCTGGTCTTCAAAGCTGTAAACCTGTCAATCATTTGATCAAAATCAATATCCTTTACATAACACTTTCAAGTGAAAAGGTAAAGGTAGCAGATATTCGAGAAATCACATACAGATGTAAAAAAATACTTGCGCTGTTCCTCTTGTATCCAATTTTTTTCAAGATGACCACATAGAGCGCCGATCGCCACCGCACATTCATTAATATTATTGCAGTATTTTCTCACGATTCACCATCAACCTGTAGAACAATTGGTTTGTTATCTTGCGCACACCCCTTCTTGATTTTTCATCTTGCCTTGACTCTACGCTGAATTTTCCGTCCTTGTTCTAGAACGAGGTACTGTTGGCTGTTTAATAGATTGCATGCCACTCTTATCTAACGTACCCGTATCATGCGTAGGCTGAGGAACGTCTTTTAATGAACTCTCTGGTCATCATTTGGTCTCTTGATATATCGAAGCATGAATCCTGGCAGTGATTTATAGTGAGTCCCATTTTTTTCTTTTTTGCTGTTCGCTGATGGAACCCCACAGGCTTTTTATATTCGTGCACGCCGTGTGGCATGATAGAACAATTTTGATTTGAACAATAAAAATGCTTTAACTGTGTCGTGTTCAAGATAGCAAATAAACTAATTACGACATCTCAAAAACAACAGTCAGAGAACTATACAAAATATGACAGACATAAAACCCAGCAGTGGAAATATGGCAATTGCTATGAAATCTTAAGTGGCGGTGCTAGTGACGAGTTGGCGAAAATATTAATTTGTGAGTCTTTCAGGCTTTCCTTTTTTCACAAAATAAAATAAATTTAAATTAATTATAAAATATTCTTAGAAAATTTTGTAAAATATTTTAATTTAAAAAAAAAATATTTAAAAAAATGTTTTAAATTCTTACAGATTCGATTCATGCACTTAGAATCTCTCCCACCACATCGTATTTGATATCAAATGTAATGCTATATGTCCCAGTATTTAGCTTCATGTCACTTGCGAAAGTTACCGTACACATAAATCTGCGTTGAATCATGGTCAAAACGATGTTTTTCTGGCCTTCTTATAGGGTCACCACATTATAGACACAACAACCTTGAACTTTTAATGAAGCATGCATTTCGGATTGGATACATGTGTAGAAAATTTACTGGTGATCGGTTATCCGTGTGTGTTCTGTAAATACTCAATTTTTCAATTTGGTGTCACCCCAGTGAGATGATGACACTCGGTGCTGTCCACCTCAGCCAAACCCCAAGCTACGCGACTGCAGGGGTGACATGTAGTTACTTTGTGGATGTAGTTAAATACTCAAAGAATCTCTAGATGATTCGATTGCTTCTCTCAGCAGATGCAATTATGAGTTTAAAGCCGCATTACAATTAAAAGGGACTTTTAAATTCATCAAAATTTACTTTTATTTACTTAATTATGCCTTTTTACCCGTCTGGGGCATAGGCCGTCTACAAGAATTTTCCATTCATCACGGTCCTGTACTTTCCTTTCCAGTTGTTTCCAGGTGTATCCCATATTTTGTGTGTCTGCCTCTAGCTCACGTCTCCATGTATTCTTTGGCCTTCCTCTCTTTCTTTTTCCCTGTGGGTTCCATGTTAGGCATTGTCTGGTGGTGCTATCTGGGGGTTTTCGGAGAGTGTGCCCTATCCACCTCCATCTTTTATTTATGATATCTTTATCAATGGACACCTGGTATGTCCTTTCCTTTCCTTTTAATTACATTTTTCAAATACAATAGAAGATATATTTACAATAACGCCAACACGAAAAAAAATCAACAAGTAAACAAACATGTGGATTCTCTGAGGGAGAGATAACTGTGGGGTTACCAGAAAATTGTTAAAGTTGCGACTATACACATTTCATAATTGGATTACATATCCTTTTAAAAACAGATGACAAAAATATAATAAATGAGGTCACATTAAGACATTATATTGGGCGTTACTTGCTGTAATATAAATAAAATATTGCGCTCTACCTGCTGTAATATTAAGAACATATTGGGCACCATTTGCTGCGATATAAAATACATATTGGGCACTACTTGTTGTGATATAGAACATTTTTTTACTCACTTTTTAAGAGTCTGCACATTGCTTACATACGCGCACTAAATGGGATTGGTAAAAACGTATTGAGATAAAGGATACATTTAACTTGTTTATTTATCTGAGTGGTATACCGTTCGTTAACCTGTTACTAGCGAGCTCAGTCAGACAAACCCAGCACCGTCGATAGGGGCTACTAGTTTGTACTTTACTTGAATCTTTATCAAAGTGGACAACTTTCATTGAAGAAAATGTTTATTTATGGAATTCTTTGCCTTCAAAAGAGTTGCGTTACTTAAATTTATGCTTCGACTTGCACATTTTACTCACACATTTCTGTTTTAATATAATTTAAACAATAACTTTAAAAATACTTAGATATTTATAAATATATATATTTCTAAGTATTTCAATGTTTTATTTTAATAATATGTACATCTATTATAGTGGCCTTATATTAAAAACTTTGATAAGTTAGGAACTATTTGTTATGGCTAATTTCAAGATTGTGTTTTGTTGGACAGAAAAAAGACAAAGAACTTTCGTGTCAGATGATGGTCACTATGGGGGTCAAATTGCTTTGGACACTGGCTCTTTTCGTTGTCATCTACACATCACAATCTCAAGGTATTACGTGATCGAGTTATTAGTTATTTACAAAACAGCATGTTCGTCAATAAAAGTGGAGGTAATGCAAGAAGCCTTCATAAATGAACAAACAAGAAAAAAAAATAGCTCTAATGTACCATCCAAGAGGAAAAAAAGAGGAATGTGACAGAACATGGTGAGATATTAAATACATGCAAAAAAGGAAAGAAGAAAGGAAAATAAGTCATCTTGCGTTTGGTCGTAACAAGGAGGGGCGGAGAAAAGGTTTTACAGGTGAATGAGAACATGACATTTATGCCACTTGATGTAAAAGGCCTATTCGCCTGAATGCGTTTGTTCAGTACATCTGCCCGAGAGGCGCCGTCGAGTGTCACTTAATTTAAGACACCCGGAAGTGACTAAAACAATGGCGTAGACAACATTGCAGCTAGTACAAGGGAAGCCGTCCCTTATCTGAAAACTGCCCTTAGGGAAGTAAACGTGTTGATCCTGGATGACAAAAGGGCAAGTAATGCAACGGCTGCGTCCACGTGAATTGGTCCCAATGTGGGAGAGGGCAGCGCCGAGTTCTCTCAGATTATTATCCCTTCTGTAAACAATGAGAGGCGGGGAAGAGAAAATGTGTGTGTGTGTCAGGGTCGGTGAGGAGAACGGCACGCTTTTAAGGGAAAATATGTTTAGCTATGACACCGTGCGGATAATATATGAGAATAAGTTTGGTCCTGCCGTAACTGTATCGTGGACGAGAACCGAAGGCCTCAGCATGAGTGATTGTTTAATCCGTTGAACTGATGAAAGTATTGTCTGCGGGCATAACCTGCATTGAATTAGTAAACTGTCAAAATTTATTGTATTTCCATGTGTAAGAAATCTAGTACACCTCCAACATTATTTCTGATCGAAATATTAGCCATTGTGAGTTTATTTTTTTAAAAATTGTTAATTTTAATTTAATATTTAATATTTTAAAAACCATTCAGCTATCTTACAAGCGAAGCAAAGATATTTAAAATATTGAAATAAAATTGAAACTCACACAAGGGGGGATGGATTGTTTACTTTTATTTGTAGAGTGCTCGCAGTAACATGTTTTGATTGGAAGGATGCTCGCCTTCTTTAAAAAGATAAAACTATATTTGCGGAACAAAACCACAATTTATTTTACCAGTTCATTTACATTGGGCATCAGGTGCATTTTTGTTGTTGGCTCTTATTTCATAAAAATTTATTTTTGTGACTTTAAAAAAAAACAACAAACAAACAGGTGAATGGACCAAAGAAAAGATAACCTACCTTAGCCTCAGAGATGGACAGCGATCCTGGTCAACATACTTAGGCCGTGTTGTCATTCAAATCAACAATGAAGCCGTTGATGGTGCCATATGTGGTACATGGACCAGAGAAGACGCCACTGTAGCATGCAGGATGTTAGGCTTCAAGTCAGTAGACAGATTATATTTTTATGTTTCTTTTTAAAAATAGTATTATGTAATTGTCAGTTCCGCCTGACTGACTTCGATAGACACTTATTTAAATGTATGTTACATCAAAATGGATTGAACTGACTGAACTAAATGTCATCCTTCTATTAAGGTACAATCATTTCAACAAATAATTCTTATCAAGCGTTTCAGATGTCATGTAACTATGTCAAATATTCTATCATCTAAGATCTTCTTTTTATAATTGAAAACGGTTTGTTGAAAGGTTATGCAATGCTACATAAAATACATACATATGGCATTGGAAGCGGTTTAATGAAAGATTTTGTATTTGTACATAAAATAATCATCTCCGATCATCAATAGTTAAAACCAACTAAAACCAGCTAAAACCAGCTAAAACCATGTTATAGAGAGCTTGTTTACATCATATTTCTTCTGCGTGCCCTCTGATTGACCCCGCATGAGACGCTGTGTTCACAAAGGGGTGTGGCTTAGGTCTTTGAAGTAGCTTGTTTACAATCGGCTTCCAATTACGCATTGGGTAGATTGTCTTCGGGTAATTTCTGGAATATACTCCTTAACCCGAGATATGTAAACATCACGTCATAAGCCCTTCTGGAAGCATCTTACTCTACATATATATAAGGGATTGACAGGCACGACGAGAGAGATTTTGAGATAGATTTTCTTAACATTACGAGGCGTGTTTTATTCTTTGTGTATTTGTGTGCTCCTACTTATATGTGTTTATTTCGCATTATTTATTGGCATCATTATTTCTAATTGTATTAACTGTGTACCGGTACGAGATCTACCATACTGTAAGTAGATTTTCTTAACATTACGAGGCGTGTTTTATTCTTTGTGTATTTGTGTGCTCCTACTTATATGTGTTTATTTCGCATTATTTATTGGCATCATTATTTCTAATTGTATTAACTGTGTACCGGTACGAGATCTACCATACTGTAAGTTGAAGATTGTAATTTTATTTTATTTTATTTTGTAATTATCTTAAGACATAATAAATCTTAATTAATTGTAACTAGAAACTGTTTTGGGTCGTATCTTTAATATTGTTGATTCTATGGTATCGTCCTTTGTTAGGCACTGTTTACATCGAGCCAAATTAAAATTAAAATAGGAGATTAATTTCTCACAATACAAGTCAGTGCGTAACAAATTGGGAGCATCGTCCGCGATAACGGAATCCATATTTTATTCTCATTAGACCCCAATTTTAACAAATTGTGGGCTTTTCCGAGGATAATTTTAATCCATAATTTTTATTACACCAATAATAAATTGAGTGTTTTTCTTTGGATTTTGACCCACTGTTTACATTTATATACTCAGATTAATTTTGAGTACACGATACCATTTTACGACACCAACAATTACAATTTTTTCATTAGTGTGTGCACTAAGCTTAAATTTTTATAAAAATCATTGTTATATTTTGCCTGTGTCAAAATGGATTTTGATATTGAAAACCCATCAGTAGAGGCATTAGACAAATGTTCTAGGAAGGAGCTATTTTCCATTGCTAAAGCTCTAGAAATAAATGTAGCTCATTCGGCCGTAAAAAAGACCATACGAGACATGATCATCGTTCACTTTGTGGATGAAGACATGTTATCTGAAGATGAACTTGCCTCAGTCACACAACCGACTGATCCAAGTATGGAGCTCCAACTAAAGCTCAAACAAATGGAACTAGATGCCCAGAGAGAAAAAGAACGTGAGCTTAAACAGCTGGAGCTAGATAAAGAACGTGAGCTTAAACAGCTGGAGCTAGATAAAGAACGTGAGCTTAAACAGCTGGAGTTGGAAGCACAGAAAGAGCTACAAATCAAATTAAAAGAAATGGAAATAACAGCCAATTTGGGAGCAATGGAAAATAGACTCACGGCTCCAGCCGGTCAAGGTTGCGATGCAATTAAATTTGCAAAAGTAATCCCTAAATTTTCAGAAAAAGAGGTTGACCAATATTTTGCGCAGTTTGAGATAACTGCCCAAAATTTTAAAATTCCTGAAACTATGTGGTCCACCTTACTTCAACCAGCCTTGACCGGAAGGGCATCTGAAGTCTTTGTGTCCCTGAATGCGGAACAGCGCGGGGACTATAACCTAGTAAAATCATTAATACTTAAGGCTTATGAATGTGTCCCCGAAGCATACCGTAAAAAGTTTAGGGAACTGTGGAAACGTGATGGCCAGACTCATGTTGAGTTCCTCCGGGAAAAGGAACGGCTCCTGGACAAGTGGCTGCACGCAACCAACACCGAGACAGACTTCAAGAAATTCAAGAACCTCATTCTGATGGAGGAGTTCAAGAACTGTGTTCGTACTGAAGTGCGAATACATATTGCAGACCGTGGCGAAGGTGACGCACATACGGCAGCAGTGTTAGCCGACGACTTCACCATCTCACATCAACTTTCCAAGAATCCATCTGACACCAAAAATGACAGGCACAATAAGACAGCTGTATCAACTTACAGTAAACCTCCACAAAAACCATTCAAGCCCGGTACGAAAGAAACAAGTGCCAAGGACACATGTGCCTACTGCAAAAAAGAAGGACATACGAGGGATGATTGCTGGAAACTCAAGAAGAAAACTGAGAAGACCACACATCCTGGTACACAACACAAAGTCTCAGCTTGTACGTCTCGTCATACATCTGGAAACACATTTTCAAAATTCAAGAGTTTTTGCTCTCCAGATGTCCATACAAACTTCAAAGAGGTTTGTCACGACTCATCAAAGAGTTTCAAAATGAACAATAAGGCTAGTTTTACTGACTCCAGCCAAGTTCCTGCTTCGACTGCGAGTTTTATGAGCTTGTCGCCAAGATCCTTTTGCTCCAAGAAGAGGTCTACCTCCAGAGGGCGTCTTACTGAGGACTTGTGTGCAAGTTTTGACGACTCTACACAGAGTTTTACTTCCTCTACCCTAGCCGAATGTTCTCAAGACTCCAACAAGAGTTTACCTACCAAGGTCCAAAATTCTACATCAGAAAATACTGATGTCATACAAGACTTCATCTTCTTCTTCTATATCTTAAGGGCCCACGATCAATTTATTGATCATTTTGGCTCCTATGCATGTAGATGGGATTTGCAATGTTTCTGTTACTGGTGGTGATGAGGAAATTATGCACTAGGGGTTTGAAGGCTTGAGGCAATAGAC
>CAXITT010000145.1:939531-998725 GCA_964033795.1 Lymnaea stagnalis
CAACCAGACACTGGAGTCCTTTAAAACCGATCTAAAGACATATCTATTTCGCAAATACCTTCTGGGATGATTGTCTACCTTCTTTTCCATGTGTTGCTGTGTTGCTCCGGGTTGAAATGGCTAGAAAGACTTTGATATTGTATGCTTGTAATTAGTTTTTGTAGTGTTGCGTTTGTTTTAAATGTGGTGAATTATAGATATTTTTTGTTGACTTTGTACCGCGCTTCGAGCCTTTGGGGATGAAGCGTGTTTTTGAAATGAACTTTATTATTATTATTATTTACATAACACGGTACTTTGCATGAATCAGCTAAGTAACCAGCTAAGTAAGAGCCGTCGTACTAAATAAGAAACGAAGTACAACAGTAAGCAGAAAAAATATTTAAAAAATTAAATACAAACATCAGTTATACCAAAAAAAAATGGACTATTTCTGTAAACGACTATTATTTTATTCTACAATTGTTTGCAGTTAAACTGAATGAACTTATTTTACAATGACATTTTAATTCTCTTGTTTCTCCTTAAATGAGGTTGAATTTATGATTTTTCCCCGAAAGAATATGTAACAATAAAAAATATACAGTTTTTGTGCACTGAAAGTAATTCATAATATCAGTTGGGTATTTACAATATTTTCATTTCAATCCAAATGCCACGTCACCATCTTAAATCATCAGATTTCAAATACCGTTTAATGAAGTTTTATACATTATTCCTTGTGCCACATTTATTACGATAGAATTATTAAACTACAAAATAACCAAACTTTAATTATTCCCACCTTAGCTTCTCACTAAGCTGCTGTATGCCAACTGACAAGGACGTCAGCATTAAGTTCATCCCCAAGACCCAGGAGTACGCCCAAAGAATCAGTCACTATTTTTACTACACGGTAAGCTTTCACATTTTTAATCTTAGATCTTTCGTTGTTCGTCTACCATTCGTATGAACTTTGGGTTTAGACTTCTTGAAGATACCTTTTTTAAAAAACAGATTTCAATTTCCCGAAAGATTGTTCAAATGGAGAACTATATGTTGTAAAGTGTTTATCCTATTAAACGTTTTTAAAAAATTACTAATGTCTTCGGTTAACATCCATACATCCTACAAGTTGATTCTTTACGATGGACCTCTTCAAAGTAAACGATGTAAGCTGTACATAAATTATTATTAATTTTACATTCAAGATTTGAAAATATGCCTGCAATAGAAGCTAATTCCTATAGTAGATAAGTTATACTGTCAACTTTTTTGTCTCCTTAATTGTTATGTCCTAGATAGAGGGCAACGTTCAATATTTTTTATGACATATATCTTAAGGTTACGATGTCTATGAAGACATCTTAAATTAGTACATATGTTTTGGCAGACATCTTAAGGTAACACGCATTGCTTGGCATATATTTTAGAAATAAATTTAGGTACCGTTTTGTGTAGAGAATTTAATCTTTTATTTTACTCATCGGCTGAAATACAGCAATAAGAATGATACCCAACCTAGTGCTAATTACACATAATAATTGATTAAGTTGGCCTTACAATACAAAATAAAATAAAACTATGGCTATTCACTTACAGTAAAGCAATGAACTCTTATCAGTACAATTTTGGGAAGGTGCACAGACATCATTTAAGTGGATTATACAAATCTACGATCAGTACAGTATGTCAGTCTGTTAGTCTCGCTCTACTGGCATCGTAATCTCCTTCTCTGTTTGTCTCGCAGATTCCACTGTCTTTCATGAAAACTTTACCTAAAGGTGTTACGCCTTGTATCTGTAACTAGAGCCGTCTCGTAAGTTCCATACAATTCGAGTATAGGCAGTTTTTATATGGAGTCAAGGTCGAGGGATACCTTGTATAAATAGGCCACACTTTTCACCAAATTTGGCGTTACACAGAGTTCAAGCACGAGATGTACTAGAAACGTGACGTAAACACGATGTAAACAAGGCAAGCCTCTATCGTAACAGTCCCTATTGTAATTTTCTCAGCCTGAGATCAGCTTCTACCGAAACGATATATACGATGCTAAAATCCCTGACGATCCTTACGCTGTGGAGGTCGGCGATTGGGTGTACATTGGTGTCAGTGTCAAGGCCGAGGACCAGTCGCTCTTCAGAGACAGTGATATGAAGCTGATTGTCACACGTTGTACCGCCAACCCAATCCAAGCAGTACCTTACAGTAACCTCCCCGAAAACGTAACACTCATTGACAACAAGTACGTAGCTTAAGAATACATTAAATAAATCATGAGCAGATTCACACACACACATTTGTAAAGAAATAAATATCTGTAACTTTTCAATTAAACGTACATTTTAATTTTCATAAAATAATTATAAATAGTAGTAAATTACTATAAAACTAGATAAGGCGACATTGGTGACAGCACTGCATGAACTTCCTATCAACTAAAGTTACTTGACGAAACATGTACTCAAGAAGCGCGCATTTATGAATCCCAATTTTCGCTATACCTCTCCCCCCTCAATGATACGTCACTGCACACTTTTTATTTTACGCCCATGAACTATATTAAATATATATAATTCGCCAGCAAAGGTCACCAACACGGTTCAATCACCATGCAGGCTATTTATAGATACCCAGAGTGTGGTTCAAAACTGAATTCACTAGAGCGCAAACTATAATTCCTGATAACTGCGCTAAATATCATATAATTTTAATAAAGCAATTGCATTTGGTGCGTAATACTTTCTTTTCGGAAATGAAATCGTCTCAATTTAAGTATTTTGTAAAAAATATTTGGTTTAAAAGTAGTTGGGACATGAGAATATTAATATAGTTCATGGGCGTGAAATGAAAAGTGTGCAGTGGCGTATCATGGGGGAAGGGGTGTAGCAAATATTGGGATTCTTAAACGTGTGTTACTTGAGTTCATGTTTCGTCAAGTAACTTTACTAGATGGGAAGTTCACGCATTGCTGTCACCAATGTTTGGCGGGCTATATCTAGTGTTAAATGTTTTGCCCTAGCCCATTTTATACCTAATATTTTTTACACCGTACTTAAATTGAGACAATATCATTTTCCAAAAAAAAAATAAAAAAATAAATAAATAAAAAATATGCACAAACGCAGCTGGGTTATTTTAAAAAAATCATTGAGCGTAGTTATCGGGAATGATATTTTACGCACTATTGAACTTTTTATTGAACCATACTTTCTTTCAAACGTTTAGAACTACAGTGGAACCTCTCATAACGAGCATAATTCGTTCCAGAATGTTATTCGTTAAGCGAAACACTCGTTAAACGAAACAATTTTCCCCATACAAATCAATGTAAAATACGATAATGCGTCCCATGCTGATAAAATTCTCATTTTTCATAAATGTTTATTAAAATTTATTCCAATAAAATTACTTATGAATTGTTAAGGAGTGTAAATACTTGGAATACAATTTAGATTTGAAACAAAACACCTAAATAAAAATATGAATTTATGACAAATAATTATTCCTTTTTAACTGTCTAAAGACATTTGTTTTTGCCGACGCTTCAAAATTTGACGAAAATGTGTCACAGCATGATCATTGAATAAATTTGTAGCACGAATAACCACCTCCTTATATGGTGATACTTCTCAATGTACGATGCAACATTTTCACATGCTTCGAGCATTTCTCTTATTGCGCTGGAAGATTGTTGATCTGTTGCTTCCTCCTCCATTCTCTCTTTTCAATGATTTTACGTTTCATTTCAACAGTTATTTTTTTCTCTCTTATGATTGTCTTCTTGTGTTTTTTTTTCTTCGAAGTCATTTTAGCACAGGTTATTATACTTTACACATAAAAAATTACGAATGCTGTCTAAATAAAATAATGTGTTAAAATTGGTGATCACTCACGATAACAATACGCTAACAGACCGAGTGCTAAACACAGACTAATCCATTGGCTCGGAAGTCCCGGCTCACAAATAAATGTCGGAAAAAGGGGTCTTTCCCTTTCTGCGTAACTCGTTATGCGAAATGTCACTCGTTAAGGGAGCAACTTCTTCACATTTTTTTTTTTGCTCGTTATGCGAATTACTCATTATGAGTGGTACTCGTTATGAGAGTTTACTGCAATTGTATGACAATCTCAATACCATATTCGTTGATTAGGTAGGAGTCATAAATGGAAGCAGTACATTTACAAGCAGTCCATGGGTCATAGCACACGCGTAATATATACAAGAGATTCTCTAAACAATTCAGAAAAGGCTTTTTTTTCCCTCTATGCCTTTTATAGGTGAACAATCCATCCAAAAAATTTTTTATTAGCCACAAAGTTTCACAAAAATGAAACAAAATAATTAAATATTAACTTTTTTTGGGGTTAACATTCATATGCACTGTTGTTAAACGCTTGATCCAAAAAAACGGAAGTTAAGACTAAACATTACTCTGCTTCCTTCAAAATGTACATTTTCTTGCACATACTTTTACAATTTGTTGATTGAGAATCAAAATCATTTCAATAGATACATATTCATCATCCACCACCCCCCCCCCTTTCCCACACACACACACAACAAAAGAACACCCCCCCAATAAAAACAGGAGAAAATAAAACCTTTCAAAACCGTTGCACATGTGCCAGTACAGGTTACCGGAAATTTGATCGAAAGAAATTTAGTCGACGGTAAATTGGTCGACGGAAATTTTATCGAACTGAAAGTTTCGTCAAATTTCATTTTTAACGCCTTTTACTATTCAATAAAACAAAATAATCCGTTCAAAAAGAAATTTGAAGCAATCTTTCCTCGTGTGAACTGAGAAAAAAAGATTCGACAAAATTACCGTTCGATCAAATTAACGTCGATCAATTTCCCGTTTACAAACATATTCTTTTCGATCAAATTTCCGAATACGGCCAGCACATGGTTGCATTAACGTAGTCTATCAGAATCAGAACCCACTTAGCTGTGTAGCTGTGTAGCCATGTTTGATCAGTGATGAGATAAAAAATTCATGCCGACCCTTGAACTATCACGTGACATTGGTAGATCACTTCTATTTACTTGCACTAGATCCACAAGATCAAACATTGTTGTTATAGAAATTTCTAAATGGAGCCCATTTGGGAATACAATATTTGTTAAATTACTGCGCCCTTAGACTAAGTTAGTAAATTCCAAATTCTGATAACATTAACTGAATTTATCTTCACTTGAATTTCAATTATCGCGCTCCGTGTCCTTTGGCCTCTTCTAAAAAATTCAATCATATTGAGCTGAAATTATTGTCAACACAAGTCTCTAGGTTCCGATATTCTCATTTTTTCAATTATTTTTTTTTAAAATCAAGTTTCCAATCTTGGTACATTGTTGTTTTAAAAAGTATAGTTATCAGCATTCAATAACTGTTGTAAGAAATATAGTTAGCACCATTTCCCTTTTGCTATTTAACTTTTGTTTGTTTTTCACCACCTACTTTAGATGTCCATCTGATCTGGCCAGTGTCACCACCTACCCCATCAGCGACACCACTGAAGGTTTTCGATTCAGAGCTTTTAAATTCTTCGGTTACTCCTCTGTCTACGTCACGTGTCACCTGCGTGTCTGTTTATCGTCAGATCCCAAGCCCCTGTGTGATAGGTGAGCGTTTTCAAATATAGGTTAATAATTATACATAAATATGGTTTCAAATAGAAAAATATGGACAGCGAAAGTATGTTGTTTTTAAAATTAAAAGACAACATACTATATTTTAGACTCCTTGTCTTATAAACCTCAGGCTTCTGTTATCAAGTATTTAAAATGTGTAATATTAAGCAATTAAAACTTATATTAATGACTTAAATTCGTAATAATATTAAAAAATACATTGCAGATATTCATCGATGATAACATCCATAATTTTTTTTAAACTCTCTAGATCCTGTTTTAAAGATAACATAATTGGACGCAAGAGGCGTAACTTGGCTGATGAAGTCACCGGACTGGACACAGTTGTCTCCCAAACTCTACTGATCACCGACCCCAAGCAGCCCCCAGTAAACGCACTTCCAGCCCAGTCACACGAACACAGAACGGTTGAAAGGATTAATCCACGTTTTCTTAAGCCTTCATATTAACGGTCAATGCCAAGGCTGACCTAGATATTTACAACTAATCATTCTGGGAATTTGCGAGATCGGAACATAATTTGGCGTTTAAGATCTTCAGATCCTTTCGTCGTTAATGTGACGCTACAGAGTCGTTTAATAACTATATGATTTAAAGTGTTATCAAAACTGAAATAAAAGATAATACAATTTAAAGCTTACAATCTTATGAATTATTTTTACTTTAAAATTTTAACAAAAATGACAGGTAAAAGATGGCCCCAAATTTTATGATGCATATTTTTTTTGTGGAGGGGGGGGATGATTTTGAATAAATATGAAAGTGAAATGTACACACGTATCTTTCCATTTGTGAAATGTATGATTTCACAGTTACACAGTATTTATCGTATTATAAAATATACCCGGAGTTCCCTGGCATTGCATTCGCAAAAAAATTTCAGCAGCCTTTGAGCTGAAATCAAAATTAAGGGTCATTTAAATAATAAATTTTGTCATTTATAATAAACTAGCCAACATACCCGGCGTTGCAAGAGATTGCATTCGGGAAAACAACAACTTCTACAGCCTTTAAATTAACACTGAAATTAAGAGAGAATTAAAAAAAAACAATTAAAAAAACGCCCCAATAGTACAAAATATTAAAATAATTAATGTATTTCCTATAAACACACATTTAAAATAACTTTTGTAAACCTTTTTCCCCGATGGGATCCCATTTACAAGTAGCATCCCTTTGGGATCCCGACCTCATTGCGATACCGATCCCGCATGGGATACGGTTTCCAAATTGGATCCCATATTCCATTTGGGATCCCGACCCCATTTTTATCCTGGCCAAATTTTTGCGATCTTCTTTCGCGATTCGGATCCCGACCCTTTAGAGTTTCTGACCCCATTGGAGTCTTGATCCCAATAGGATTCCGTTTCCAAATGGGATCACATACTTCAATGGAATAAATCTGTATAAAAAAAACCTCGAGTTTTCATACAATTGAAAAATTGTAATAAAATATGTAAATGAAAAAAAAAATGATGCAACGATGAGTGTTACGAAAAATAAAAAAAATAACTTTACAATATATCTTTGTATCTTTAATGTTGTCTTTAATAAAAATCAATTTAAGAAAACAATAAATAAATCACAAAGGAAATCAATTAAAAAACACATGTACAACACGAAAAATAATTCAAAATCAAATTTAAAAAAAGTAATTATTGGATTATCCTCCATACATGACCCTTCAGAAAGTTTCCCCTAAACATGACCCTAAACCCGTGAAAGTCTGGTCCCATTGCGCCATACTCTAATTCTAATATATGATATAAAAATATTATATATATATATATATAACTAGCGAGTACCCGGCATGCGTTGCAATGCCACTCAAGGAAAGAAAGTGTTTGCATGTTATGTTTCTTCAAGAGCTTTTAAATACTTAAAGTTTTTCTTGTTTTTCCATCTGGTATATACACGAATAAATCAGAAGATTTTCCGATGCGAGAGCAAGCCACATACACCTGTCCATGGGCGAAGCATGGGTTTTCCAAATTTAGTCCGCAAACTTGTAGCGATTGTCCCTGTGCTTTGTAGATAGTCATTGTAGACGCGTGTCGCATCGGAAACTGTAGGCGTTTGAATTCAAATGGCATATCTGTTGGAATCATTGGGGTGAATGGCAAAAGTACATCACCTAGTTTAAATTTTCCATTTAAAATAGTAACTTCAATGGAACCAATTTCGGAAGATTCATTTGAAAAAATGTACCGTACCTAATGCTTCGATATCAAAGTGCGTTTCTCGTTGCAAATCAAGAGCGAAAAGTTTGTTTGCAGATCGATTCCGAGAGGTCATTCCCAACTCATGAATCATCAATCGATATGAATAGTATTTCATGGCACTGACTTTCTTATTCGAATTTCTCAATTTGATGTCAAAATGATATCCATCTTCTCCTTGCCAAAATAAAATAGGATATTGCGATCAAACGTATGAGCGATGAGTTTCTGAGACTCGCTGAACATCAACACTTCTGCGATGAAGAATTATATCACTTGAGTTAAATTCTTTGCCAACTATAATGATCGCCACTTCATCCATTGTTGGTGCATTGTATTGTCTTTCATGTTGGCCGACAGGTCTGCTCTAACTATGACTTTGTATTCATCAGTCGGCATCTTTTCAAGTGCAACTCTATACATTTGAATTAATTCGTTGTGTTGCAAAAATAACGTTTGCATTGCAGCGACGATTTCTCGTTTAGTGCCCGTATTGATATGACAACGTTGATCGATTTGCTCATCAGTATTCCCCATGAAATCATTTGAAGACATTTGTGATCTGTGTTTGGCATTGGCATCAGAGATCCTACACGATGGTAAATTTGGCCTTTCACTTTACTTTAAATGTTGGCATGTAATTCTCGCGCACGATATTTGTTGCACCGAACGATGTCATTTGGAAACATGAATTGCATTTGCGTATGTTTGCCAAGAAATGTTTCGATTGGCTATTGTCACCTGATACCAACAATGATAATGGTTTTGATGGTGAATGTAATTCTCACACGTTAGGATCTCCCATCTTTTTACATGAAAACCTCGCACAATAGGTACGTTCATTGTTGGCAGGAGATTTCCAGTTGTATAGTTTCTCATTAATTTATAAATCGTAAATTCCAGCGGTAAAAAAATGACCATAGTTCAATATCTACGCTGTCAAGTGTGTTATTTAAATACTTGAGAAACCATCGATTGGTGTAAAATGTATTTACATAACACAAAACAACTCCGAAATTATAAGACTCTATTCAAGAAATACTCTTAGTTGAAAAAAAAAACGCGATTTTGATGTCATTTCCGATTCTAAAATGCGTCACAAAATTCAAGCTTATTTATACACATAACAAAAATACTCTCTACACTAAAAATGTAAAAACGTGTTTTCTCTGCTTTACTACAAATGTGTCATTTGTTCAAGGGCGGTAGTGTTGATATCTTCGTTATAAATTATATTGATGAAGCTCATTTAAGAAATACATTCAATTTAGGATCCCCAGCCCTAATTGGAATATTGTACAATGGATGTACTAAATTTGAAAAATTTGCCGGCGGATTCAGCTAATTCCACACAAATAATAGCTCTGTTTGAAATTATAGTTGCAAAGCTCTTAGAAGAAAATATGAAATTAGGGTCACTGGCCGAAACGGAATATTGTAAAATGTTTTTTTTTCTAATTTAGAAACATTTTCGGTAGTGCGCATTTCACTTGACCCAGTTTGATCGCAATCGAATGAATGGTATAGAAATGCATACTATAATTATATAGATAATAGAAGTGTGGAAAACGAATTTAGGACCCCCATCCACAAATGGAATATTGTAGAATTGTTTTATTACTTCAGAAACCTACTTAATATGTCACACAATCAATTTAATATCATTATTTGTATTTGATTAAAAAGCTATCCATTCATGCTTTAGCTCTGTTTGAAATTATAGTTGTATAGCTTAAAATTATAGTTGTATAGCTTATAGAAAAAACGAACATTGGACCCCTGGCTAAAAACGGAGTATTTTAAAATGGTTGTAATCATTTAAGAAACCTTTGCGGGCGGGCGCGCGCACAACATCTCTCTAAAATTTTATCGCATTGTAATAATGTAGAGGAGCGCATACGGAAATTATTTTTTATAAAGCTCCTAATGTACGGAAAAAAACACGAATTTGGGGCGATTGCCAAAAAAAAAAAAACGGAATATTTTAGTAGAGTTATAATGGCTTAGAAAAATGCTCTGGCTTATGGACAACAACTCACCTCAGTTTTATCGCAAGCGCTTGAATGATGTAGGAGCGCATGCGGTTTGAAATTATAAAAATGGTTGTAATCATTTAAGAAACCTTTGCGGGCGGGCGCGCGCACAACATCTCTCTAAAATTTTATCGCATTGTAATAATGTAGAGGAGCGCATACGGAAATTATTTTTTATAAAGCTCCTAATGTACGGAAAAAAACACGAATTTGGGGCGATTGCCAAAAAAAAAAAAACGGAATATTTTAGTAGAGTTATAATGGCTTAGAAAAATGCTCTGGCTTATGGACAACAACTCACCTCAGTTTTATCGCAAGCGCTTGAATGATGTAGGAGCGCATGCGGTTTGAAATTATATTTATATAGCTCATTTTGTAAGAAACAAACATGGGGCCCCTGGCTCAACACTGAATATTTTAAAACGGTTATAGTAATTTAAGAATCTTTGTGGGCGATAGAACAACATCTCACTAAATTGTTATCGCATTCTGAAAAATGGTATAGGAGCGCATAGAAAATTATTTTTTACAAAGCGCATATACGAAAAAATAAGAATTTGGATCAACGGCCCAAAACGGAATATTTTAAAAGTGTTGTAATGAATGGTTATGTTTATAGATAACAACTCGTTAAAGTTTTGTCGCAATCGCGTGAATGGTGCAGGAGCGCATACGGTTTGAAATTATATTTATATAGCTCGTATAAGAAAAAAAACGTAAATAAGGCCGCTGGCTAAAATTGGAATATTTTGAAAAGTTTATAATAATTTAAAAACCTCTGCGGCCGTGCTTCAACATCTCACCAAAGTTTTACGTTTGATTGCAATCGGATAAATGGCGTAGGAGCGCATATGAAAATTATTTTTTACAAAGCTCATATAACAAAAAATAGGAATTAAGGGCCAACGGCCGAAAACAGAATGTTTTTAAAAGTGTTTAAATAACACAGTAAAATGCACTGGCGCATGGACAACAACTCACTAAGTTGTGTAGCAATCGCATAATTGGTGTAGGAGCGCATACGGTTTGAAAATATATTAATATTTTGCTCATGTAAGGAAAAACGAATATGAGGCCCCTGGCTCAAAACTGAATACTTTAAAACAATTGTAGCAATTTAAAAACCTTTATGGACATGCTTGCAACATCTCATCAAAGCTTTATCGGAATCGGATAAATGGCGTAGGAGCATATATGAAAATTATTTTTTACAGAGCTCATATAAGAAAAAAAATAGGAATTAAGGGCCAACGGCCGAAAACGGAATATTTTTAAAAGTGTTTAAATAACACAGTAAAATGCATTTGCGCATGGACAACAACTCACTAAATTTTGTAGCAATCGCATGATTGGTGTAGGAGCGCATACGGTTTGAAAATATATTTATATAGCTCATATTAGGAAAAACGAATATGAGGGCCCTGGCTCAAAAATGAATACTTTAAAACGGTTGTAATATTTAGAAACCTTTATAGAGAAGCTTGCAACATGTCACCAAAGTTTTATTGGAATCGGATAAATGGCGTAGGAGCGCATATGAAAATTATTTTTTACAAAGCGCATATAACAAAAAATACGAATTAAGGGCCAACGGCCGAAAACAGAATGTTTTTAAAAGTGTTTAAATAACACAGTAAAATGCACTGGCGTATGGACAACAACTCACTAAGTTTTGTAGCAATCGCATGATTGGTGTAGGAGCGCATACGGTTTGAAAATATATTTATATAGCTCATATAAGGAAAAATGAATGTGAGGCCCCTGGCTCAAAACTGAATAATTTAAAACGATTGTAAAAATTTACAAATGTTTATAGACATGCTCGCAACATTTCCCCAAAGTTTTATATGAATCGGATAAATGGCTTAGGAGCGCAAGTGGAAAATATTTTACAAAGCTCATATAAGAAAAAAAAAAAACGAATTAAGGGCCAACGGCTAGGAACGGAACAATTGATAAGGTTTTTAATAACTCATTTAAATGGCCGATTATGTGGAAAGCAGCTGTGTAAAGTTTTGTTGCAATCGCATGAATGGTGTAGGAGCGCATACGAGACATACAGACAGACATACATACAAACATTCATTTTTATATATATAGATATATATTTATGTATATATGTATATATATATTATATTATATGATATATATGATTTTCTCATTGAAGATAACTTTTGTCAAAATGTCGTTCCCGTAAAGGATCCGCTGCCTCGATGTGATCCCGTCCCTCAATGTAATATCGATCCCATTGGGATCCCGAGCTAGGTAGGACCACATTACATGACGCGATCCCATTTCAAGATATGATCCCATGTCACGATGGATTCGTGATCCAAATGTCTTTCCCACTTGAATCCTGTTTCCAAATGAGATCCCCTTTATCGATGTGATGCCGATGCAGTTAGGATCCCAACCCCTGTGATAGCCCATATAAAAAGATGACTCAGTGATAATGAAAATGGCTGCTTAATCAAACACTAGACATGAAAATACTTATGAACATTTCAATAAGTTTTTAAATATCACTCTTTATTCCCGTGGAACAATATAGACTTTTCTGGAACTTATTAGATACAATTTACTAGCCTACACGAAAAGTGTGGAAAGTCGCTTTCTACGTGAGTATTTTATTGAATACGAAAAATGTTACAACTCAATGCCACAACTATAAACATTTCCATTTAAGGTAAAAGCGTAACCCCCCCGCCCCCCCCCCCGTCTTTTGGGCCCATCATATAAGTTTACCGTTTTAGTTGTGCCTGAGATAGGGAAAGGGGGCCCTATTAAACCGATTAAAGGAAATAATAGAGTTTAAATGTAAAGTTTGGATCTATTTTCTGTTGTGATACTGTTTGCAGGTGGGACCTCGTTTTTCGCTGTTGGATCCTGTTCCCCGTGGGATCCTGTACCCCGGTGGGCGTATGGTGGGTATGTTTACAGCTTAGGCCAAGATTCATTAATACACGTCGTTAATGCAGCCCGCTCATTTCCCCCATTCTGATATCTATCACATTGCGGAAATCTCCTTATATCTCATAAATGTATCCAATTATCAAGTGCCCAATCACTGTCCAATAATCAAAAATGCCAATTATCAAGCGCCCAATAATCAAGTTTAAAACAATCGCGAGTGCCAATAATCAAGTGTCGAACAATCAAGTGGCCAACTATCAAGTTGAGTGTGCGTCTTAAAATGTTTGAGTTTTAATTTTATTCCTTGAAAATCCTTTTGCTGACCTCAAGTCTTTTCCCTGACAGAAAAGCTTTGTGTTCAACTCATTCAGCTAAACTGTCGCCACTCAAAATAGGGTCACATGTGTTTGGTCAAGTGTGTTTGGGTCACATATGCTTGGTTCACGTGTGCTTGGGTCACGTGTGTTTTGGTCACGTTGGTTTGGAGACTTTTAAAAATTAACTTAGTCGTACCTTTGAAAAGTAACTGAATAAATAAAACTAGTCAAGGTCATAAGGATGACGCAAACGACCCTGAATACAGTAGCAGATAATTCAGTAGTAAAGTCAGCAGTAGCATCACCAATAAGTCAACCCACTGCTTACTTTAATGACAGTAACAGCTGACTGATTCGATGTAACCTGCAAATTTGAAAGTAAGATAAGATTAGATAAGATACAATTCTGTTATTGATCCAAATAAATTGAAATGCTTTTCGATTTCATCGCACATGTTCTTCTTCAGCTAATATATAATTACATATTTTTAACCAATACAACATTTTACAATCATAATAATTTAAACACATGACATCTCAAGTATTTCCTAAGCGTAAAACTCAGTCAACAATAAACTCCTTTAGTGACAATAATGACATAATTTGTGATCGTGTACATATGGTTACCGCTGGGGGAGTACGCTGTTGGGAGGATTTGTGTAACTATTTACACCACGCTAGTGGGAGGATTTGTGTAACTATTTACACCACGCTAGTGGGAGGATTTGTGTACCTATTTACACCACGCTATTGTGAGGATTTGTGTAACTATTTACACCACGCTAGTGGGAGGATTTGTGTACCAATTTACACCACGCTATTGGGAGGATTTGTGTAACTATTTACACCACGCTATTGGGAGGATTTGTGTAACTATTTACACCACGCTTTTGGGAGGATTTGTGTACCTATTTACACCACGCTATTGGGAGGATTTGTGTAACTATTTACACCACGCTATTGGCAGGATTTGTGTAACTATTTACACCACGCTATTGGGAGGATTTGTGTAACTATTTACACCACGCTATTGGGCACCATCCGTAACATTTTTCCATTCGACATTTTGTCCCTCAACGCAAGGTTCCCTTCTTCTTATATTTGAGGGGCCTAGGATCAATGTGTTTTTCATTCTGGCTCCTGGTTTAAATTCAGAGTTTGGAGAGGTTGCCCAGCGTAAGGCTATCTTTTTCACTCCTGAAAGAAAATTCAAGCAAGTATTTTTCTTGCTAAATCTGCATACTTGTGTCAACCAACATAAATAACGGAAAGAAGTTGAATTTCGACTGAATATCATCAGTTTAATATTCAGCGTATGACTGCTAGATTCATTGTCCGTGTTTTAAGGCATAACTGAAATATTGGCTATTTTTTTTCCAGGGAGGTTAGTAAGAAAATATTATTGTAGGAACACCACCATATAATGACTGGGTTCCTTCCCTTTTTATGGAGAGTCTAAAACATTGGATGAGTACAGCCGTACTGGCATTGAGATAACCTATTATTCAAGTCCTGATAATCGGATAGCCGATCCGATACTGAATCTTTTTACCGAAAATATGTCCTGTAGAGTTTCGCCATGACCTCCTTCAAACCCTGGTGTTCTGCCGACCCAAAGTTGTATCACGGTGTTCAGGGTGCTCAGGGATATAATTTACTGTATCTCATTAATGACATAAGAAATGTTTATGTGTTTAATTCACGTCTCTGTTTCTCTGCATGCTTTTTTTTTGTCCCGCTGGTGAGTTCGCTTTTCCCAAAGTACCCCTAAAAACGAGTGTATGCTTTAATATGTAAAAAAAAAATTATGAACAGTATATATATATATATATATATATATATATATATATATATATATATATATATATATATATTATCGACAATTTTTATGTAATTTGCATTGTATGTTAATATAAGACCAAGTAATTCTCATTTAGAGACTTTTGGGCAAATTTTCAAATCTTTGGCTTTTTATAGATAACTTGAGTTTCACCATAATTGGAGAAGCTTTTAAAATATAAAATTAAAATGTTTCAGTAAAATAATTATGATTAATTCCACCGCTGTCACGCCTCATAAGCAATGTTTCCTTCAGAAGAAAAAAATGCTTTAAATGCAAGGGTTTCAAACTCAAATTATCCGGGGGCCACAGTTGGTAGAGTCTGATTGAGACTGGGCCACAGTTGGTAGAGTCTGATTGAGACTGGGCCACAGTTGGTAGAGTCTGATTGAGACTGGACCCACAGTTGGTAGAGTCTGATTGAGACTGGGCCACAGTTGGTAGAGTCTGATTGAGATTGGGCCACAGTTGGTAGAGTCTGATTGAGACTGGGCCACAGTTGGTAGAGTCTGATTGAGACTGGGCCACAGTTGGTAGAGTCTGATTGAGACTGGGCCACAGTTGGTAGAGTCTGATTGAGACTGGGCCACATTAAGTATTCAATAAAAAAGCGATGACAAATTCAATAAAGTACAACTGTTACAATTTGCTCAAACTTTATAAATAACAAATGAAACCATTAAGGGTTCTCAAGAACTAGGCTTCACTCTCTTCCTCCTACACTTTGTTGCCAGCGGCCTGGCAGCTCTTCTTCTTACACAGCTGAGCAACATTTGGCCTGAGTGAGGAAGCAACTGAGATCCTCAGTATTGCTTGAAGATGCTCATCAGAAAGTTTGTCCCTGAAATTCGACTAGTTAAAATTCATAGTGGAAAAGAGCTTTACCAACAGATGGGTACTCCCAAAAAAGGCAGACGATCCGCTTGAACAACCTGGAAATATAAGGGAAATTATCCTTGCTAGTCTGTTTTGTCAAAATTAACATTGAGTTCTGGATCTCACTGAAGATCAATTAGCTGCATTTGAAGCACAAGGGGAGGGGGGTGTGGGGGGATCTTCCCCAAGGAAGGAGAAAGAAATTGAAAAAGTGGCTCTGTGTGTTTTGAAGTCTGCAAACATGTGATCAAACTATTTATTTAGCTTTGCAATGGCATCAGTATACTTACTAATGAATGGTATGCCTGAGTCCATGAGTCCTATGCATTGTGGGAAATGCCCGAGGTTTCTCTGAGAACCATAACACACGCTTTGTGCAGAATGCCCTGACATTTTCATAGGCAACACTGACAAGATACCCTTGGTCTTGTAACTTCTTGAGTACATTCAGCTCCTGTGTAATGTCAACAAAAAAAAAAGCTAAGTGCATGAACTATTTGAGATCACTTATTACAAGAACGGCCATCCCATCCTTCTCCATGAAGGTGTTGAAAGCTAAAACGTGCTTGTTATGTACTGTATCAATATGTAGAAATCAATCTCTTATTTAAGTATAAGGCTCGTTCAAAAACAGTTCACAACAAAAGATGACACCATATGATAAATACAATAACAAAGAATACAATACTCAAACCAGGGCTACTTACAATTACTAAGTTTTATTAATTTAATAATAAATTACAAACTCAAAAAGAAAAACCATTGAAGATATTGACTTACAGAATAATGATCGGCGTGTACCGGTGTAGAGTCGAAGAAGATTCAATGTTGTAAAAATGTGCAATGATGAAAAGGAATCTACACTCACAACACAGTAAACAAATCTCTGTCTGGTAGCAAAAAAAGCTCACGCTCACAAATATCACTCGTCTCATCTGCCCAGTGGCGTAACAACTGCTGGGCATTGGGGCAGTTGTCAAGGGCGCCGGCCTGCGCTAGTTCAAAAGGGCGCCGCTAAATCTCTATTTTTTAAATTTTTTATCAATTTATCAAGGGCGCCAAAAATAAATTAGCCTAGGGGGTCAAAAACCCAGTTACGCCACTGCATCTGCCTTCTCTGAATCTGATTATATAGCCTGTTTCTTTAGACAATTATAGAAGGCTACGCATTGTAATCGCTTCCCGCTGCTGCTACAATATTCTGCAGAATTTAAATCATGATACAGTCTTTAATTTTAGTTAATTGTTACCGAGGTCAAAGGGAGACTATAATTAGTACGCCACACCCAAATAGTGCAGGGGAATTGGGTCAGCTTAAGTTCATTCACCAGAAAAGATGAATGAAAGTAAACGGGGCATATCACAGTGTTCAAATAGAAGGCAGGAGCAGGAACTATTTTTTGAATTATTGATGCGAAGGAAGATGCTATTGTAGGGAGAATGAGTTTTAATATTTTTTAATCGTAGTAAAGTCCTTTTTGACCAACTCTATTTTGAAAGTGACCAAGCTGACAGGCTTGGGATTTCCCTCACACGTTAACACTAGCGACAATTTTAATAGAGATTCTTTGATACTGTGTCAGAATGCAACGATTTACACAATTATGGTTGTACATTACCCACCAATTGACTTTTTGAAACTGTTCTCATAAAATGCTATTAAATAAAACGTTTAGTCCGATTTTAAAACGATTTTAACCATTAGAATCAACGTCCAAATCTTAACAAAGATACAGGTACTAAAAATCAGACTTCGACTAGTCAGTGAGATTTGACTGAAACCGTCACGGAGGGTCACGTGTGTCGTGATCAGAATTTGACGTCTTATTGAACAAGGATGCTTTTTAATCATCAGGTTAATGTTGTTTAACCTGTATTTGATTTATATAATCGATACAGAATTCAAGTTCAATAATATTTTAAAGAAAAATAAATATACCAACAACTGTCTTTCATTCTTCACATTTTATGTTAGACTTTTCATACATTAAATCTTAAAAGTAATCAATAAATTTAAAAAAATAAATGTTATGGTTTTATTGATAAGTAATAATTTTGAACAATAAGAAAGACAAATGTGTTATAATTCCAATCATTTTCTAAATTTAGTTGTACGAAAACTGGTGTTGATTTGCCAGCTTTACACAGCTCCAGATAAATAGTATAAGAAATGCTATCGAGTTTACCAGAAAAAGTGAGAATTTCTGACGACCGACAATTGCAATTAAAAGCTATGGACTACTGCAGTTAAAAGCTATGGGCTCTTGCCGTTAAAAGCTACTGAATAATATCGTTAAAAGCTATGAAGTATTTCCGTTAAAAGCTATGGAGTATTGCCCTTTAAAGCAACCGTATGGAATATTTCCGTTAAAAGCTATTGACTATTGCCGTTAAAAGTTAGTGACTATTTTTATTAAATGCTATTAAATATTGCCGTTAAAAGTTATGCACTCTTGCCGTTAAAAGTTATGGACTTTTGCCGTTAAAAGTTATGGACTTTTGCCGTTGAAAGCAAACGTATAGCTTATTTCCGTTATCACTTTTGACGCTCAAAGACTATATAAATGATGACGTAAAGTAAGTCTTAATTTCTTATTTTCAAGAAAAAAAATGTTTAATGTTGTTTGCCGAGGCAGGCCTTCAGTCGAGACGTTCTTTTGACGGTCTCGTTTTGTTATTCAATCTGTAACATATCGTGTTTTTTCCTTTTCATCGTGTGAATGATACGACGCTCGCATTGTCTTGTCAAGCTACTGCTTCATGTTCACCAAAAGTCCACTATGAGCGTCTGCCATTGTCTGAGTTCAATCCGTAGTAGGTACATCGTATTTATTCCAATATTTGCCCATCAATGATTGCCTTAACTCTCAAGTAATTGAAACTTTGTTTTCCATTTTCTTCCTATGTAAAAATAATAATAGGAAAATTCTCGTGGAAATGATTTAAAGAATCCTTCGCCATATTCAAAATGTAGGTTTTGTCATTGCTCAAAAACCCGCTTCTTTTGGTATAACACTGGGGGTTATCACGGTGAAAAGAAAACGAATATTTCAAAGACTATTTATTTATTACGTTTGAAAATGCATGTATGACTGTTTGCGATTAATACATGAAGCTCCGCTGTATGCACAATTGTACACTATTCTTGTTCATTAGTGCGCCATTGTACACTATTCTTGTTCATTAGTGCACAAGTGTACACTATTATTGTTCATTGGTGCACAAGTGTACACTATTCTTGTTCATTATTGCACAAATATACACTATTCTTGTTCATTAGTGCACAAGTGTACACTATTCTTGTTCATTGGTGCACAACGCAATATGATGGATCTTGTGCAGGGTTTCTTTCAGCTATATCTCTGGGAGGGCACTGCCCATCCCCCGGGGAAAGCGAAGTGACTCCTCCCCCCCCCCGGAGAAAAAATACGTCCAACAATAAATCAACTGGCCCTGCTGGCACTGCCCCCCCAAAAAAAAATCTGGTTCCAGGGTTTCTTCCAGCTATATCTCTGGGAGGGCACTGCCCATCCCCCGGGGAAAGCGAAGGGACTCCTCCCCCCCCCCGGAGAAAAAATACGTCCAACAATAAATCAACTGGCCCTGCTGGCACTGCCCCCCCAAAAAAAAATCTGGTTCCCCCCCACCCCCAGGGGGAAATTTTTGAAATAATCTCTGATCTTGTGGTAGATCAGAGGCAGTGTAGACACGATGGCACACGACAGATGTCAGATGCCAGATATGTTTCTAAACAAACGCAATATTCTATACCATATGCTTGTAGAGAGGAAGTAAAGAAAGAACTGAATCATCTTTTGAACACAAATACAATTAGAAGATCAAACTCTTCAGTAGCTCCACCCATGGTGGCAGTAAAGAAATGGTCAAGTAAAAATATGCGGAGAATATAGAGAGCTCAATAAATTCACATAGTTAGATGCAGAAACAACGAGAGATACTAAAGAAATATAAAAAGAAATAGCATATGCTACAGTATTCACACATTAGGATCTCAAAAGAGGATTTTAGCAGATATAGGGATGAAAGAAGAACCGCTACCCTACGCTCCATTAGCAGCAGACCAAGGATTGTGGGACAGGACAGTTATGCCATTTGGCCTTGTCAATTCAACAACTACATTCACCAGGTTTCTGAGAATTATGTTCAGTGGAATGCCAAATGTAGTACATTTTGTTGATGATCTCTGCATTCATACAAAAGCTATCAACACCCATCAGCAGAGATTCTACAAAGTATTTGAAAGACTAAGATCACATGGTGTGACATTTGCATCACATACACTGCAGTTTGCAAAAGACCTGATAAATATCTTAGGTTTCCAAATAAGAAAAAGGCAATTCAACAAACAGAATGTAATAAACAGAAAGTAATGAATATAAAAACTCCAAAAGAACCAAAAGGAAATACAAGCTATTTTAGGTCTACCTAACTTTTATAGTAGTTTTATAGCAATTTTTTTTTTTGTAATCACCAAGCCATTGAGAAAATTACTTTTAAAAAAAGTATTAAAAAAACAGATAATTTGAAAAGATGAATGTGAAACAGCTTTGAAAACTATTCAAAAAATGTTTCAGAGTGACAACATTTGAATACCAGCTGATTTTAGTAAATTGTTCACACTAGTAACAGATGCATCTAATAATGGATTAGGAGCTTGTCTTATGGAGGAGGCTAGTAACAAACTGAGACCAGTGATATATCTAAGCAGATCTCTAGCAAAGCAGAAATAAACTACACAGCTATTGAAAAAGAATGTTCAATTTAATTTGGTCTGCCAGAAATCTACAAAAATATCTGTTATGCAGAAATTGAATCTGTTAACTGATCATAAACCAATGATTTCACTAAATAAAGAGAAGATAGTAAATTATAAAATCAACGGAGTTTTTTTTACATAACTAGACTATCAATATAAAATAAAATCAATAAAAGGCAATAATAACATAGTGGCATATTTTCTGTCAAGACAGACTGAATAAAAAAACAATGACGTGGATTCAGTTTTTTTACTTTTTTTTTTTGAAAACAGGTCCACATCAAATATAAAAAGTGTTGGACTGCAATAAAGCTTTAAAATAGATTAATAAGACACCGACAAATTGTGTCAATAGATCAATATAAGTTACGCTTTAATAATAATTATACATTATACAGAATTAAACGTTTCGGCACATGCCTTCATCGGTACAAACAAACAAAACATATATAATTAAGTATAAATTAAATTTACATAATATCAATATACATATCCTACCTAAACAAAGAAAATAGGAGAGGGCGCTAAAACCAGACAAAAACAAAGTAAAGAGGAGTAGAAAGGAAGTGATTTTAACATAATTGTAAAAACCAAACAGGAAAAAGACATGGCAGCTAAGTAAAATTGTGGATTTGGTTCATTCCATATGGAGACAACGTACCAAATCTAGTTATTAATTTGTTCTCCATATAGATTCTATCTGCAGTGTTACTAGTATAGAGTATACCAGTAACTGCAATGTCTGAGATACCATTATGGTTAGGGCTATTGAAATGTTTGGAGACCGGACAGAGAGCGTGTTTATTTTTGTTGTAGAGGTGCTCTCTGAAACGGTTCCCAAGGCGACGACCTGTCTCTCCTATGTATAGTTTGCCGCACATTTTGCAAATGATGGTGTAAATCAAATATAAACCATGTGCTATACTTAAATTGATGACATTCTCATAAATACATATGCAATACTGTAGACATCTTCAAATGATAACATAAATGATAATTTTGCTTTATCATAGTATATTGATGATATTTGTGTATTGTTATTCATTTATGACACTATTTAGTGTTTGGTCAGAGAGTAATAAATCTATAACGAAATGTATAATATACAAAATTTTGAAAAGAAAAGAAGAAATAGTAAGAGAAATGTTTCGCTAAAAAATCATTTTTTTTGAAAAATACCATGATGATGATGTTATTTTCATGACACAAGATATGGAGTTAACCATTGAGGTTTAACTTAAAGTTAAAATACTGCATATGACATTTTATCACTTTTTGGTCCAGAATGACATGGGTCCATATCCCACTTAAAATGATAATCACACTTGAGATGAAGTACATGACCCTTATAAAAATGTGGCATGACAATGAGAAACAAACTGCTTTAAAACTCATCAGTCACATGCTGTACAGTTTTTAGTTTACTCATTTGCACTTGACAAAGAAGATCATGATATTCTAAGAATTAATACTTTTGTAATGTTATGCTTATTTCAGTTAGGAAAATGTGGTAAATAATTTTTTATTTAATCACATTCATATGGAGACAGACCTGGACAGTGCACGTTATTAAATATTACAAATGAAATATGTTATGACAAAAATGACAATAATATGACAAGTGTAGTAGACGCTATGACAGATTTTAATTGCATAGAACAACATGTTGAATTAGCATATTTTTGGTATGAAATTATATTATATTTTCTAGTAAGAAGTGACATTAAAATATTGAAAGTTAATAGTGCCAAAAAAAAATAAAAAAAAAAAAATAAATATTATGATGACTCAGCATTTAAAAAAAAATTATAATTTTTTTTTTTTTAGACATTTAAAAGATGGAATAGTGTAAATATAAAAAAAAAAAAATAAAAAAATAAAAAATAAAAAAAAAAAAAAAAAAAAAAAAAAAAAAAAAATAAATAATATGATGACTCAACAATTAAAAAAAAATTATAATTTTTTTTTTTTTAGACATTTAAAAGATGGAATAGTGTAAATATAATTATTAAAAAGTTAACATGAAATGTTTTGACTTAGAGCATTGACATGAAATAGTGCAAAAAAAAAGGGGTTGAGGTCAGGTCTTGTGGTTTTTTAAGCAGATCTTTTCCGCTGCCAAGAAACGTGTCACTCAGATTGTGCTAAGACTTCGTATTTTAGCCAAAAGATAACTATGGCTAAAACCTGCAGGCAGTTGTTTGATGTTTCTAGCCACCTTAGAGGGAGTAACAAAGGAACTCCTCTTCCTTCGGTATTTCCTTTGCCCCAGCAACCAGATATTTTCTGTGATTTCTTTACAAGCAAAGTAGCAAGCATTCGGGCTGAGCTTGATCGTTTTGATGCACCATCCCTTGATTTGCCTCCTGTTCCTTGTCTTACTTCACATTTCAATACTTTTAAACCTGTTTCAAAACTTGAAAAACATAATTTTAAAATCTAAACCTACGTCATGTTATTTGGATCCCATCCCCACCTCCTGTTTGTTGAGTCATAAGATCATTTGCTTCCAACGATAACCCACATAATAAATGAAAGCTGGTCTTCTGGCACTTTTCCCCCTCTTTGCAAATCAGCTGTCATCAAACAATTGCTTAAAAAGCCTGGTCTGGATGAAAATAATTAAAAAAATTATAGACCTGTATCTAACTTATCATTTTTATCTTAAGTTATTGAAAAACTAGTTCTAAAACAACTTTTTGCTTATTTAATTGACCACTCTCTTCTCAGTTCTAGTCAGTCGGCCTATAGACATTTCCACAGCACAGAGACGGCTCTCTTGAGAGTGACCAATGAACTCTTGCTCGCATTGGACAGTGGCGATATCTCCATCCTGATCCTCTTAGACCTCAGTGCGGCCTTTGACACTGTTGACCATGTAATCCTTTTCAAAACCCTTGAAAATTACTTTGGAATTTCTGGCTCAGTTTTGGCTTGGTTTAGGTCCTTCCTCACTGATAGAACGCAGGCGGTCTCTGTCGATTGCTGTCTCTCAGACAGTGCTTATTTGGTGTACTGAGTACCACAGGGGTCCATTTTAGGCCTGATTCTATTCACATTGTATACCAGACCACTGCTCCTCTTGCTTAAGAGGCATGCTGTTGAGAGCCAGTCATTTGCAGATGACACGCAGCTATACAAGCATACCCATCCTTTTCTTGTTGAATCCGCTGTCCAGACTTTGCGGGGGTGCATTGATTATGTCAAGTCATGGATGATACTCAGCAAGTTGAAGCTTAATGATGACAAAACGGAATCAGTCCTCATCCACAATCACACATCATCCTCTACCTCAACTCTTCCCACCTAATTTCAAATAGGTAACTCAGGCATACGGTTTACACCCTGTGCTAGGAATCTTGGTTATATTCTTTCTAACAACATGTCTCTTGATAAACATATATCTCACATTTGTCGTTCGGCATACACCGCCATCCGTCAGATCAGCTCCATACGTCACTACCTTACAGTTAGCGCTACAAAAACTCTAGTCTGTGCTCTTGTTCTCTCTCGTCTTGACTATTGCAACTCTCTTCTGTCAGGTTCACCAAAACACTGCATAGAAAAACTGCAGAAAGTTCAAAACTCAGCTGCTAGGCTAGTTCTAAAGGCAAAAAAACGTGATCTTGTCACTCCACAACTCCACTCCCTTCATTGGCTACCTATACAGGCACGCATTGACTACAAGTTGTCTGTTCTCTGTCAAAACTTTTTCTTGGATTCCTGCCCTTTATATCTAACCGAACTTCTTTCTGTCTATTCACCCCTTCGACAGATTCACTCCTCTGCAGACACGCGTATTCTGTCCGTTCCCAAGACACACACTAAAACATATGGTGAACGATCTTTCTCTTCCTGCGCCCCCAAACAATGAAATTCTTTGCCACTACACATATGCAATATACCAACCACCCAGGCCTTCAAAACTGCACTAAAACATATCTTTTTAAATTATACTACCCTGACTGATTCCCCTCCTCTGACTGATAAATGATCTTGCTGGCTTCCGTCCATGGTTTGTCTCGTAAAAGTTATGTGGTGGGGTGGGTGAATATACATTGCTGTTTATATGTATTTTATTTTAATGTCATGATTATGTCTCTTTTGATAAAATTTTATGAACAGCTCGGTGAGCCAAGCCCTAGGCTGGGGTACCGCGCTATATAAGACCCCTTTATTATTATTATTATTATAGTAAGAGTAAGATTGACATACAATGTTTATGTACTTACCATGTCAATGAATTGACTAAATGTTAACTAATGTAGCAAGTGTAATGTGGAATATCTAGAAGATAGTAACCATCATCCGAATTATTTCAAAGCATTAATGTGGATTCATATATCACATCATATGATGTATATATTTAGAAGATTTGTTTCTAAAAATTTGTTTCCAGAAATGTTTGTATAGGGATTGGGCGCGTAACATTATGTGTTATAACTTTATGTGTTATAACTTTATGTGTTATAATTTGATTTTATGTAGAATCAGGGGAGACAATAATAAACAGATATAACGGACGCGTTGAGGCAGCCATGTTGGAAGATTTCGTGGTATGATGCGGAGCTACAATAAATTGTGTTATAACGTCAGGACGATAGTAAAGATAACTAATCAACACATAAGATAATATATATCAATATCCTGTATTATAAATGAAGCTGTTAATTTATTACGTATATTCCGTTTTATTGAAATAAAGTGCCACTGATTATTTACATCAAGTGACTGGATCATCATTCTAATTTCTTTGATGGCTTGATGTAGCAGTGACAGTTATTCAGTTATCATAGACTTAACCATCCTCTCTGTATTACCAACACCAGGGTGAATGGTTACAGGTAGCAAACATTAAGTCCGAATATAAGCCTCGTATTCCCTTCAAGTGTCACTCACATATATATAAAGTATATATATATATATATATATATATATATATATATATATATATATATATATATAAAGATCACACGTGCATCAAAACGTGTAATCACTACGTCATGGGTTCCACCCTTTAATCCCGTGATTAGAGTTGCAAACATTCAGTCGTTTCTTTCAACGTGAGGATGTTTATGTACTGAGTGTGCGGCCTGCTTGTATCACTGCAACGAAAAGATCATAATCTTTAGATGGTATTTCGTCATGTTAAAAATACCTAGGCAACATCCCAGGTAATGATTTAGACATCCCGATTCATACATTTAGTGGCAGGGGTCATCCCCCCCCCCCAACATCGGGGCTGTAGTTCCGGCACATAACAGCAAGAACACAGTATACGAACTGCTCATTCCTGCCCAAGATAACCAGGGACTGAAACATGCTTCCAAAAGGAACATCTGAGGCGACAAAACTTGACACATTTGCGTCTATTGTCACAGGCCTTCCAACCCCGAGTTCCTGATACCATCGCTGAGTAGCTCTTGAAACCAATGAAATATCCTCTTCAATATCAAGCACAGAACCATTGCAAATCCCCTCTACATACATAGGAGCTAGAATTATCAATATATTAATCGTGTGCACTTAATATAAATAGAAAAAGACGAGGCACTAACACTGACGCCCCAGGCGTTACCGGGAATACAGCTCGACCATGTATTTGACCCGAGTGTGGAGACAAATTTTTGCAGGTATATGTGTGAGAAATAGCACAGATGTGTGGTACCTACTCAATTACGGTTGAAAATAACGCCAAAAACAGGTCGGGATCATGATTAATAGTATCCGCTTATGGATTTGTGGCATGGTTGATTTGTGGCAGCTCATGTCGACGATTCTATCATACAGCCCTTGAGGGGAATGTACTTAAGCCACCTTACAGTCTTTGAGGAGATTTTTCTTAGGCAGCGTACTGTCTTTGAGGTGACTATTCCTAGGCACACATACATCCCTTGAGGGGAATGCACTTAAGCCACCGTAAAGTCTTTGAGGAGATTGTTCATAGACAACCATACTGTCTTTGAGGGGATTACTCTTAGGCAAGTGTACAGCACTTTAGGGGAATGTTCGTAGGCAACCGTACAGCCTTTGAGGGGATTGTTCTTTGGCAAACGGACATCCCTTGGTGGAATGTTCTTAGCCAACCGTATAGCCTTTGCAGGGATTGATTTATCTTAGGAAACCGTACAGTGTTTGAGGGCATTGTTCTTGGGTAACCGTATAGCCCTTGAGGGGACTGTTTTTAGGCAACCGTTCCGTCCCAGGTACTATTTTTAAAACCCTTTTTGGGTATGTCTGACGTCACTCAGGGCTCGAACAACGGTGAATATTTCGGACATTCATATATACGGGCTAGTATTAGTAAGTTCGATTGCTGGTGTGTCGAGAGCAAGACTACCAACTAACCAGGTGCTTCTTTGTTGAGATTGCTCCCCCTTGCCTGGTCAATCGAGTGGACGGCAGGTTGGGCTGTCTGAGCGGAGGTAGATTCCAATATTTGGATTGGGAGAAAAGAGGTTACGCTGCCGAGGAGGGCCCTATGAGCTTCGGCTTAAAGATGTGATGTTTTTCCTACATATTATTTTAGCGGCAAGGGTGCGGTCTGCATTGCCATGGGTATCTAGTGCGAGCTAATATCTGAAATAAGCATAACATGAACGAACGATGCAAAAAATAAAAAAAAGATCAAAATATTATTGGGGTCAACAAACAGACGATAAAAAATAAGTGCACTATCTGAACCCTGGTGAGATTCTGGAAGATCTGGTTTGAAAGCGACTAAGTTTTAACTTTGACAAAATGGGTCGTACCTTGATGTTGAAAACCGAACGTTATTTTGATGACAAATTTATCAGTGTAACAGGTCATAGACCGGTGAGGTACAAGCCATTGAGTGTGAAGACCTAACGACACCTCCCCCACAAATAGACCAAATTTTGGGCAAGGCAGAGATCATAGATAAATAAATAATGTTTATAATATAAATTAAAAAATAAAAATAAACAAGAGATCACACAAAAATTGAGGCAAAGCTCATTTTCAAAAATCGAATACAATTATTGATGCGCGTTTAATGTTTGATCACAAATAATGCGTGACGCAATCATTAAATCGTTTGATTTTTGTCTACTAAATAATCACCATGAGATAAGTCAAAATATTATACATCAACTAATTTTATGATGTGATTAATTCATCAAATGGGTTAACACGGATAAGAAATGTAATCGATTATCAAATTTCATCATTTAGTTTTTCGAGGAAGTTTTAACAAAACTCAGATGATTCTGATGGAATAAAATAATAGGAGAAATTCGAAATGTTTACTACGATACCGAAACTACCACCATAAAAATAAACAAAGAGCACGATACTCCGATGTATTGCCGAAGACAGAACCTTACTGTAGGATTCCTAAACTTTTTGAGACATGGCGTCTCTAATATTTTAAAAATTGAATGAAATATCTCTTTAAAAACATACAACGGCAAGGATTCATTGTTAGGCACCACCTACTGTAATTTCAAGCACATTTTGGGCACTACTTGCTGTAATGTAAAGGACATTTTGGGCAATACTTGCTGTAATTTAAAGCACATTTTGGGCAATACTTGCTGTATTTTAAAGCACATTTTGGGCACTAATTGGTATAATGTAAAGCACATTTTTGTCACTAATTGGTGTAATGTAAAGCAAAGACTTTGTTTCAGCTCATTTCTTTACACGTCTGTAGACGTTGAGCACAAACGCGTATTTTATAGGCTTGGTAAAAGGTGTCAAGATGACTGACACATTCTAACGTGTTTATTTAATGAGAGCTTCGAGTCGGCGTGTTTGGTAAGCCAGCTGGTTGTGACACGATCTTACCATTCAGTTACTATCGGTTCTTTTTTTTTTTTAATTCCAAAAATAACCGCAAATATGAATACACCTAATTACACCACCCCTTCCCCAACCCTTCCCACACCCAATGTAACCCTTAAAAACATTTTAGATGATAAGCTGGCAGTGCCCGTGTGGTTCCCACCCCCCACCTGGTGTCCACCCACCAATGACATGCCTGATTCAAGGTGTTTTGAACACTTCGGTAGGTACGTAAAGTTAATTTACGTCGCTCTCGGTGACGTGTTTTCGAGACTTCAGTCTGCCAAAACAAGGACCGTCGCTAGGGGATATCGTCGGTAAGTTCATTGAATACTTTATGCTTTATGTATAATCTTTATTGAAGAACATTTTATCTATAGAAGATTTAGCGTTGCCAAATTGTTGCTTTACTTTTTTGATGCATAGAAGCACAGAAACATTTACTGCGTTGTAATTTTTTCATATTTTAGTTTTTCAAATATCAACACAAACTTTTAAACTATTTATATATTTATAAACTGATATATTTCTAAGTCTTTTAATAGTGTATTGCATAATTTGAACATACAATTAAGTATTCTAATAAATAGAAAATGTCGTTGGTTTGGTTAATTTCAGGACTTTGTTTTGTCTGACAGAAAAAAGACAAAGACACAGAACTTTCGTGTCAGATGATGGTCACCATGGGGGTCAAAATGTTTTGGACACTGGCTCTTTTCGTTTTCATCTACACTTCACAATCTCAAGGTATCACGTGATCAAGTTATTAGTTATTTACAAAATAAGATGGTAGTCATCAAATAAGGAATTCATACATTTAAATTTAAGAAATGACGTCATCAAAAAAAAAGGAAGTCCTGCAGTTTAATTAAAGAAAGGACGTCATCAAATAAGGAAATCATACATTTTCATTAAAGTAGTGGAAACTTATCGAAATTCAAACTAAATAATTTTTTTTCTCCTTGGACATCATATCTATTGAAAAAGAAAATTTGATTAAAAAAAATAAACCATGAATTTCGTAGGACAATTTTGAGTAAATTTTTGTCTCCTTTCTTATTTGCTGTAATTATTTGAAATTTGAATACATTCTCTAACTCAATCAACGTGTGTTAAATAGTAATTAATGAGCGAAACAACGTTTAAGAAAACCTGTCAAATAAGGGAAGAAAAATAAACGAACGTATCGGCCAGAAGCCTTCAGCGAACAAACAACAGCAAAACCAACTTAAAATACAAACAAACTATAAGCTTTAATGCAATATACGAGAGAAGCAAGAGTAATAGGACAGACTGTAAGTAGTTGAAGTATTAGCAAGAGGATAGTGACAGAACACAAGTAGGTGAGAGGAAAGCAATAGGAATATGACATGGAAAAGGTAGATGAAAGAAAAGTAAGAAGAATGTGTCATAACACACGTAGGTGAGAGGAAAGTAAGAAGAATCTGACATAACACATGTAGGTGAGAGGAAAGTAAGAAGAATGTGACATAACACATGTAGGTGAGAGGAAAGTAAGAAGAATCTGACATAACACATGTAGGTGAGAGGAAAGTAAGAAGAATGTGACATAACACATGTAGGTGAGAGGAAAGTAAGAAGAATCTGACATAACACATGTAGGTGAGAGGAAAGTAAGAAGAATGTGACATAACACATGTAGGTGAGAGGAAAGTAAGAAGAATCTGACAT
The DNA here is from genome assembly GCA_964033795.1 of Lymnaea stagnalis. Taxonomy (NCBI): domain Eukaryota; kingdom Metazoa; phylum Mollusca; class Gastropoda; family Lymnaeidae; genus Lymnaea; species Lymnaea stagnalis. Next base: position 969,646 of record CAXITT010000145.1, read on the forward strand.
AACACATGTAGGTGAGAGGAAAGTAAGAAGAATGTGACATAACACACGTAGGTGAGAGGAAAGTAAGAAGAATGTGACATAACTCAAGTAGGTGAGAGGAGAGTAAGAAGAATCTGACATAACACATGTAGGTGAGAGGAAAGTAAGAAGAATGTGACATAACACATGTAGGTGAGAGGAAAGTAAGAAGAATCTGACATAACACATGTAGGTGAGAGGAAAGTAAGAAGAATCTGACATAACACATGTAGGTGAGAGGAAAGTAAGAAGAATGTGACATAACTCAAGTAGGTGAGAGGAGAGTAAGAAGAATGTGACATAACACATGTAGGTGAGAGGAAAGTAAGAAGAATGTGACATAACACATGTAGGTGAGAGGAAAGTAAGAAGAATCTGACATAACACATGTAGGTGAGAGGAAAGTAAGAAGAATGTGACATAACACATGTAGGTGAGAGGAAAGTAAGAAGAATGTGACATAACACATGTAGGTGAGAGGAAAGTAAGAAGAATGTGACATAACACATGTAGGTGAGAGGAAAGTAAGAAGAATGTGACATAACACATGTAGGTGAGAGGAAAGTAAGAAGAATCTGACATAACACATGTAGGTGAGAGGAAAGTAAGAAGAATGTGACATAACTCAAGCAGGTGAGAGGAAAGTAAGAAGAATGTGACATAACACATGTAGGTGAGAGGAAAGTAAGAAGAATCTGACATAACACATGTAGGTGAGAGGAAAGTAAGAAGAATGTGACATAACTCAAGCAGGTGAGAGGAAAGTAAGAAGAATGTGACATAACACATGTAGGTGAGAGGAAAGTAAGAAGAATCTGACATAACACATGTAGGTGAGAGGAAAGTAAGAAGAATGTGACATAACTCAAGCAGGTGAGAGGAAAGTAAGAAGAATGTGACATAACACATGTAGGTGAGAGGAAAGTAAGAAGAATCTGACATAACACATGTAGGTGAGAGGAAAGTAAGAAGAATGTGACATAACTCAAGCAGGTGAGAGGAAAGTAAGAAGAATGTGACATAACTCAAGCAGGTGAGAGGAAAGTAAGAAGAATGTGACATAACTCAAGCAGGTGAGAGGAAAGTAAGAAGAATGTGACATAACTCAAGCAGGTGAGAGGAAAGTAAGATGGGGGACTGAGAAAATGTCTCGTGTGTCGTGGTAGGCGAGGAGAATGGCACTTTTTAAAAAATTTAAAACCTGTTTGGCAATCTCTGACATTGTGAGAATAAGTTCAATCCTGTCGTCATTGTCATTCGGACGAGGCCTGTAATCATCAGCACGGGTAATATTTTAAACTGTCAAAGCGCCGATGAATGCATTGTCTTCGGGTAACACCTGCAATGATTTAGTACACTGTTAAAATGTATTCTACTTCTATGTCTAAGAAATCGAGCACCCCCCCTCCTCCACTTTCTTTTTTTGCTCGAAATATCAACCATTGTGGTTTTGTTTTTATTTTTAATATTATTATTTTAGATTGAATTCATAGCAAGCATTTAACAAACCATTCAGCTGTAGTAAAAGCAAAACAAGAAGATTCAACATAATTCTTAAAACGAGCAAAAGGATGATAAATTGTTTCATTTTGTTTGTTAAGTACCAAGTGTCGCATGTTTTAATTGTAATACTGCTCGACTTCTTTAGAAAGATCAACTATATTTGCGAAACAAGAAAACACAATTTATTTTACCAGCTCATTTACATTAGGACATAGTGATATTTTTGTTTATTTATCTCATTAAAAATAATTATTACTTTTAAAAAAAAATTACAGGTGAATTTACCAAAGAAAAGATAACATACCTTACCCTGAAAGATGGAGAGCGATCCCAGTCAACATACGTAGGTCGTGTTGTCATTCAAATCAATAACGAAGATGTTCCTGGTGCCATCTGTGGGACTTGGACCAGAGAAGACGCCATTGTAGTATGCAGGATGTTGGGCTACAAGTCAGTAGATATATATTTACATTGATATGCTTTTTATAGAGCAAAGTATGAGACAATGATTGTCATTTCCGGCTGAGTGACTTCGTTATACACTTATTTAAATGTTTTTTCCATTAAAATAGATTGAACTGACTGAGCTACATTTCATTCTTTTATAGAAATACAAACTTTAAGCATTTCGGATACAACATAACTATGTAAAATATTCTATAATCTAAGATATTCTTTTCATTATTAAATACATATGTTTTGCACTAGAAGTGGTTTGTTGAAATATTATGTAATTGGACATACAATGAATGTATTCGATCATCGTGAGTTAAAACTAGCTTAATTTAAAATTTGGGAATTTGTTTAGTACTACTAACAACTTGTTGCATTCTTTTATATGAGGGTGCATACAAGCTCGCTCACCATGGCTCTATTATTAATAATATTATTATTAGCGATTTTATATAGCGCTGTACCCCAGCATAGGGTTTATCGAAGCAATTTACAAAAAATTACCATCAATAATTTAAATCATTTGAAATTAAACTGATAGATACATTTTGTGATTGAAAAATACAACTTTACAAAAACTCTCTAATGACGTTAAAAAAATTATTCAAACTATTACCTGATACTGAATTTTCTAATTACCACATAATACTTCAGTCTTCTAGTTATTACTTAATGTTAAAACTCAAATCTTCTATTTACTACTTAATAATCGAATCCTCTAATTACTACTTAATACTCGAATCTTCTAATTAATTCCTATTTCATTTAGTGATGGCAACAACGTACCATATATCAATTCGTACAAAGAGGGAAATCATAATTTTCTGATGAGTAATCTGAGATGTACTGGTCAGGAGACATCACTCTCAGATTGTCCTAGGGATCCAGACGTTAACTGTCCATACGTCGTAAGTTTAAAAAAAAAAATAGATTTCGTTTGATCTCACTAGATAATTTTTGGTACAAAACACACCTTCTTTAGACGGATCTCACTAGATTAGCTTTGGTACCAAATACACCTTCTTTAGAGGAATCTCACTAAGTTAGCTTTGGTACAAAACACATCTTTTTAGAGGGATCTCACTAGACTAGCTTTGGTACCAAATACACCTTCTTTAGACGGATCTCACTAGATTAGCTTTGGTACCAAATACACCTTCTTTAGAGGGATCTCACTAAGTTAGCTTTGGTACCAAATACACCTTCTTTAGACGGATCTCACTAGATAATTTTTGGTACTAAACACACCTTCTTTAGACGGATCTCACTAGATTAGCTTTGGTACCAAATACACATTCTTTAGAGGGATCTCACTAAGTTAGCTTTGGTACAAAACACATCTTTTTAGAGGGATCTCACTAGATTAGCTTTGGTACCAAATACACCTTCTTTAGAGGGATCTCACTAAGTTAGCTTTGGTACAAAACACATCTTTTTAGAGGGATCTCACTAGATTAGCTTTGGTACCAAATACACCTTCTTTAGAGGGATCTCACTAAGTTAGCTTTGGTACAAAACACATCTTTTTAGAGGGATCTCACTAGATTAGCTTTGGTATCAAATACACCTTCTTTAGTGGGATCTCACTAAGTTAGCTTTGGTACCAAATACACCTTCTTTAGAGGGATCTCACTAGATTAGCTTTGGTACAAAATACACCTTCTTTAGAGGGATCTCACTAAGTTAGCTTTGGTACAAAACACATCTTTTTAGAGGGATCTCACTAGATTAGCTTTGGTACCAAACACACATTCTTAGATGCATCTCGCTAGATTAGCTTTGGTACCAAATACACCCTTTTTAGAGGGATCTCACTAGATTAGCTTTGGTGCAAAACACATCTTTTTAGAGGGATCTCACTAGATTAGCTTTGGTACCAAATACACATTCTTAGAGGGATCTCACTAGATTAGCTTTGGTAGCAAACACATCCTCTTCACGCGTAGTCACTAGATTAAATCTTCAACTGAAGATGCATATACAACAAATAATCATTATGTCAATTAAGGGGCTTAGGGTTAGGAAATATACGACTATTGATTTCAATTTTAACTGCATAAATACACGGACATTTGGTAGTGTTGACGGTTTCATCTGAAATACACATGAAATATTAGTTTTTATGGAAGTATCCATAGTTGAGGTGATACTTGACCGAGGCATACCTTATCACACACCGGGCTTTAAGAGCATAACATCTGTAAAGGTCAAGGTAACAAGTGTTTTTAGTGACGCGACCTTAATCTCAAAACAAAACAACAAGAAAAAAAAAACAAACACAAAACTGAGTGATATTCTTCTGTTAAGTGCAAACCTAATATTAAACAAATCTGAGTTTTTTTATTGTCCAAATTTCAGAGTAATGATGTTGTAGTGTCCTGCACCAATCCTACATTAACTCCAGTGGAATCATACACCAATGGCGTTGCTGCCAAGGCTAACAAAGTGACGTTAGCGCCAGTGTCATTGTCCAGTCGCACTGATTATGCTGAGTACACACAATGCCAGCCACGTAGGTTTTTTTTCTTCGCTTCTTACATTTCTAAAAGACATATGACAAGGGGCGAGCCTAACAACAATGACCAACTATTGGGGAGAGCCAGGTGATCTTTTCCCCATGCAGCAAGACGGATCATTCTTAAACAATGTGTTGGCATTTAAGTACAATACTTTCATTTAGTACAACACTTTCATTAAGTACAACACTTTCATTAAGTACAACTCTTTCATTAAGTACAACTCTTTCATTAAGTACAACTCTTTCATTAAGTACAACACTTTCATTAAGTACAACTCTTTCATTAAGTACAACTCTTTCATTAAGTACAACACTTTCATTAAGTACAACTCTTTTATTAAGTACAACACTTTCATTAAGTACAACACTTTCATTAAGTACAACACTTTCATAATGTAGAAAGCTTTCATTTAGTACAACACTTTCACAACGTGCAGCGCTTTTATTAAGTTCAAGGCTTTCATTGTAATAGTATAATAAAATATCACCTTAAGTCTGTGTAACAAAAAACCTTTGATTTAAAAGTCTGCAGTATTTTTATACCCCACATCACTTGACAACCCCACATCACTTGACAACCCCACATCACTTGACAACTCACTCAAGTTACCCAAACAATTTTCACACATTGTAGTTGAAACAGTCATGAAAACAACTCACCACGTCCAGTTATACAACATGGAAAAACACAGACTATTAGGTCAAAACGTTTGTACATGCTGCAGCAATAATCGTATGTCACTCATAATGCCACATCTCCCTTTTAATAAGACAATCAATAGTTCATCAAGCTATGAATGCACAATTATATCAATATGATTAGGGAATATTGTCCGTCTTTGAATGCACAAATGTTTCAAATATTGATTGTCTTTATCAAGGTAGCATACTAGTGGTTCCACTTGCCTATCATATCTTGTTTTCACTTGTGCTGGAATATGATTGGTGGCAGTTTGTAGGCGACACATTGACTACAGTCTCTATTTCAACCTCTGGGTTGGTACCTTTTGGTTCATGGGTTGGTACCTTTTGGTTCATGGGTTGGTACCTTTTGGTTCATGGGTTGTATCGGGGATTTCCTGTTCGAATGCACCCGGAGAACTGCTTTGCCCGCAAAATGTCTCTTTTAACATTTTCCGATTTCCTTGATAAGCAATCCCATCGGTTGTCTTGACAAGTTATGACCTTGGCGTGGAGACTTCTATGACCTTAGTGAAGAGGCATCTGAGATAACTACTGCTGGCTGCCCTGGCATGAGCTTTGAGGGCTGTTATGCATATGGACACTGCTCCCAGGCTGAATATGTGGACGGCCCTTCAGTTTCGCAGTTTTGCTGTAATTTCTTCCTTGAGTGTATTTTTTTCTCTTCTAGATGCTGGCCATTTCTTTTGGGTCTAGAACTTAAGGCTTGAGGTAGGGGCATCAGTAGCAGGAAGAGTTGATCTTAGGCGTCTGCCCATGTGTAGCTGTCAGATGAAGGTATATTGGGGGGGGGGTGGAGCATTTCTAAATTGCAAGAGGAATTTTCATGAATCTTGGCCCAAAGAGTTAGCTTTCTTTAAAAGTGTCTTTACTGCCTATAAAGCGCTTTTAACCACGCCATTGGACTGTAGGTACCTGTAGCTTGAATTGATTTGACTAGATCTCCTGCATTTTGAGAATTTTAGAAACTCTTCACAGCAAAACTTGGGTCCATTGTTACAAATTACTTTTCTTTGGATGCCATGGTTAGCAAATTGAGACGTCATTTGAATAATCACACCACAAGCTCTGAGAAACGGAATGAGACTAAATTCAAAGAATCTGCTGTAGTAATAAAAAAAAAAGTAAATTGTTGTTTCCAGTATAATTGAAAATATTAGCTCCATTTTTTTTTGCCAAGGAAGCGCTGGGATCGCGTTGGCCATCAGATGATCTTTTTGCTGGGACATTGGACAACCACTGCAGACTGAGCAACTCGATAAAATGTCTTTGATCTGTGATGTCATTCTTGGGCAGGAAATTAAATTCTCTTGCTGTAGCCAATCATTTATCACGCCCTAAATGTCCCTGATTATGTCTCTTGAAGATTTCTTTCTGCAGTGTTTTTGAAACTATAATTTGCTCTCCTTTGAAAAGTAAACCTTGGGTTTCACTTAGTTCTTATTTGAATCCAGCATACATTCTTATTTCTTGTGGAATCTGATATTTTCTATCTGGCCATATTGCTAAAATAGGCTGCCTTAAATGTCTCAGAGTAGCAACGTCCTTTGCTTGTTGAAATACTTTCATTTTTTCTTCTGCAAAAAGTAGACTGTTGGCTATTAGATGAACCTGTGCGTCCCAGTCATCACTTGATGGATAATGCCTTGGTAGTGATGATCATAAGAGGGTTTCTAAGATAAAAATTTCTTTGCCAGGATTTAATCCAAAACGATTTCATATTTTATGAGTCATAGAAGAATTCTCTGAAGCCTGGTTCGTGCAGATGACAAAGGCTTTTAATGGTCGTGTCCAATGGCTTGTGATCTGTCTCTATTATGACCTGGCGCTCATAGACAGAGTAATGTCTCTCATAACATTTTCTGATTTCCTCGATATGTAATCCCATCATTAATGAAAGAATGCATCATTCAACTTTAAAAAATCCTTGAAAATTACTTTGGTATTTCTGGTTCAGTTTTGGCTTGGTTTAGGTCCTAACTCTATGAAAAAATTCAGGCGGTCTCTGTCGATGGCTGTCTCTCGGACAGTGCTGATTTGGTGTACGGAGTGTGACAGGCGTCCGTTTAGAGCTATTCACAATGTATACCAGGCCACTGCTCCTCTTGCTCGAGAGGCATGCTACGGAGAGCCAGTCATTCTCAGATGACACGCAGCTATACAAGCATAACCATCCCTCTCTTGTCGATTCCGCTGTCCGTACTTTGTGGGAGAGCATTGGTGATGTCGAGACATGGATGACACTCAGCAAGTTGAAGCTTAACAATGACAAAACGGAAGCAATTCTTATGCACGATAACAAATCATCCTTTAACTCAACCCTCCCCACTTCATTTCATGGAGGTAACTAAGACATACAGTTTACATCGTCCGCTAGGAATCTTGGTTATATTCTAAATAACAAAATGTCTCTCGATAATCATGTCTCTCACATTTATTGCTCTGCATACACCGCTATTCATCAGACTAGCTCTATTCGCCACTACCTCAAAGTTAGGGGGAAAAAAACCTATAGTCCATGCTCTTGTTCCCTCTCTCATCTTGACTATTGTAGCTCACTTCTTTCAGGTTCATCAAAACACTTCTTAGACAAATAACAAAAGGTTCGAAACTCAGCTGCAAATCTAATTCTAAAGGCGAAAAAAACGTGATCACGTCACACCACTACTTCATTCACTTCATTGGCTCCCTGTACAAGCGTGGATTGATTACAAACTTTCTGTTCATTTCCATAACTTTTCCTCGAATTCCTCCCCTTCCTTTCTCACTGAACTTCTCTCTGTCTATTCACCCCTTCGACAACTTCGCTCCTCCGCAGACGCGCGTATTCTTTCTGTCCCCAAGACTCGCACAAAAACACACGGTAAACGATCTTTCTCTTTCTGTGCACCCAAACTATGTAATTCTCTTCCACTACACATCCGCAATATACCGACCTTAACAGCCTTCAAAACTGCACTCAAGACACATCTCTTTAAACTTTACTATCCTGACTGATGCCCCCACTAGAACCTCTCTATCAGCGGGTACCACTGGCCTAATAAGTGAGTTAATTTTGATTGTATACTCTTCTTCCATGGAAACAAGACCACTGAATATATCTGCAAAGGAAGACAATGTTTTGTATCCAATAACATCCGCCCTTTTAATAAGATTCAGTGGATGGCAACCCAGCAGTCCCAAAGTTAGCTTGGATTGCGTGATTACAATTTAAAATTCAAACCTCTCAGTTTGTTTCCTTGACTGTGCCTTTGATCAATGCCTTGCCTACAACACACACTCGTTCAGTACTGTATGTCGTTAGCCTGGCAGTTGTCTTCGGCAGTGTCCTCCTTCCAAGTTGACTAAACAATCTGTTGAGGAGAATTTTTACCTGGGCTCCAATCACAAATCATCCTCTACCTCAACTCTTCCCACCTCATTTCAAGTAGGTAACTCCGACATCCAGTTTACACCCTCTGCTAGGAATCTTGGTTATATTCTTTCTAACAACATGTCTCTCGATAAACATATCTGTCACATTTGTCGTTCGGCATACACCGCCATCCGTCAGATCAGCTCCATACGTCACTACCTCACAGTTAGCGCAACAAAAACTCTAGTCTGTGCTCTTGTTCTCTCTCGTCTTGACTATTGCAACTAACTTCTGTCAGGTTCACCGAAATATTTTATAGAAAAACTGCAGAAAGTTCAAAACTCTGCTGCTAGGCTTGTTCTTAAGGCAAAAAAACGCGATCACATCACTCCACTACTCCACTCACTACATTGGCTCCCTATACAGGCACGCATTGACTACAAGCTGTCTCTTCTCTGTCACAACTTTTTCTCGGATTCCTGCCCTTCCTATCTAACTGAACTTCTTTCTGTCTATTCACCCCTTCGACAACTTCGCTCCTCCGCAGACTCGCGTATTCTGTCCGTTCCCAAGACACGCACTAAATTATATGGTGAACGATCTTTCTCTTTCTGCGCCCCCAAACAATGGAATTCTTTGCCACTACACATCCGCAATATAACAACCACACAGGCCTTCAAAACTGCACTCAAAACACATCTATTTAAACTATACTACTCTGACTGATTCTCCTCCTATAAACCGATAAACGTACATGGGTTTCCTTGTAAAAATGTCTGGTGTGGGTGGATGAATATACCTATGGTGTTGTTTTGCTTATATGTTGTTTTTATTTCATTTATGTATTTTATTTTAATATTATGATTATGCCTCTTTGCTATATATGTACAGCGCGGTGAGCCCAGCCCTAGGCCGGGGTACCGCGCTATATAAGACCACTTATTATTATTATTATTATCATTTAGTGTGTGCGGGACATTTTCTTGGTAGTTACTGTTTGTATTTGCCCACGGTCTTCTTGATATCCCTTCACCTGACGTCACTGCCTGTGCACCACATTAGTTACTCAGTAGTCTATGCTGCCACTCCATTGTCTCCGCTGACCTGCATATGTTTTCCGCCGTCAGGACATTCAGGTCAGACTCTTTGTCCTTTATCAACGAGTCTTCCACACTTTCGAATGCACATGACTTTGTCTGGGGTTTGAAGTCGACTGAAAAATATCAAATGTGTCTCAGCCACTTTGACTTCATCAAAAAGAAATAATGAATGGTTTCCATTTTTGTTAAATTCTTCCTTGGTAAACAGTGATTCTCAAATTTCTTCAAAATAGAATGGACTGTGTGGAAAAGGCCTATTTATGTCACATTTTTCGTCAGTTAATTGAATCGTATTGGCAACTTCAACTGCAACCTGACCTATCGACTGCAACCTGGCCTATCAACTGCAACCTGGCCTATCAACTGCATCCTGGCCTATCAACTGCAACCTGGCCTATCAACTGCATCCTGGCCTATCAACTGCATCCTGGCCTATCAACTGCAACCTGGCCTATCAACTGCATCCTGGCCTATCAACTGCAACCTGGCCTATCAACTGCAACCTGGCCTATCAACTGCATCCTGGCCTATCAACTGCAACCTGGCCTATCAACTGCATCCTGGCCTATCAACTGCATCCTGGCCTATCAACTGCATCCTGGCCTATCAACTGCAACCTGGCCTATCAACTGCATCCTGGCCTATCAACTGCAACCTGGCCTATCAACTGCATCCTCGCCTATCAACTGCAACCTGGCCTATCAACTGCATCCTGGCCTATCACCTGCAACCTGGCCTATCAACTGCAGCAAAGTCATGCTCAGCCCCTCTTTACTCTTGGTAGCCAGGCCACAGGCTGTCTTGTAAACTACAAAAGACTGCTTACATCTCTTCCAATGCACGGCAACATTTCCATTTAATTTCAGCTGTGGTGGCTGGTGGTGTCGCTCCATCTGACACCATGTAATAGTATAATAAGATATCAACTCTAGTCTGTGGTCTGTGTTGCAACTCACCTTTCATTCACAATTCTACATTATTTTTAATACCCCACATCACATGACCACTCACTCCAGTTCTCCAACCCATATTCACAGATTAAAGGCTAAATATTCCACAATGTCCAGTCATACAACACGCACAACGTCCAGTCATACAACACGCACAAAGTCCAGTCATACAACACCCACAACGTTCAGTCATACAACACGCACAACGTCCAGTCATACAACACGCACAGAGTCCAGTCATACAACACCCACAACGTTCAGTCATACAACACGACAATCGGGTCGTAAACTTTAATGAGTAAACACTACAACAGTAAGCGTCAGTCATGCATCATGTCACAGTCAATGAGTACAGTGCCTTTATTCACTGCAACACTTTCATTAAGTACAACGCAGTCATTAATTACAGCGCTGTCAGTAAGTACAACACTTCCATTAAGTACAACGCAGTCATTAATTACAGCGCTGTCAGTAAGTACAACACTTCCATTAAGTACAACGCAGTCATTAATTACAGCGCTGTCAGTAAGTACAACACTTCCATTAAGTACAACGCAGTCATTAATTACAGCGCTGTCAGTAAGTACAACACTTCCATTAAGTACAACGCAGTCATTAATTACAGCGCTGTCAGTAAGTACAACACTTCCCATCTACTTTTCCATGTCATTTAAACTGGACAAAAGTAAACCTTTGAATTTACGCATATTCTCACATATTATACACATAAGATCTACAAGACTGTATCAATCAATGTTTTAAATTTTAATTTAAGAGGAGTTTTTTTTTTAATCGATGTTGATATTATTAATGGTACACACTACTTAAGAATATCAATATTTAATGGTACATTAGGTTATTTAAGTTGTCGATATTTGTTGCACGACGTTATTAAAGTAGTGTTAGTGTTCTTAATCATGGATGTATGCTTTATTGATAAAAAAACTGATACTATATAGTTATACTTGGGGGTTCATTAAAAAAATGTCTGCGTGATTTATTCGCATAAAGATGATTTTGGTAAACATATTTTAGATATACACCATTAAGACATTTTAAAATAAACATTCTATAAATAGCTTGTTATATTATGATATATAATATATATTTTTTAAAATAAAATAGCCAACCCCACCATTAGGCTCCACGGTATTAGAGACAGACCAGGTATGGGCTATGTCCAGGTCAATGTCAATGGTGAATGGCAGTACATCTGTGATGACAAGTGGAGCGAGAACGATGCTAAAGTTGTCTGCAGGGAGCTTTGCTACAGGTAATTAGTGCATACTTTTAGTGTGTGTAAGATACACGCATAAATTGACTTGCAGCAGTCTAATATTAATTCTGTTTAAAATCTAATGCAAACAGTTCGTTCAATGTAACATAGCAAGTTAGTAAACTTGTTGCAGTATTTCCAAAATATAGGACTCTACTTTTAAGATAAAATTTTCACGGTTTTAAAATGATTTTTTTTTGGGGGTGGGGGGGTTTCTTCTGCATGAAGGTGTCCCCACTCTCTTCCTTTCAGTCTTAATATGTATCGTCTTAAAATATTTACAATACATTGTTTAACATAAACATATTGGTTATATTCATAAATATGTGCCCACATTCATGCCCGGCCTTAAACTGTATGTCTTGTAAATTAGGCAAACCTAGATGTCCATTAGGATGCAACTAAAATGGCATCCTCTCTTTTCTAATTTACAACTTTTTGGAGGAATGGGTATAATAATGTAAATGTATCCACCGTTTTTCAAAGCCAATGAACTCTAATTTCTTAAAATGGCATAACATATTTTTATTAGTTTAAAAATTGAAACTTCTATGTGACGTCATCAGATTTAAATACATTCAACAACATACAATGTGTTCATCATCTTTACTTAACTTGAAATACAGTTTTAGAGGGTTTTTAAATGCACTATCTAAATTAGTTTTCTCCTCATCTCCTCATGTCCCCTAGTCCTTGGACCGTTGGGGCGCCACAGATGACATGTGAACCATCCTCCTCCTCATTTCCTCATGTCCCTTAGTCCTTGGACCGTTGGGGGGCCACAGATGACATGTGAACCATCCTCCTCCTCATTTCCTCATGTCCCTTAGTCCTTGGACCGTTGGGGGGCCACAGATGACATGTGAACCATCCTCCTCCTCATTTCCTCATGTCCCTTAGTCCTTGGACCGTTGGGGCGCCACAGATGACATGTGAACCATCCTCCTCCTCATTTCCTCATGTCCCTTAGTCCTTGGACCGTTGGGGCGCCACAGATGACATGTGAACCATCCTCCTCCTCATTTCCTCATGTCCCTTAGTCCTTGGACCGTTGGGGCGCCACAGATGACATGTGAACCATCCTCCTCCTCATTTCCTCATGTCCCTTAGTCCTTGGACCGTTGGGGCGCCACAGATGACATGTGAACCATCCTCCTCCTCATTTCCTCATGTCCCTTAGTCCTTGGACCGTTGGGGCGCCACAGATGACATGTGAACCATCCTCCTCCTCATTTCCTCATGTCCCTTAGTCCTTGGACCGTTGGGGCGCCACAGATGACATGTGAACCATCCTCCTCCTCATTTCCTCATGTCCCTTAGTCCTTGGACCGTTGGGGCGCCACAGATGACATGTGAACCATCCTCCTCCTCATTTCCTCATGTCCCTTAGTCCTTGGACCGTTGGGGCGCCACAGATGACATGTGAACCATCCTCCTCCTCATTTCCTCATGTCCCTTAGTCCTTGGACCGTTGGGGCGCCACAGATGACATGTGAACCATCCTCCTCCTCATTTCCTCATGTCCCTTAGTCCTTGGACCGTTGGGGCGCCACAGATGACATGTGAACCATCCTCCTCCTCATTTCCTCATGTCCCTTAGTCCTTGGACCGTTGGGGCGCCACAGATGACATGTGAACCATCCTCCTCCTCATTTCCTCATGTCCCTTAGTCCTTGGACCGTTGGGGCGCCACAGATGACATGTGAACCATCCTCCTCCTCATTTCCTCATGTCCCTTAGTCCTTGGACCGTTGGGGCGCCACAGATGACATGTGAACCATCCTCCTCCTCATTTCCTCATGTCCCTTAGTCCTTGGACCGTTGGGGCGCCACAGATGACATGTGAACCATCCTCCTCCTCATTTCCTCATGTCCCTTAGTCCTTGGACCGTTGGGGCGCCACAGATGACATGTGAACCATCCTCCTCCATTCCTCGCTGTTATTTATTTATTTATTTAGGCATTTTTATATAGCGCTTATCATAAAGCTCTAAGCTTTATAATTAAGTTATAATTAAGTTTTGGAAATAAATGTACTTATCAAATACCCCAAGCCATATTGTGGCGTAAATTGTATTGTCTGTTGCACCCAGCTAAGCTTGGGCCCATAATGTGTTTTCCTAGGCACGCAGCAATTCTTCGGCGCATAATGTGTATTTTCGTAGGCACCCGACATATTGGGGCACATAATGTTGCTGTCTTTGTACCAGGCCATACTGTGGAGCATAATTTGTGCTGTTATTGTACCAGGCCATACTGTGGAGCATAATTTGTGCTGTCTTTGTACCCAGCCATACTGTAGAGCATAATTTGTGCTGTCTTTGTACCTAGCCATACTGTACCACATAATTTGTGATATCTTTGTATCCAGCCATACTGTGGAGCATAACTTGTGCTATCTTTGTGAACCCAGCCAAACTGTACCACATAACTTGTGCTGTCCTTGTACCCAGCCATACTGTGGCGCATAATTTGTGTTGCATAGTGTAAAATATAAAATTGCATCCATATCCCCTACAAACAAAGTTTATGTTTTTAAAAAACATTAACAAAAGCAGCCTAGAGTTATTTATATCGGTATTTTTCAAACTTTAATATTTAAAGAAAATATAACAATGCAATTATCATTCTTTAACGCCCATGCTCTACAAAAAATATATATATATAAAAAATTAAAATCACATTCTTCACTTACAACAAAGTTTAGTGTTTTAAATATATGTAGCATTAACGACTTCAAAAAATTGTTACCTTTATTAAATATTTGGTAAACCTCTGCCTACCTTCTGGAATGTATATTGTGAAAATCGTTCTAAAGAAGATTCTTATTTTCAAAGCCGCATATCGTTTCCAGTTTCAAAATGCAAAAAAAAAAAAAAAAAAAAAAAAAAAAAAAAAAAAAAACAATAAACCAAATTAAAAAAAAAAAAAAAAAAAAAAAAAAAAAAAAAATATAAAAAAAAATCCATATTCCGTATTTAAATAAAATCATAAAACCTCTTAATTTGTTCCCGTCCCTGAATTTTATTTTCCGGAAATGAAAAAGAAAATGTAATTTATTTTTAAAGTTTATATTTTCAATCCCGCAAAGCGATTGTGCTTTAGATATTGTCATTCTCATAAAAAATTAAAGGACTTTCGTTTTTTTAGAATTTTAATTGTATTTCCGAAAAATATTTACAATACATTCTATTTAATTGAACATTTTGTTATCCTTGGAAATATTTGCCCTTCATGGACTTTTGATATATGGATACACGTCGGTTCATGTGTCCACAATGTGTCAGTGACGCTGAAAGGCATTTTCCGAAATTACAGTAACTCGTATTTAATTTTTTTGGAAAGAAAATCTAAAAGCTCATAATCACCACTGTAATATTATCGAATTTAACTATATCCTTATTCAGATAATAACGCACACATTCCATAAGTTTTATAATTGGTACAGCAATATTATTTAAACTTAATGTTACGGAAATATAATTTTCATTTCACGAATATTTATAATACAATGACGCCTTTTATACAATCTAACATTGAGGTTTTCTACTAAACTAAACTAATATAATTTAATTTTATAACAATTTCTTTCAAATGAATACAACACTACACAGAGGAAAGCATTGCTCCAATCTCTTTCACTAGGCACCTCTGGAAAACACAAAATCTGGTCTCGTGGTTTCATTATTTTCGAAACGTTTTAAAAACAACATTGGTACTTTATGTCAAGAAAATCGAACGCGCTCTATTGACCTGTTTCAATAAAGTTCTTATAAGATTACTCTAATTTGTGTTCCAGCATTTTCAAGCAAAAATTTTAATTTTATATCCTTTGAAGAGTGACAATGGTTGTGTATTTCGATGATATTAGTATTAATACTATTTCTTCACAAAAGACTCTCAAGGCTGTTAAAGACGTGAATAAAGGTTAAGAGATTCTTCTTTAGATTAAATCATTATTTGTTTTCCGATTTTCAGATAATATAGTAGAAAAAAAGGCACAAGTTTGGTTACACTCTTACTGAAGATATCAGTAGGCCTATACCAAGTATCCGTTAATAGAAAATATATCTCAAATGATGTATAGAGCTTCTGTTGCATATTTAAGATTATGCTTTCACAATTTTCAAAGGAAAAAAAAAATGTATTTCTTGGGCACGTATTTTTTTGTATTTCAAGGTAGGGTAGGCCCAGAATTTAACAATAAAAAAACACAAAACATATAATATATTTCTCTAGCGTAGAAATGAGCCGTCAATGAACTCCTGTAGTTACCATACTGATTTTTTAGATTTGGTGTTTTAAGGTCATGTTTAGAGAAAGCAGTTGTTGTTTATGAGCGTGGGGTAGTGTAGGCTATATAGGCTATATAATATGTAGCAGAAAATCTTCTTAACCCTTAATGATGTTAGAAAACAGTAAAAAAAAATATACTTAAATAAGCATAGGTGATTTATTTTTATCATTTCTAAATTGATTTGATTTCCGTAATTTAATAGACAAATTCTTATCTTTCTTTTTAAGAATACGAACCTATTTAAAATCATTTCGTTTTTTAAGCGTTGTGTGATCAGCCTAGCTTTTTCATATCTATTTATATATGTGATACGTTTTACATCTTTGAGAGGTCAAGTAATTTAACACTGAACACAATGTTAATATTTAATAGCACCACACACAGGAAAGACGTTTGTGAAACCCCTCCCCCCCCCAAAAAAAAAACAACAAAAAAACAACTTTACATTAAAAGATCATGACTGATCTATACGCAACACAAACTTATTTTCAAAATAATTGTATAGGTCATATAGGGAAAAATTCTAACGTAGATCTCCGGACCCAGGCATTTCCTGACATAAAATATTTTGTATTATTAGTGTGGGTAAGATAAGTAAAATAAGGGCCTTCAATACATGGTGTCTGATCCTTCAATTAATTGATACCAAGCCACACATTTTTATTTTTTTCCGTAGCGAACCCACCTGTGCTCGTCCTGGAATAGAGAATGAGTACAGCCCCTTACTTGATGAAACGCCGACATTTGCATGGAACAGGGTCCAGTGCACAGGAGATGAGAACATCTTAAATAATTGCCCCAGGAACAACACCACACCGCCAGGACAATGTAGTCGACAAGAGCTGGCTGGGGTACAGTGTGTTGTGATCAATGAGACTTCTGCTGGTAATCTTAAACATAATTTTATTACAACTTTAAATGAGTGTCTTTGCAGTGGCGTAAGACAAGGGTAGTGGTACCTACGACAGTGGCTGGGGTCCGTAAGACAGGGGCAATGGTCTCAAAGACAGTGGTGGTGGTCCGTAAGACAGGGGCGGTGGTCCGTAAGACAGGGGCGTTGGTCCGTAAGACAGGGGCTGTGTTCCGTAAGACAGGGGGGTGGTCTGAAAAAAGGGGTGGATGTCCGTAAGGCAGGGGTTGTGGTTCGTAAGACAAGGGCGTTGGTCCGTAAGACAGCCGCGGTAGTCCGTAAGACAGGGTCTGTGGTCTGAAAGACATGGATGGTTTTCCGTAAGACAGGGGTGGTGGCCTGAAAGATAGGGGTGGTCCGTAAGACAGTGGCGGCAGTCCGTAAGACAGAGGCAGCGGTCCTTGAGATAGGGGTGGCTGTCCGCAAGACAGTGGCGGCAGTCCGCTACGGGTGGAAATGTAAAAAAAAATAAGCTTGTTAAGTGGCAAAGTGTTGAACTTGAAAATGGCTTAGCCACGTCAAAACGACGTGGATTTGACAAACTGTTCTTGGCTCAGCACCCTTTAAAGATGATACAGCTAAACTCAGTGTGTGTTGCTTTTATTGACACAGCTATGGAAGCTCAGATGGAATGTTCGAACTTAAACGGAGACATCGTAGTCCACTTCACACACGACAACTTCCCTACCATAAACGATGACAGCATCAGGGTCGCCAACACCCCCGCGGACTGCACGACACGAGCTCAGAGAGTGCAGTCCACTGGGCCGGAAAAAGGGAATTACAACCTGAGAATCCCTGCACAAGGTTGTGGTACAACCAAGACTGTGAGTATTTGGTTCTACTTTTTTATCTTTCGTTAAGAATTTCCTTACACTGAAAGATTTGAACTACAAGAACAACAACAAGACACTGGTTGAGCTGACAGTGTTATTAATAGTATAGATCACCTTGTGGTGAAAATAAAGCTCACACGATCATACTTTCGTCAAATTTGCGTCAATTTTTTTTTAGAAGTCCCTGTTTGTGTAACAACATAGTTCGCTGAAAAAGAAATTGGAAGACAATTTGACGAAAAGTTGAAGAAGATTAGATTTTGTGACCTTAGCATTATGCTCCATTGACAGATTATATTATTAAATGATATCATTTTAACATGATGTACATTCTAAATTGCTTTGACAAATTTGCGCTGAATTTTAAAAAATTTTAAACCAAGTTTAAAAAAAGTTAAATCTAACTTTGAATGTCAACCATACAACCAGGACAATTCTACACACATTTGCTACAGTAACACAGTGGAGTATGACAATGAAGCTTATAGAGGCAACCTTCTGTTAGACTACAAGAAGAAAACGTAAGTCTTATTTTTGCTTGCATTTGTTTAAAATTTAATATCTGCAACCCTAATTCCATATGTTTATATATTTGGTTGATAGATTTGGTTGATAGATTTGGTTGATAGATTTGGTTGATATATTTGGTTGATAGATTTGGTTGATAGATTTGGTTGATAGATTTGGTTGATAGATTTGGTTGATAGATTTGGTTGATAGATTTGGTTGATAGATTTGGTTGATATATTTGGCTGATAGATTTGGTTGATAGATTTGGTTGATATATTTGGTTGATAGATTTGGCTGATAGATTTGGTTGATAGATTTGGTTGATAGATTTGGTTGATAGATTTGGTTGATAGATTTGGTTGATAGATTTGGTTGATAGATTTGGTTGATAGATTTGGTGTGGTCAGCCTAGAAAGGTAAACGTTCTAAAAAAAAAAAAGGAAGGAACAGAAAAGAAAATAAAAAAAACAAAAAAAAAAAAAAAAAAAAAAATAAAAAAAAAAAAAAAAAAAAAAAAAAAAAAAAAAATAATAAAAAAAATTTGGTTGATAGATTTGGTTGATAGATTTGGTTGATAGATTTGGTTGATATATTTGGTGTGGTCAGCCTAGAAAGGTAAACGTTCTAAAAAAAAAAAAGGTTGGGCCAGAAATGCTAATTACAAAAACAAAAAAAAAACAAAAAAATAAAGTTAAAAGTTAAACAAAATAAATAAAAAATAATAAAATAATGAAAAAAGTGTATTAATTAAAAAACATGGTACATAGCAGGAACCAGTTAATTAAATGTCGTGGTACTAAGTAAGGAACGAAGCAATAACAACAATAACAATAACCAGAATTTTTTTTTTGAAAATATCAGTTTCTAAAAAACTAAAAAGAATAATCGACGAATATTGTAGTCGAATTATATGAATTTATTTCCCAATGACATTTTGGTTCTCTTGTGTCTCCGTAAATGAGGTTGTCTTCATGATGTCCTTCCCGATAGAATGTGTAAATATAAACTAGTTACAATTCTTGTAATTAAAAGACCTACACAAGATCATTTCGTCGTTTTTAATCTGTTCATTTTTATATAAAAAATACAAATCTTGAACTCCCATTTAACATTCTTAAATACTTGCATTTAAAAAAAACCTTTGAAAGACAGATTTCAAACATTATTCCTTAATCAAAATTAATAAAAATCTTATTGCTAAACTATCGAAAAGCAAGACTGTGTTACTCTTCCAACCTCAGCTTCTCAGTAAGCTGCTGTATGCCAACTGACAAGAACGTCAGCATTAAGTTCATCCCCAAGACCCAGGAATACGCCCAAAGCATGAGTCAAACATTCGACTACACGGTAAACGTTCAATAATGTATTATACATTCGTTCATTCTTTGTCTACCATTCGTATGAACAATGGCTTTAGGCATCCATTACCATTATAGTATAAACTTTGGTTATTTTATTTAAAAGGGATTTAATTTCCTTAAAGATTGTTCAAATTTATAACTATATGTTGTAAAGTTTCACAGTTTTACAATTTATTAAATGACCTATGATTTTGGCTAAAATGTCAAAATCATACTAGTTGATTTTTTAGGAAAGACCTTTTCAAAGTAATCCACTTTAACTATACATAAATGAATGTTAATTTCAAATATTAGAAACTATGTAATGAAACCTAATTCAAACGTAAGGTAAGTAATGCTGTTAGATTTGGTGTCTCCTGAATTGGTATGTGCTAGATAAAGTGACAAGCTCAATATTTTGTGACAGACATATTAAGGTATTTCAAAGTAATGCCTATAGCTATTTTCTCCACAGCCTGAGATCAGCTTCTACCAGAATGAAAGATGCGATGACAAAATCACCAGAGACCCTTACACCGTGGAGGTCGGCGATTGGGTGTACATTGGCGTCAGTGTCAAGGCCGAGAACCAGTCCCTGTTCAGAGACAGTGATCTGAAGCTGGTCGTAACAGGTTGTACCGCCAACCCCATTCGAGGAGATAAGATCAGTAACGCCCCCGAAATTGCGACATTAATTGACGAAAAGTATGTGGCTAGAGGATAGATTAAATACATTTTAAAAATGCGTTGAGTATGTTCCCACACAAAGAATAATTTATAAAGAAATTAAAAAAAAAACACTATTTTACGTTAGCGTAAATTTTAACTTTCATGAAATAGTTATACATTGAGATCAGTGACTATAATATTTTCTAAACTATTCAGAAGAAGTCAATCTGTGTTTATATTCATTAATGCTTTAATAGAGGTAAAATACCCGAAACAACAACAAACAAATAAACAAAAAACACCAAAAAAAATTAAATAAAAAAACTTAAAGAACACTTTAAAAACCCTTTAAATTATTTTTTTTCAAGTTAGCTCAGGAATATAAATAATTCATTGGCGACCATTTAAGTGTTGATGTGACATTGGTAGATCACTTTTCTGTTATTAGCACTAGATCCACGCAAACAAGCATTGTGGTTTTAGAAATGTCTAAATGGAGGCCATTTTGGTAAACACAATAGTCTATTAACTGCTTCCTTAGATTGAACTAGGAATTCACAACTCTGATGTCATTAAGTGAATTTGAGTTTTCATTATCACGCACAAGGTCCGTTGGTTTCTTATCAAAATGATCCTTTATTTATCTGATGTTGCTGTCAGTACAGTCTCTTAGGTTCTGAAATTTGTGTTTGTTTACATTTTTTACCAGCCACCAAGCTAGGTACATTGTTGTTGTAAGAAGTATATTTAGCACAATAACACCATTGTTGTTAGAAGTATAGTTAGCTTATTTCCTACTGATCTTGTAAGAAGTATGGCACTTTTCACTACTGCTGTAAGAAGTATAATTAGCACTTTTCACTACTACTGTAAGAAGTATATTTAGCACGTTTCACTACTGCTGTAAGAAGTATAATTAGCACTTTTCACTACTGCTGTAAGAAGTATAATTAGTACTTTTCACTACTGCTGTAAGAAGTATATTTAGCACTTTTCACTACTGCTGTAAGAAGTATAGTTAGCACTATTTCACCACTACTGTTAAAATTGTGTGTGTTTTTTCTCCCACCGTAGATGTCCATCTGATCTGGCCAGTGTCACCACCTACCCCATCAGCAACACCACTGAAGGTTTTCGATTCAGAGCTTTCAAGTTCTTCGGCTACTCCTCTGTCTACGTCAGATGTCACCTGCGTGTCTGCCTATCGTCAGATCCCAAGCCCCAGTGTGATAGGTGAGATGCGTATAATATACGTTAATAATAACGATTTAATAATACATTTTTAAAGAGAAAAACATGGATAGCGAAAGTATGTTTTTTTTTTTTTTAAATTAAAATACATCTCACTATATTTAAAACACTTTCTCTCTATAAATTCTAGCTTCTCGTAACACGTCTTATTTTTATTTTTTAAAATAATATTAAACAATTAAAACCCTACAGTCGTAAAATTATCCATAAACACATTGTAGACTGACTGATAACTTCAAACGTTATATTTGATATACAATTTATGATTTTTATTGTTATATTAAAATGAATCTAACCATCGTTCTATCTTCTTCATTTTTTTCTATCTTTAGATCCTGCGTTAAAAGTAACATCGTTGGACGTAAGAGGCGTAACTTGGCTGATAAAGTAACTGGACTGGACACAGTTGTCTCCCAGGTTCTACAGATCACCGACCCGATGCAGCCCCCATTGAATGCACTGCCAGCCCAGTCACACGAAGACAGGATGGTTGAAAGGACCAATCTACGTTTTCTTAAGCTTTAAGATTAACGGTCCATGACAAGGCTGACCTAGTTATTTATAGCTTGTGATTCTGGGAATTTGCGAGTTCGGAGAATAATTTCACGTTTAACAGATCTTTTCTGTTTAACGTGGCACAACAGATTCGTTTAAAATGAATATTATATAAATTGTTAAAAATGAAAAAAAATAAAGATAAATAAAAAACCATTTCAAGCTGACTGACTTATGAAGTATGTTGAAATTTAAGAATAATTTTTATGATATTTAAAATATGAAACAAATCATATTGTATTTGTAATCGATTATTTTTAAAAAAAAAATGAAATAAATCCAGCTTTAAAGGGAAATGTATAAATAAACCTTTCAATTTATGACAAATTTCATGTCACAGTTACACAATATTCATCATACCAGCAAAAATATCCTGCGTTTCCTGGCATTGCATTTGCAAAATTATTCTAAAAGCCAATGAGGTAGAATCGAAAATAATGGCCCTGTAAAAGATCGCTAAAGAAAAAAAAATAGAATTTTAATTTTCATGATGTGATCATGATTCCATTCAAATCAAGTTTCCAAATTTCCCGATGTGATTCCGTTCCAGGTGGGATCCCGATCTCAAACATTGGAAATGAATAGAATAAATTAACACTTCAATAAGTTTTGATCCAACTTTATATACCCGTGGAAGTATACAGACGTTTCTGGTACATTTGAGATGCAATTTACTAGCCCCATCGATAGTGTGAAAAATGTTTAGCTACCTACTTATTTTTCGAATACGAAAAATTCTACTAAAATCCCATAACTCAAAACATTTTTCATTTAAATTAAAAGTTCAAAAGTTTATCATTTTGGGAAAGCTCGAGATAAAAGAACTCTGATAAATAGTGGAGTTTACATTTAAAAAAAAAAAACAAAAAAAAACAACGGTCCCATTAAAATCAGTTTAGAATGCTACAAATTTAGATTAAATTATCGATCTTTCTGGAGAATTTTCGACAGGCCCTAAATGGATGGGATACTATTAATTTTAAATCCACCGATATTTCAGACCGAACTATGAAGGGTATTGATACCAAGGTAGGCCAAAAACCATCAATTTTCATAAATCATGTAGTGTTGTCTAAGCCTATTTATATTTATATAGCATACATAAGGAAAAATGAAATTTTTGCCCCCGACCCCGAAAGATATTTTGAGTTGCGTACCCCTCGGTATTTGAATATGGATAATCAAGTGTATTGGTACTTCTTTGGTCAAATCCACCTATTTATGTAGGAGTATTTGTCTTGTACTATTTTTTATAGATCATATTAGAAAATAAAATCTTGAATTTGGACCTCCGGCACCTAACGGATTTTTTTGTAAAGTTCACCCTCCCAGTATTTTATTCTGCATAATGATGGATATATGTGCCAAGTTTGGTCAAGATCCATCAATCCGTGAAAGAATCACGAGGAACCAACACAAATCCAAATTGTTTTCTTTTTCTTTAGAGATACTTATGAGATATATAAATAATCTATAAGTTATGATTTAGTACTCATATAATTTAAAAACCGAGAAATCTAACACGTCGGCACAGTATATTGTTCTTTGTTTGTTTGACTGAAGTTCGTGTTCTGATTTATCTGGTAACTCGGGATGTCATGATATTGGTGGGTGCTGGGTGGCCGAGTGGTCTAAACTGAGCAAATCTCAAGTTGGTGGTCTGGAGTTCAATTCCAGCTAGAGCAAAAACACCACCAGCACCCCGGGTAGATGAGACTCGTCAACCTTGAACTCATCTAAGAGAAGGAAACTCTGAAATCAAACCCGGAGATGGAGTCCCGAAAGGCGGATAACATTGATACAATGAAACATTCCGACAACTCCTGCGACGTCACTGGTGCCAAGCTGTATCATCCAATGATGTTCCCTTGGGTTACCCAGCGGTTTATCGGAGTGAATGAGATGGAAGAGGAGATTCCTCGCGGTCCTCAGGATGTTGAATTTCTATAAATCTATTGGATGCAGTAGCAGTTTTATCATCCATTGGTACAACCATCTGATCATCCATCGGTAGAACAGTCTGATGCATCTTCATGTGACCTTTTATGAAGTTGTTTAGTTACATCTTATTAATTTTAATACATTCAATCAAGTTGTTTATTTAGAGACTTCAAGTTGTTTGACTACAACTTCATATGATCGTCAATTAAGTTCTTTATTTATTTACAGCTTTAAATGATCCTTCATCAAGTTGTTTAATTACAACTTCACGTGATCTTCAATCAAGTTGTTTAGTTACAATTTCATGTGATCGATCACCAAGTCGTTTTTTTGTTGTTGTTTTGTGTACAAATCCCTTTTACAAGCTCCTATTGCCTTTGGAGTATCACCGCACCAACCCCTTCATCAGTTGGTAAGTAAGAAGCGTGTGTATTGTAAAATGTTGTTGATCTCACCTGCTGTTCTCTAAACGTTCATCTGTGTTTCTCGGGATCCGTCATGTGTGGTTTCAAAAGGTCTGGGCTACTGGTAGCAGTATTCTGGTTCTTCTGTTGATAAATTTCTGCGCTGCACGAATATCCGTTTGATTAGATGCTGGACTTTAACCATTTTAATTAAGCGCATTGCTGTGATTTAGTAAAGCTTATAATTGATCACCCTTATCCTTTATTAATAGGTTATAGATAGTATTAAATAATATTCTGCTTTGTCACTGGATCTTTTTTAGCGTGGGATAGTTGTGCAATGATCAAAAACCAAGTCTCTGGAAAATTTTACAAAGGTATCTGATAAGAAATGTTGCACATGGCATGCAAAGTAATTCAATATGAGGCTGATTGTTCTTTGCACTTTATGTTTTACGTTCAGGTTTTGGACAATGTTCATAACGCTGATGTCGCAGTGGTGACTACGTTCAGTAAAAAAAATTGTTATCCTGTCTCTGTTTCAGTCATCAACACGTCCATGACAAATTAATGGCGTCGCCTCTTATCTCCTACCGACCATTATCCATTTCAGAAAGTTGTTCAACAAATTGGATACCTTTCATCGTCTCGTATATCGGTTTCCATTCCCCGTAACACCTTGTAATATCTTTTTTACAAACACGGTTTTACCACTGCCTGTTGGACCGGCGAGAGGAATC
Organism: Lymnaea stagnalis; assembly: GCA_964033795.1. NCBI lineage: Eukaryota > Metazoa > Mollusca > Gastropoda > Lymnaeidae > Lymnaea > Lymnaea stagnalis. The sequence continues at coordinate 994,974 of CAXITT010000145.1, forward strand.
GTAAAGGGAAGTTTCCACATAGGATCTATCACTGATAATATTATGTTGTATTCGTAGGATTCTATGTTATATCGTTTCCTATTTAATTTTCTCTCTCACAGACATGGTTTCAATAAAATACCTCGTTAAACAAAAAAGTTTGGATGGAATTGCAGGACAGAACATTTTGTAAAGGCTTCGAAGAAGAGCTACCGAGCCAGATGGGTCATGACTGAAACATTCGAAGTACAAATATATGGGCTGCTGAGCAGCGCAACAAACAGCATACTAAATAAAAATAAAGTCATTAGTTCTATTTACAGAAAAGTATGCGTTCGGCGTCAAAAGCTACGCAACCCGAGACCTCTCCATCCACCCCCGATGACGGATTGGATTATGGCCGTCTATTTGATGAACCAGACCAATTCATATAAACTGATTAAACATGTATCATATCTATTTTTTTCTTTCTTAATGTACTATCTATTGTTGTTTTTTTTAATACAAATATTTATTGTTATTTATTAATGTACAATTATTTAAAATTATGAAAATAAAAATTTAAAAAATTAAAACACACCTTATGAAATAACTAGTGACCCCCCCCCCCAACACTAGTTTCATAAACAGTCAAACTGTCAATAAACTCTTTAACAAATTAAACTAGTCCAATCACTGTTTTTAAACATTTAGTTATGCCATACTTTCAGAAACACTCAATCCATCAAAGATTGTACACCGAACAAGACCACTCATTCAAATTCATATTTCATTATCACACTACAAGAAATGTATTAAAATGAAAAATTAACTTATTAGCAAGTAATTAAATTATTACAAACCATCATACTACAAGACAATATTATTAATTAAAATATATAATATTTTAAAAAATCTCTCAGAAAGATAGATTATTAAAGAAAATTAAAAAGAATATATTCGATTATCCCCCCTAACTTGCACGCCAAGCAACTGCAGGCCACTAGACGCATTCCTCTATATTCTTTTTGCCTCCAACGCTTCCGAAATTCGCCACGAAAACAACCCACCATACTACTTAAGGGTTGTACTGGAAAACTTGAAGTTGCGCAGTTTTTTAAAAATACAATAGTAATTTATAGGTAACCAATTATTTTTTTTAAACTTTGTATATTAATATATGTAAACATTAAATAGCTATTAATTACAAAATAAATTATTAAGGATGAATTAATAGTTGAATATATTATTTTGCATCGCATTTTTTCAGTCAATGTTCTATCAGCATTTGGTGGATAATATATAGGGGAGGGCTGGTGGGTAAACAATAGTTGTGACTGGGGCACTGGTTTATTTATAGCCCGCGAATGACGCTATAAATATCCTAATAGCGTCTGGAAAAAAATATTCCCCACTCATGGTCTAATGATGCTTACAATCTTTCAATGTAACCTATTTCTAAATGTTCGAAAGTTCAGGTTTAAATCAATGTGGTGAAAAAGTTTGACTCCGTGAAATAAATAAATGGGGCCAACAATCCACAATGTCAGTGCCATGTTGAAATAACTAAAATGAGCAGTAAGATTTAATTCAAGATACAGGCTCCGATATTTGAATGATGATTAAAAACAATTTTAAGATCATGATTTGTGGGTCACAAATCTCTTGCTGCCGTCTCGGATACTACATTTCAGCAAATTGCTATTTTTAAAATTTAAATTCTTTTTTTTTTTTTTTTTTTTTTTATTGTTTTTTTTTTTTTTTTTTTTTTTTTTTTTTTTTTTTTTTTTTTTTTTTTTTTTTGTTTTTTTTTTTTTTTTTTTTTTTTTAACAGTTATTCGTTATTCTTGTCAACATGTTCGTTTTTATTATTTTTTTTCTTTTTTCAGGTTTTCTTATAATTTTTTTTCATTCATTTCCAAGATAATGATTGCCTACCGGTCATATAACGCAGTTTAAAGGGAATATCAACAAGAAAAGTATTTGATTAATATGGCGCGACAAACCATTTAATGAACTAAAATTTTTCTTTTTTAAGTTAAAAGAAAATGCATTTTTAAACACTAACGAAATTGTATCAATGTTTTACATGACAGATACTTAGATGTGCTTCCACCAGAGCATTACGGGCCATTGTTGCAATCGTATGGGGGACCTAACTCTACATACACAATCAACGAATTGTTTGTGGACGGCTACATGCAGAATAGTTAATTTATCATTACACAGACCCCACTCCACACAACTATCATAGACTTCTGGAAAATGGTGTATTATGCATACATTTTCCACTTGATGAGCCGTTCTTTGTCGAAACCACTGCCGTCTGCTAGCAGGACAAAGTCACAATCAGTACATTTAAAATCCGCAGCAGATGACATCCCAGAGTGCCAGAGCGTGGCTTCCGTGCTGGTTCACTGCCAGGATTTGGCCTCCCAGTCTAGTTTAATTGCCCACCTGTCTATAATTTGTGACAAAATGGAGGAGGAGGAGGAGGATATCTTTGACGTTTCCACAATAAATATTAAACATGGCAAGCAAAGGAGGCCTCACTTTGTGGCGGATTATGTGAATCAATTTGAATTGTGTGTAGAATCCTTTGTGGAGTCAATATAATGATGTTTCAATCTCTTTTAATTACTGTTCATCTGCCTTTAACTTTGGGATAGCGTATATGAATAAAACTGATTTTTTTTATTCTTTAGAATCCTGACTTTTGGTTATAGTGTGGATGAACTTGGTGACTAGTTTAGTGCTAAGTTTTATTAATTTGTATTCAATACTTTTCGGATTGTAGTATTGAGCAACTTTTTTTATTCTGTCCTCAGGATCATTTTGGTTTCTGCTATTTTGTGGTATTTTATGAACTTGCGCATTTCAGAAAAAATTGGGATGATTTAGAAATGACCAGAAAACAGAGTTGCTCCCCTTAGCTTTTTTAGCTGCTCTGTTTAGCTGACATCGGATAAATATCAAGAAATATTATTGTAACACATTCCATTTATGAAAAATATTGAAATACAGTACTAACTTTATATGGAAAAATGAACGATTATAATATCTCACAATAGCTAGTTATCTGGGCAATAAATTGCTCTTTATAGTCAACTGGATTGAGAATGATTAAGAGAGATGTTTATATTATCAATTTTAAAACAAAAAGGGAGGAAACAAAATGGCAAAGCAGAGTTTATATCTGAGGGAAATAATGTACATGAACATTTGTTATATTTTTAATTGTAAGCAGTTTTTGTGAATAATAACATTGTTTCCCAATTTTGACAATTCAGATAACTCTTTTTTAAAAGGAAGTGATGATTTTTATCTTGGTTACCTCTCTAAATATAATTTTTAAAATCATTTATGTAGATAACATTTTCACTTGAAAGTTAATTGTATGAAATTGCAGTCTCATATAAATATGGTAAATAAATTATTTTCCCTAAAGTTGACTCTAAGGAATTTAATTCTGTACGTGATAAATAAGTTAACTATTTATTTAGTTTTAGTTTAAGCTCATTAAGTGAATGAATTATTAAAACACACCCATTTTTTTTTCTTGTAGAATGTGTCATTTTATTTTATTATGCTTTGCCAAATATTCTATGCAAGACATTCTAAAAAAGTTTACCATGGCAGCTTATTTGTTCCTCTAATTTGATCATTGGCATTTTTGTGGTGTTGACAACTTTGTTTTTATTCAATTAAATTTTATGTAAACTTCAAATTTATATATATATATATATATATATAGATATATATCTATCTATATATATACATATATATATATATAT
>CAXITT010000145.1:999072-1055985 GCA_964033795.1 Lymnaea stagnalis
AAAAAATGAGACACTAGGATAGTAACTACTATACTATAGAAACAATTAAAATGGCTATAAAACGAGGACACTTTGGCACGTTTTGGCCTATAATACAGGATCAACCCGAGACAGAAAATGAGGCAGGGCAAGGAGGGTGCATCATAGGTCATAGGCGGACCTAAACAGATGGGTTTTAAGGGACTTTTTAAAAGTGGACGAGGTTTCACAATGACGGATATGGAAGGGGAGCTGGTTCCAGAACGAGGGCCCATGGAAGTAGAAGGAGCGTTCATCGATGGTCTTAGTTTTGGTTCTTGGGATTGAGAGGGTTCTATTGTCAATGGAAGAGCGTAGTTGTCTTGTGGGGATACACCACCAGGAGCCGGAGCAGTGTCCCCATAACATGTCGTGGGCCACACTAGGGTTTAAAAAAAAATATGAATGAATTCTATGCAAATTGAACATATCTCATTTGTCATGAAAAAAGCTTGTAGAAACAAAAAACGTATATAAAATGACGAAAATATATATCCAGCAAACGTTTATATGTATTACAAAGATATTTAAGGCTAATGTTCCGATCCATCATTGACACTGCTAGCCAGGTACCCTAACGGTGGCCAGGAGGGCCGGATCTGGCAGTAGTTTTAGGATCCCTGTACCATATAAACAATATCCTTGTCCCTATGTTTCATTATTTCTTTCAGTTGTTTCATGATTTACAAGATGCATTTAACATTAAATTTAACAATGAGCATGGATCACTGTCTATCAAAGGCCATACAAACATCTTTGTCTATCAATAAAGTAAAAACATCTCTGTCAATCAAATAATGTACAAACCTCACGGTTTATTAAACACAGTACAAACATCAATGTATATCAAGCACAGTATATAAGCTTTGTTGGTCTTTGTATTTATCTCAAAGAAATTTTTCTATTTATTTTAAAACATATTCCTAGAAGTTCATCTGTGATGTTTGAAAAAAAAAATTAAATTAATTTTATTTTTTGTGTATTTAATACCTTTTTATTAACCTTTTTTTCATTCTGTATTTCGTTAAATTTTGCAATCTAAAAAAGTTCTCAGATATCTGTTACGACAGTTTTTACAGGCGAAAAGCAAACGACGTTAATTATTTAATTTCTTTTAAATCAAAAAGTTAGCATTAAAAATCCATCAGTGCCCCTTAAGTAATCCTACCACTTATAACACTTTGAACATTATACCACCCCCGCTGAAAGCCCCCCCCTCCCTCCTCCTAATGTGGCCAGGACCTCCCCCTTTAAGACCACCGATGTAGATGTTTGAATAGGATCATCATTATAAATTGCTCATGAAATAAATAAAAAAAGGGTAAGGATGCCTGTCTCCCCGCCCAGAGCTAGTGGGTTCTAACACAACCACGTTGATCACAAGCTATGGGGTCAAAGTTCAGAATAAATGACTCCACGCTCCCAGTTAATTCTCAATGCTTGGGAAAGGTAAAGCATGAGCTAAAAATATTAGCTACCAAAGTCTGACGACAGCTGCGCTAATAAATATGTCCCGTCTGCTAGAAAGTAGCCAAAGATTTAGCGAGTATGCAAAACCAGACTATTCAATCCAGTTTTGAAATAGTATTTAAATAATTTAGAATTAAAAACTAAACACAAATCTACACATTTCAAATAACCTCAATCCATAAAATAGTGAAATTTAAAGATTATTATTTAATTCAAATAAATCATGCAATTTAGATCCACTGCAGTGGTCTACTCATAAGCCTGTGTTTACTGGCCCGCTAAGAATGAAACCATTAAGAAATTAAAAATTGTCATTAAATTGCGCACTGATCCCTTATGCTACTTAATTGATAATAACTCCCTCATAGTCCAAGCACATCGAAAATGTTGAGAGCCCCTGCTCTAGGGTACTTTTAATCGCAAATATATTAAGAAAAATGTTTTAAATAACATTCTCAAACTCTTTTTTTAACTGAACCAGCCATTGCCGCTATAAACTGAGCCTTATTCCCTCCCCTCAACTTTTACAAAAAGTAGAGACAAAAAAAAACACAGTATTTAAAAAAAAGTCTCGAGCAGATAACGCTATAGAAAAAGTGACACGCCATTGAGCTTTAGATAAAAATAGTACACATGTAAACCTTTAAATAAACAAAAAAGAACTGATTTACTCCACACAGTGAGAGACGATTTTTACGACGTACAATCATTAAACCCGATGCTCTAAAACTATGACATTTTATATATTTCATGCTGATAAATCATTCACCTCCATTTAATTTCCCCAGCGCCCACCACATACGTTCTAGCATCAAAAATACAATGTCTCCCATTTTTCCTGACCACTCACCGTCCCATTCCTCTTAAACTTTCCTTCCTCTAACATATCTTCACCCCAGTCTCTTAAACGCATTCTTTTACGTCAGCACATCTAAGACCCACCTAATCCACCTAATCCACCCCATTCAACGAGCCCTCCTCCTAATCCACCCCATTCAACGAGCCCTCCACCTAATCCACCCCATTCAACGAGCCCTCCACCTAATCCACCCCATTCAACGAGCCCTCCTCCTAATCCACCCCATTCAACGAGCCCTCCACCTAATCCACCCCATTCAACGAGCCCTCCACCTAATCCACCCCATTCAACGAGCCCTCCACCTAATCCACCCCATTCAACGAGCCCTCCACCTAATCCACCCCATTCATTGAGCCCTCCACCTAATCCACCCCATTCAACGAGCCCTCCTCCTAATCAACCCCATTAAACGACCCCTCCTCCTAATCAACCCCCCTCCTAAGGCAGATAACAAATATTTCTAAATGTAAAATGAAGGCCATGCGTTAAGTCATGTCATAACTCAAAAAAACAAAAAAAATAACAACAAAAAAATACAATAACAATAAAACAAGACCTCCGATGTAACTTGCCATTAATATTGCCGCTTAGAATAAAAAAGAACAAACAACAACACATCTCTTCACTGCAGTTTTCGTTGTAAAAGCAGTTCTCTCAACATGGCTAAGCTAACGCAGGGTTGTACCACGAGTTAAACAAAGACCAGGTTGTCAAAAAAATTCGCTCAACATGGCTAAGCTAACTCAGGGTTGTACCACGAGTTAAACAAAGACCAGGTTGTCAAAAAAATTCGCTCAACATGGCTAAGCTAACTCAGGGTTGTACCACGAGTTAAACAAAGACCAGATTATCCAAACAATTCGTTCAACATGGCTAAGCTAACTCAGGGTTGTGCCACTGGTTAAATAAAAAAAGTAAGTCCATCCATTCATTACCCAACTTCGATCACCGATGGTACAACAAATCGTTTTATCAGGCGCATTATTCATCGTGTGATGTTTAACAGGATTTTTAGGGGGCAGCGTATATTTGGTGTCGTTATTCACTTCCTGTCACTGCCAGCTGTAAAAACTAAACAACTGTCACTTGTAAGACTGGTATAGAAATTGTATACTTTTTATTCCATTGTTATAGAAATTAAGTTTTTAAAAAAATTAATTAAATGTTCGTCTTAAATTTATTGGTCGTTTTCATGTAGAGTCCTGATTAAAAATAATAAATATATACTTTATATTAACTTTGCTTTCAGCTAATGGCTGGCTGGCCGGTGGACTTGCAAAATATTGGAACGGCTCATTGACCCACTTTATCGAGCTGAAACTTAGCACATGAACTCGTTGCCGATGGCAAAACATTCTTTAAAAAATTCAATCCCACCCATAACCTAAGACCCAAAACATCACCCTTTTTTTTAATGTGAAGATAAAAATAAATTCTGGCTCCTAGTTTGGTCAAGATCCATCTATTCATGTCGGAGAACAAAACATATTGATATTTATAAGGTTTATATTTTAAAAAATGAAATGGCCCCCCGGCCCCACATGGATGGATAGTATGTGTTAATTACCCTTCGGTATTTGAGTATGGATAATCAAATATATGCATATTAAGTTTGGTCAAGATCTATCAATTCATGTAGCAGTATATGTTGATCATTTTATTTATATAGCTTATATAGGGACACAAACGAGTTCTTTGGCCCCCGCCCCAAACGGTATAGAGTTTGGAAATGAAACGTGTTTAACTTTTGTATGTAAGCTGTAAGGAATAAGCCTGCCAAATTTCAGGTTTCTATCTACAGGGGAAGTTGGAGAATTATTGATGAGTGAGTGAGTGAGTGAGGGCGTTGCCTTTAATTAATATAGAAAAGAGAATTTAACACATATTTTTTCACAAATATGTAATACCATAGGATTTAAATATATTGTGATCCACGTAAAAATGTTCACATTCTTTTTCATACCTCCGATATGTATGTACCCAAGAAGGTTAATTATTAATCAAATTCTTAACTTTGCTTTGAGGCGTATCTTGTATTGCCCTGGGCAAAATGAACATAGAAATATTTGTAAAAAGAGAATGTAGCATCTGTTTTTCACAAATGTAATACCATAAGATTTAAATATATTGACATCTACTTAAAAATCTACACATCATATTTCCTTCCTCCGACATGTATCTACCCAAAAAGGTTAATTATTTATCAAAATCATTCCTTTATTTTGAGACGCACGTTGTGCTGCCTGGGGCAAAGTCAACCAATCCTCCAACAGCCAGATTTAAATAAAATTAATAAAAATCTCCCACACGATTGAAGTATCTTCCATACCCAAACTAACATATTTTGCACTTCATACTATTTGTTCTTATTTGTATGAGTTATAAGTTGATTAGTGAATGCTATTTGGCTATGGATTTGCGCTGCACTGATTGCTTTAAATGGCATTCTCTTATTAGAAGTATATTGAAAGTTTAGTTTTTATTAGTTGATAAATTTTACAAAAGTACATTTTTTAAATTTAAAAAGTAAAACTTATTAAATGTTAAAAGTAAGAAGCTAAAATGTTTGTGTTTTAATGACAATTTAAAGAGCAATCATTTAAATGTATTAAGTTTATTTTTAATAAGGTGAAATACTCTATCAGTTTTGTAACATGCGGTTATTAAATCAAAGAAACTTAAGAGTTTTGGCTAACATTGTAGATTTCTGCTATGACGTTATTTGCGTGTTTATTAAGAAGAAATTAATTTTTATTTTTATTTCGCAATATTACAAACGCACTAAAACAACTGATGTTTTTGTATTGCTGCTAAATGTGATTACGATGTTATTCTTAGATCATATTTTTTTTTATGTCGAAACTATCCGGTATAAACTTTCTGTTGCCAAAACTTGAATAGTAGTTGATCCATTCACAAGTATGGCTGCGCTTATCCACTGTTTTATGAAGTCATTTAAAATGGAAGAAAACCAGTCATTTTTCAGTTGGTGATCCAGCAATATCAACTCATTCACATTTATGTTAGTAGACACAGACATAAAGATTTAGCTAAAACGAATACTTGACAAAGCTGCTCCTAGGCGATCAATGAATCCGCGCTTACGTCCCGACCGGACAACTCCCTTTAATGGGGGAAGGTAACGCAACTCTTTTGTCCGGAGAGGAAGAAAGCCGTTGAGACCCAAGGAGAGTGGACCGCGAACACTTTGAACACCGCGTTTTCAGTCAGACGGATGTCCCCCAGGCCAGTTGGGGGGGGGGGGTTTCCTCGGCATGCTTCCGCACGGTCTGGTGGCGGGGAGACGCGGTGTCTGCCCGTGTGGTTGTGTGCAGGGGTAATAATAGCTCACGTTCGACAACCCCAATGTGACGTTATTAGAATGATGCAAGAATACAGATTTAGCTAAAATATACTTGATTGCTTTTTCTTTCAGAAAAATAAAAAAATGAGAATAGCTTGATGCTGAGCAACTCCGCCTTGAGGGACAAAAAATTAATAATGGAAGAATGCTACGAATGGAGCCCAACAGCGTGGTGTTAATAGTTACACAAGATCTCCCATCAGCGTGCTCCCCAAGCGGCTATCAAATTTAAATCATCCCTAATACAGTCAATATTGTTACCAAAGGAGTTCATTGATGCCTGATTTCTACGCAAGGGTTATACTTTCTATGTCTTGTGTTCAAATAGCTATGATTGTAAAATGTTGTCTTTGTTAAAATTTGTAGTTATGCATTTGCTGAAAAGGAATTTTTACAATGTAGTCAAACAACATTTCCACTAATTTGGATCAATAAAGAATTGAGCAAGAAAGAAAAAACTTGAAGAATTCATTGGTAGATTTTATGTATACCTTTTTTTTATGAATAAAGAAATCTTGGCTGGATTATTAACTTATTTCGGATGATTTTGTTTTCCCGTGTATAAGTTATAAAATTAAACGCCAATCAGTAAACACAAAAGTGAACATCATGTCCCTTACCACACCTACAGTTCAATTGATAGAGTGGACAGCTTGAGGTGGATACATGTCATAAAATAAATCCCAGACAGAAACCTTCAAACCATACACTTATAAGTTCTCAAATCTTGATTCTTTTGGCAACCATGTGTTTTGATAGTACTGGATCGTGACCTGGTAATGGGCGATAACTGGTCTACAGGATTATAATGGTTTAGAATTGATTCAGTTGTTTAGAAATCAATCAAAAACGAATAGTATTTCCCTTTTGTATATAAAAGGTAGTCTTATGTATTTAAATTAAATTTTTACTAAAATCAAACAGCTATTTTAGGGTTTAGTAAATTTTTTACCAGTACCCTTACGTCTGTAGTAATACCAGGGATTATCACGATGTTAAAACCAAAATACCCCTTCGCCTTGAATGATAGCTGAGGCTTATCACGGGTGTTGAGACCCGCTGGTCCTCACCTTTGTGAGACCCGCTGGCTCCACTCTCTCCATCGCTTCCCCACTCGTTCAGCACTACCCCACGCGATATGACACAATTAGGCGGGACCTTAAAATAATAAAAGTAGACTCAAATAACAATGGAAATTAACTTATTCACTTTGGCCATGACCCAGTTTAAGCAATACACTCATTCTTGTCAAGCGTCCCAACTCTTAGTTGTCACTCTGATGACCAACGCTTAAAAAGTAACGGAATCCCAAGCCACGCTTGTGAGTCATTTAAACACGACTCTGGGATACCACGCTTGAATGCGGGACAAGCACGCCAAATTTAGAGTATATATTGAAAGCCCAAATCATGTATCGGCCTCTCTTACCTGAATTATGTGAGAAGAGCCTGGCTGGCATAATTAGCTGATAAAGTGTGTTTATCCTGATTGTGTTAGGTTAGTATTGTTCTATTTCATATTCATGTGTACTGGTATGTAGAGTCGTAGTTGTAATGTTATTAAGAAAATGGTAGGACTATAGTGACTATTGTTAATGTTTGAATATGATAACTATTAATAATTTATAATGTGATGTGATTTGTAATTCTTAGCTATGTCTTATGCATTGTATTTATTATTCTCACTTCTAGCCAGTAAAGTGAAATAAATTACACCCAGTTAAGTAAAGTAAAGTGAAGTAAGTTACAGTAAGTAACATTTGGCCAGTAAAGTAAAGTGAAGTAAATTACCCCTAGTAAAATTACCTGAAGTAAAGTAAAGTAGTAAAGTAAATTACATGAAGTAAATTACATGAAGTAAATTACATGAAGTATTTGTAAAGTAAATAACATTTGGTCAGAGTTGTAATAGTTCAATAAATAATATCTGGAACTAAAGTTAGTACAGTTCAGTTAGAGGAAGCGCAGTGACTAGCACGAGAGAAGTCAAAGGAATCAAACAAGACGGTAGCATATACTGTGTGTGTGTAACCAACAGTAAAGTTCAAAGTCGGCACCTACATCCTCGCAGTGCTAGTGGCCGGAGACACTTACACAGTCAAGCCTCCCAACCCCGCAGTACGTTGTGACCCAAGCAGAGGGCTGTTGTGTGTGTGGGACTTGATTATTTGACCAGATCGCCATTGAGAGCCTACTATGCTATAATATTGGACAGTATCTTGTTATCCTGTTTATGTGTATAGTATATGTAATGTGTATGCTGATAGTTCTGTTTTTTATTTAATTGAACATTTATTTGTGGCCTGAACCACTCTTGTGTTATTAGTATAGTTAAAGTATTACTAGACTTGCAAGTGAGAGCTAGTGAGAGTTTTCTTTGGATGATAGAGTGAGTGTGAAGTAGGATTAGTGTAGAATACTTCATCAGGAAATTAATCGTACCCTAGACATAACCATAATAGCAGTACTAATCTAACGTAGAGGAAAGGGACCTTTGTTTGTTTATACAAACATAAACATTTCAACACCCATACTTTTAACAATTGGGGCAGAACATACATAAATACAACACATAGTATGTGACAACGGGGCTGGGCCTAAAATACCCTTACGCCTGGAACAATGCAGCGTGTTGATCCTGTGCTAGACCAAAGTCTAAAAAGCGGATTTCTCAAAAACGATTTATTAGATTTTGAAAATCCATGTACGACTATGTACAAAGAATACAAGGCGTTACGTTGTACATATGTTTTAAAGATCTCTTTTGTAACTGTACAAATCAATGAAAGGGATCTATACAGAGGCATAGTAGGCAATGGGCATACGGCTTTGTGCCGGATAACAGAACAAAGTCGTTTTTTCAACAACGCCCAACGCGTCAAAGACATATGGCCAAATGACAGACTCGAAAGACTTATGGCCAAATGACAGACTCTAAAGACTTATGGCCAAATGACAGACTCCAAAGACTTATGGCCAAATGATAGACTCGAAAGACTTATGGCCAAATGACAGACTCGAAAGACTTATGGCCAAATGACAGACTCCAAAGACTTATGGCCAAATGACAGACTCGAAAGACTTATGGCCAAATGACAGACTCGAAAGACTTATGGCCAAATGACAGACTCCAAAGACTTATGGCCAAATGACAGACTCGAAAGACTTATGGCCAAATGACAGACTCGAAAGACTTATGGCCAAATGACAGACTCCAAAGACTTATGGCCAAATGACAGACTCCAAAGACTTATGGCCAAATGATAGACTCGAAAGACTTGTGGCCAAATGACAGACTCCAAAGACTTATGGCCAAATGACAGACTCCAAAGACTTATGGCCAAATGACAGACTCGAAAGACTTATGGCCAAATGACAGACTCGAAAGACTTATGGCCAAATGACAGACTCGAAAGACTTATGGCCAAATGACAGACTCCAAAGACTTATGGCCAAATGATAGACTTGAAAGACTTGTGGCCAAATGACATACTCCAAAGACTTATGGCCAAATGACAGACTCCAAAGACTTATGGCCAAATGACAGACTCCAAAGACTTATGGCCAAATGACAGACTCGAAAGACTTATGGCCAAATGACAGACTCGAAAGACTTATGGCCAAATGAAAGACTCCTGAAGTCAGTCGTATCTCAAATAACCCGATGATTTTCTCACCTTCCCAATGTTGCATTTTCTTTTTACGCTAATTTCATAATTGAAAGTTGGGTTATGCAAATTGTCTTCAGTCTAACCCAGATAGAATCCTATTTAAGGTACCATATAAGCTTTACCTTAACGAAAAATCTAACATCGCATCTACGGTTAATCTTTTGTTTTTACTATTTGGTATAACGAATCAGCACACATGCGTATGATTATCTGGACAACCAAAGGCTACCTTTGTCAGGGCGTACATTTTAAAAAGGTCGAATATGACCTAATTCTTTGTGATTAACAATAACATCAAATTTCTAAATTAAGATTTTGAAACTCAGCGGGAGCAACTGCGAAGAATGTTAAGAGGTTTAGAGATGGGGTGACATCCCCTCAATTAACCTTGTCGTGAAATGTCTGCTTACTTAGACTTGTATCAGTGATGGTGAAGTTAGGGTGTGATCAAGACCACGTTACCAACCATTAAGACCGGAAATGAGCCTCGTATTCACTTCAGGTGTCACTCTCCCACGAAAATATGAAAACACGTAGTTTGTATATAAGCAAAGATGTCCTTTGCATCAAACGTTTCAATCACTGCTTCATAGGTGCCCTGCCCTAAACTCGCGATCAGATTTGATACAATTCAGTCTTTCTTTTGTAACGGGGTCATGTTTATGTAATGAGTGTACGGCCTGCTGTTATCACTGCTATGAAAAGACGGCAACCGTTTGCTGGTACTTTGTTACTAAATAAATGTAGTCACACACTTAGTAATAGCTTAGACACCCAGATTGATACATTATGTGACATGGGTGCGGTCTGCATTGCCAGGAATCTAGTGGGAGATCATATCTGATAGAAAGGTTACTTGAACGAAAGATGCGAGGATCAACATATTTTGGTGGTCGACAAACCGATGTTTAAAAATAAATGCACTATTGAAACTCGTGGTGTGATACTGGAAAAGCTGGTTTGAATGCGATTAGGTTTTATCTTTGACCAAGGGGGCCATTTCGTGGTGGTGAACATTGAAATTGATTCTGATTATAGATTATCAGTGTTACAGGCCAAAGATCGGGGTAAGCACCCCCCCCCCAAGAGTGGACAGATCTTGGGCAAGGCAGAGAATATAGATAAACTGATAGTGGTGATAATTTAAAGCCATTATACACAAATTGAGACTAGCTCTTTTTGAAAAATCAAAGATATAAAATTAATGTGTGCTAAATGTTTGATCAAAAATATTGCATGACGCAATCGCTAGACCATGGGTTGTATCAGCTAAATAGTCACCATGAGATTTTTGATTGATTGAATACTTAAGTAGCGCTAAGTATCCATGATATTTCAGCATGCTCACTGCGCTCTCATCGATGGCCTCCTGGGCGTCGCAGGGGTTGCTTGAATAATTCATTGTTTCGATGTTTGCCGCCTGTAGGGTACGCCATCTCCGGGTTTGAATTTAGAGTTTCCTTCTCTTAGATGAGTTAACCGACCAAGGTTAACGAGTCCCATCTACCCGGGTTGCTGGTGAAGTAGTTTGTTTTTGTTTTTTTTTTTGCTTGACTGGGTTCTGGCTGGAATTGAACTCACGACCACCAACTTTGAGATTTTGCTCAGTTTAGACCACTCGATTATGTCAAGATTGATAAATAAACTACTGTTTTGAAATTATCAATTAAAATTATATTCAATAAACTATCATGACATAATTATAAAAAGTATCATTTATATACTTCTATCGTGATATAATTTTCAGTATCATAAATAAACAGCTAGATCTATCATGATATTGATTTTAAAAAGTATCATAAAAAACTTCTAACATGTTATACTTAGTAAAATATTATCATAAATAGAATTCGGCTAACATAATATTATTTTAAAAAAAGTAAAATAGATATCTGCTAACATGATATAATTTTGAAAGGTCTCATAAATAAACGGCTAACATAACTTTTTTTTAAAATATTATAAACTCAGCTACGGTAGTCATGGGTTTAAGCCAATTCAAAATTTTCTTGCACATTTAATTTCATCCAAATGTATGCTTCATTTCATTTAAAAAATAATGGGAACTGTGTTTTAAACAATACCAAAAACCATTAAAAAAACACACAAAAAAACAAAAACATGACGAGAATCTGAAGTCCTTGCTGAAGACAGAACCACACTGTAGCCATACCAGAAATGTGTTACACATGGCGACTATACGTTTTGAAAAATTGAATCAAATACAGATAACAACAAAATAAAAGTAATGAGACACGGGATAAATAGGGTGGGGGTGACGCCACCTGCTGTAATACAAAGCATATTTTATGGCATCACTTGCTAAACAATAATAATTTGGGTACTTATTGTTGCCATGTAAAGTAAAGATTTTGTTACCAATAATTTTTATTCAAAGTCTGTACATTGAGTTTGTACACGTATATTAGGGGCGTGGTCAAACGTGCTGAGATAACTGATATTTTTTAACTTATTTATTTATTTGAGTGGTCCTAGTTGGCGTGTTTGGTAAGACAGCTTTGTGTGACAAGCCATGACTATCATGTTTCTATAGGTTCTTTTCTCCAAAGATAATCCCAGGTATGAATACACCAGATTACATCCCCCCTCCCTGAGCTGTCCTCCCACTCCAAAATGTCAAATTACGACAACGACTTTTTGATCCGTTTTGTAATTTTGGGGATATCAGAAAGGAAATTGGACAAAAAAATTGTAAAGACCTTAAGAAATACATGTTAGATAATAACTTGATGGTGCCTGTGTGGGCCCCACCCCTACCTGGTGACCACCCAACAATGGTGTGCCTGATTCAAGGTACTCCCACAACTACTTAAAGTTAGTGCACACCATTTATTAACCTGTTACGAGACCACAGTCAGCCAAACCAGCACCATCGAGAGGAGCTACTACTTCGTAAGTAACTCCAATACTCTATCGAAACGTATAACTTTCAATGAAGAAAATTTTTATGACTACAATTAGCTTTGCAAAGGAGCTGCTTTACTCTTCTAAATGCTTGGAAGTATATAAACATATGCTATGTAGTAATTTTTTATCCACTTCCTTATTTTAAATTTTCAACATAGACATTAAAAATACTATTATGTTTAAATATAGATTATTTTAAGTATTTTAATTGCGTTTACGCTTAACAGCAAATTTAGTGTTCTAATAATATACATTTTGGATACCTAAGGAAATATACGGTGTGTTCATGCCTGATTGTGATTCGTCTGATAGAAGAAAGACTAAGAGAACGAACTTTCGCTTCAGATGATGGTCACCATGGGGGTCAAAATGTTTTGGACACTGGCTCTTTTCGTTTTTAGCTGCTCATCACAATCTCAAGGTAACACGTGATCGAGTCATTAGTGATTTCAAAAATAGGATGATCGTCATCAAACAAAGAAGTCATACATTTTAATTGAAGAAATTGCGTCATTAAATAACGAAGTCATACATTTTAATTGAAGAAATTACGTCATGAAATAACGAAGTCATATATTTTAATTCAAGTAATGACGTCATCAAATAAGGAAGTCATAACGTTTCATGTTCATCTACGAAAAACGAAATTATAAATTTTCATTTACGAAATGGCATGCCTTCAATAATTTAAATTTCTAGAATCAAGAAATTGCGACATTCTTTAACTTTCATTGTTATATTTAATTTTAAAAAGACACCAATCATTTAGTAGGACAATTCCAAGTTAGGGTTAGGGCTGGAGTTTCATTTCTATAGTACTATAATTATGTTAAATAAGATACATTCTTATAAGACAATAAACGTGTGAATACCGTATCGGATCTGGACATTATCACAACATATTCAATTTCCATTTCAAGTGAAATCTACTATCCCATAACACTTTCTATTTTCTTTGACATATTAATCATTGTGGGCTTTAAGCAGTATTAATATTAATTATTTTAGATCGAATTCATCAGAGGATTTTGAAAACCACTCAGCAGTCGTAAAAGAAAACACGAATATTCAAAAAATTTCTTAAAACTAACAAAAGGAGGATGAATTGTTTCATTTTTTTTTTTTAAAGTACTCACGGTAACATTTGTTAATTGTCAGACGGCTCGCCTTCTTTAAAAAGATCAACTATGATTGCGGAAAAAACACACAATTTATTTTACCAGTCCAGTTACATTAGGCTGTTGGGTTATTTTGTTTTAATCTTTTTATTTGATTTAACAAAAATTATTGTGACTTTAAAAAATACACAGTTGCATTTACCAGAGAAAAGATAACACGTCTTTATCTTGGAGATGTACAGAAATCGGGCTCAACAGTGGCAGGTCGTGTTGTCATTCAAATCAACAATGAAGGCGTTGACGGTGCCATATGTGGGACATGGACCAGAGGAGAGGCCGTTACTGCATGCAGGATGTTGGGTTACAAGTCAGTAGACACATATCTATTTGTATTTATGTTTACATATTCCTATGTCTTTTAAATTTATGTTTATATATTTATATATTTTGAAATAGTATAATTTGAGACAATGATTTTCAGTACCTATGACTATCATTGCTGTAAAACTATTTAAATAATTGTTCAATCAAATTGGATTGAAGTGAATAAGCTACAGTTTTCATTCTTCTACAATTCGTTATCAAGAGTTTCTGATGCACTTCTTCTTCTTATATTAGAGGGGCCCACGATCAATTTGTTGATCATTCTGGCTCCTGGTTTAAATTCAGAGGTTGCCTTCTCTTAGATGGGTTGCCGTCCAAGGCTTACGGGTCCCATCCACCCGGGGTGCTGGGATTGAACTCCAGACCACCAAATCTTTGGTTTGAAACAGTTTAGACCGCTCGGCCACCAACCACTTTACCTATGTTTGAAGTTTCTTTATTCTAAGATATTCGTTTGATAATTAGATACATATCTATTGCACTAGAAATTGTTAGCTTAAAAATTAAGTCATTGTACATCAAATATTTCTTACCGGTCATCATACTTTAAAATTAACCTCAATTCACACTTTAGGAATTTGCTTAGAGTATTCTAATAAGAAATTTTTACAAACTTCATATAATGGTATGTATTTTTACTCTCTTTACATGAGCTTGCTCAAAGCTCACTGTTCATAATTATCCCTTATTACTCGAGTCTTGTAATAATTACTTAATACTCGAGACTTCTAATTGTTACTTAATACACTAATCTTTTAATTACCACCTTTTTCATTTAGTGATGGCAACAACATACCATTGAACGCTGCGTTCTTACATGACAATCATAATTTTCTCATAAGTAACCTGAGATGTACTGGTCATGAGACATCACTCTCAGATTGTCTTAGGGATCCAATTGTTAACTGCCCGTACGACGTAAGTTTTAACAGGGTTTCGGATGATCTCACTAGAGTAGCTTTGGTACCAAACACATCTTCCTCAGCCGGATATCACTAGATTCGTTTTGCACTTCTCCTCAAAGGGAACTCAATTGATCAGCTTTTGCGCCACACAAATCTTTTGCACAAAACAAATCTAAAAAAGGTAAAATATAACATATGATGATTTTTGTAATGCCTTGACTAGTATGTTTCTTGAGACGCTTTGGATTAGAGAATATATCACAATTGAATTTAAGTGGTATAAATACACCCACATTTTATTGCTGTTTATTGTGAATAAAATTGAACTATTTCCCAAAGTCAAAGCTGTTCTTCAGTGGGGAAAGCCGTGCCCCATTACAATTACAGATGTATAGGGCTTTATACTCGTAAAGGTCAAAGTCAAAAAGACTTTTAGTGACGCGAAAATTAGCTTTAAAAGACATGATAGATAGCTCACCCGCTGCCAGATGTCGTACATACGGAGACAGAACGCCAACTCTTTGACAGGTATACTGAACATCTAAAGTCATAACACGCCAAGATAAACAGTGTCCAGTCTCTAAACACTTCAATAGTAGCGACCACCAGGGCAAGGCGGACTTTTTAATGTGAGCGATCTTTGCACGCGTGAACGCATCCAGCCGGGTCAAGTGGAACGCATGCTTATCCTGACGTATCGCACTTTGACATCACATGGCATTAACGTCATGTCGCCATTCACAGCTTAAGCCTAGCACCACCCCTTCAAGTCACGACCTACCGAAGTGCGCAAACTTCTCCTCTTTTCTTTCCATCTTCCCTATTTAATCCTCATCCACTTTTTTTCGGTCACAACTCTTTGGCTACCTTCTCAGACACTACTTCTCAGCTAAGTGCTATATTTTTAAAAAAAAAAAATGTACATTTTATTCTGTTTTTTCTGTGTTTTTTATTCGCTGACTAAGGCTTCCTGCGGACACTTTCGTTGTTTTGTTGCGTTCTTTTTTCACGTATAGCCATTTTTTACTAATTTCCTCAAAAACACCAGCACAAAAAGATTGATAATCTTCTGTTTTAAGCAAATCTAATTTTATTTTTGTCCAACTTTCAGACTCATAACGTTGTTGTGTCCTGCTCCAGTCCTGGACCAAACCCAGTCGATGCATACACCTCTGGCTTTGCTGTCCTGGCTAATAGAGTGACACCAGCACCATTGGCGAGTCACACAGATATTGCTGACTACACAAACTGCCCAACACGTATGTTTTGTTATCTTCGTTACTTACATTTCTATTAGACATGCTAGGAGACAACAAGAAGGGGGGGGGCTAACGAAAATGACCAGATGCAGAGGAGAGTTAAGTGATTTGTTTTTACGCCATGCAGCAATTGGATGATTCAAATTTTCGGACATCAAGTACAACGCTGGCATGAAGTAAAAGTCCATCTACTTGTCCTTGTCATTTGAACAGGACATAAAAAAACCTTTGTATTATCACTGTTACTCACATTTTAAACAAATAAAATAAACAAGACTGAAACAGTCAAAGTTTTAAAATACAATCTGAATATGAGTTTTGTTTGATCGATGTTGAGAGTATTTAAGGAAAATATAATTCAATGTGTCGGTGCTTCAACTGGTTTAATAAATCGTCAGTATGACTAGTCATACATTATTAAAGTAATCTTTGGGTTCTTAAACATTTATATAGGCTTTCTTTATAAAAATACATTTGACTTATATAAGAGTTGGGAGTTTCTATCTAACTTTAAAAAAAAAAAAAATGCGTGATTAATTTAGCATGACTATTTGGACAACAAAATGTTTTAGAAATGCAGTTTTTAGACATTCTAAAGTGAATTCTATGAATAACTTATTATGTAACGATATATTCTTTGTTTCTTTTATTTATTAAAACAGCCAATCAAAACATCAGGCTCCGCGGTGTTATTGGGAGGCCAGGTATGGGCTATGTCCAGGTGAATGTCAACGGTGACTGGCAGTACATTTGTGATGACAAGTGGAGCGAGAACGATGCTAAAGTTGTCTGCAGGGAGCTTTGCTACAAGTAATTATTGCATACTTTTAGTGTGTGTCAGATACACGCATAAATTGACTGACGATATTCCATAAACAATTCTATTTAAAGCTAATTTACACAGAGTTGGCTTAATGAAACATAGCAAATTTGCTAACCCATTTCAGCATTTTAAAATATATGATTGGAATCAAAATGTGATACATATAAATTTTAACATGACGAAATATTGGGATATTGCTACACTTATTCATATGAGAATAATTTTGATTTTGCCGAAAATTATAAAGGTGTATGGGGATATATGGGTTATGGATTTGTGAGTTGACTATTTGAGGGCATTTGTAAAATAGCTAATATATGGCCTTAAATATCTGATGTCTCTTCCTTTAATTACTTCATACCGAGAGAAACATTATTTTGTATTCTGCAGTGAACCAACCTGTGCCCGTCCTGGAGTAGAGAACGAATATAAACCCGCCCTAGGTCAATCGCCCGTCTTTGCATGGAACAGGGTCCAGTGCACAGGAATTGAGAACACCTTGGATGCTTGCACCAAAGACAGCACCACACCACAAGGACAATGTGGTCCATATGAGATGGCTGGGGTACAGTGTGTTGTGCCCTTTGAGGCTTCTGCTGGTAAATTTAAACATAATTTTATTAAAGCTTTTATTGCGTGTGGCGTAAGACAGGCGTGGCGGTCCTCTTCGGGTGGAACGTATTTTTTAAAAACTTGATGAGTGGCAAAGAGTTACATAAATTTGTTAAAACTCAAAATGGCCGAGCAACGCAACAGTGACATGGACTTCTTGAATAAATTAGAGGTTTTGATGTCTGATAATGAGCTCACCGACCTTTAAAAATTATAAAGCTAAACTCATTGCGTGTTGCTTTCATTGACACAGCTATGAACGCTCAACTTGAATGTGGCAACTTAAACGGAGACCCCGTCCTCCACTTCCCACGTGACAACTTCCCTACCATAAACGGATTATAAAGCTAAACTCATTGCGTGTTGCTTTCATTGACACAGCTATGAACGCTCAACTTGAATGTGGCAACTTAAACGGAGACCCCGTCCTCCACTTCCCACGTGACAACTTCCCTACCATAAACGGCAACAGCCTCAGACTCGCCAACGCACCAGCGGGCTGCACCGCACGAGCTCAGAGAGACCAGCAGACTGGGAGTTATAACCTGAGAATCCCCACACAAGGTTGTGGTACAACCAAGTCTGTGAGTGTTTAGTTTTACTTGGTGATCTTTAGTTTAGGCATTTCTTACATTGAAAAACAAACCATTTGACATGCGATTTTTATTATCTGTATATCTTACTTTGTGGTGAAGGTGATGCTCGATTGATATATATTGGTTTTAATGATATCACTTTAAACATACTTTACAGTCTTAAAGGTTTTGAAAAATATGCTAAATTTGTTTTAAGTAAAATCAAGAAAAAAGGGACTCTATTTGTTTTATCTACAGGACAATGGTTCACTAATTTGCTACAGTAACACGGTGGAGTATGACAATGAAGTTTATACAGGCAACGTTCTGTTGGACTACAAGAAGAAAACGTAAGTCGTTTGTTGGCTTATATAGGTCTATTGCACACATCTTTTACTAAGTGTTTGCACTCCTTATTCAATATATTTATATAGCTGGTGTTGACAGCCTAGTAACGTTACAGATATTAAAGAGATGTGGTGCTGATGATAAAAAAAGAAAAAAAAAACTTCTTCTATACAAGAGGTTACTGCCTGTCATTAGCTAAGTAACAAGCTAAGAAACCAAGTAATCAGTTCAGTAGCCAGCTAAGTAACCAGCTAAGTAATCGCCATGGTAATAAGTATTTATTTATTTATTTATTTAGGCATTTTTATATAGCGCTTATCATAAAGCTCTAAGCGTTTTACAATTATTAAAACATGTAAACTAAGTAAATACAAATGAGACACTAGGATAGTAACTACTATACTATAGAAACAATGAAAATGGCTGTAAAACGAGGACACTTTGACACTTTGACACTTCAGGATCAACCCGAAGCTAAAAATAGAAATCGAATATTATCTAAAACGAATGAAATGAATTTATTTTCTAACTAAAATTTATTTTTCACTTTTATATGATTTCGTAAATTCCCCACCCCTCCCTGTTTTTAATTTTAATAAATAAAATAATTGAAAATGTAATATTAAAATCTACATTAACATAGCTTGCTAAGTTCAGTTTGATATTTTCGTTGCTTTTTCTCATTCATATAAACATATAATTCATAAAGTTTCACTTCACTTCATTCATAGTAAATCATTTCATACCGAATCTCTTTCACTGAAAGTTTCAACATAATATTGTTAAACTACAAACCAACCAAACTTTAATTCCTCCCACCTTAGCTTCTCAGTAAGCTGCTGTATGCCAACTGAAAAGGACGTCAGCATTAAGTTCATCCCCAAGACCCAGGAGTACGCCCAGAGCATGAGTCAATACTTTGACTACACGGTAAACGTTCAAAGTTGTAATATGAAGTCTTTGATTTGTTAGTCTACCATACGTATGAATTATGGCTTTAGTTTGCCATTACCATACGTATAAACATTGGATTTAGACTTCCAAAAGACGTTTCATTTAAATCAGATTTAAATTTCCAAAAAAGATTATTCAGAGGATAACAATGTGCTGCAAAGTGTAATACTATTAAAGTTATTTAATCACTCATGTCTTTGGTTAATATCCCTAATTCATACTAGTGGACTTTTTACGAAATACATTTTCAACGTAATCGAGGTAAAATTGTACATTAATTAATTAATGTTTATTTTAAATCTTAAGAATTGAACAAAATTCCGGTTATGATAGTTAATTGTACATTTGATAAGAAATACTGTTAGATTCGATGTCTATTTAATTGTTATGCCCTGGACAGCTCATTATTTTCTAGCAGACATCTTAAGGTAGAAACTATGTCTTGGCAGCATGGGCACCCGTAGAAAACTTTCTGGGGGGGGGGGATCAATTAACTTTCCAGGGTGGGGGGCAACATTTTTTTAGTAATGTTTTAATGTAGTTTTAATTTACTGTAGCGTATTTGTATGGTGAACGAACGGACAGGACATCAGCTTAGTTAATTTCTCTTTATTTTCTCTTTACTTCAATACATTTTTTGTCTATTTTTGTCAAAAAAATTTTAATCCAATCAATCAAGGGGGGGGGGCAAGTGCCCCCCTTGCCCCACATGCGGGCGCCCATGCTTGGCAGACATCTTAATATAGTACCTATTGCCATATTCTCCACAGCCGGAGATCAGCTTCTACCAGAACGAGAGATGCGATATAAAAATCACTCAAGACCCTTACGCTGTGGAGGTCGGTGATTGGGTGTACATTGGTGTCAGTGTCAAGGCCGAGGACCAGTCCCTGTTTAGAGACAGCGATCTGAAGCTGGTTGTCACACGTTGTACCGCCAACCCAATCAAAGGCGTTCCTGATAGCACCTTCCCTGAAAACGTGACACTGATTGACAACAAGTAACCGAGGACCAGTCCCTGTTTAGAGACAGCGATCTGAAGCTGGTTGTCACACGTTGTACCGCCAACCCAATCAAAGGCGTTCCTGATAGCACCTTCCCTGAAAACGTGACACTGATTGACAACAAGTAAGTGGTTGTGGGATAAAATAAATAATTACGGAAGCCTTTAAGCAGATTCACACTCAAAAAGACACAATTATACACAATCTATTTATAATTTAAATTAATAAAATTCTTTACCATTTCAATCTATCACAAATTATAGTCTCTTTTGTAAGGGAACAATCCCTAAAACCAATTTCTCAGGAAAAATCTTAACATAAAAAAATTAATAAATAAATAATAAAGAAAGAAATAAGTACCAACTGTTTTTTTTTTTCGGTTATCACACAACTAAGCTGTTATTGAACGAATGATACTTAAACGGAAGTAAGTAAAAAAAAAGTGTTTTCTTCAACATAAAAATTTCCTCACAGATGTCTATACTGATAGTTGATTCAGAATAATTTTTTTTTAGCTCAAATTGCCCCACCGTGTCCATTTAATAACATGTAATTTGCGTAGCTAGGTTAACTCAGGGATATCACCGCTAACACGTGTGTCGTACCATAATTATAAACATTTACTAACATTGGTATTTCACTTCTCCATCGCTTTATTTGAACTAGATGAACAAATATTGTGATTTTAGGAATTTCTAAATGAAGGCCATTTTGTATACACTATTTTTTATAATTAAAAGCTTTCTTAGATTGATTTAGGGAATTTATAATTGTCATACTGTTAACTGAACTTCTTTTCACTTTAAATTCAGTTATTGAACATCGCACATGACAATCTCCAAAAAAAAAAAAAACATCAACTCATATGTACTCACTAAACGAGACAATCCTCCAACAAGTATCCAATAGTCACCCCATATAAAATTTTTTTTTTAAAAAGCCAACTCTACTCTAGATTTAATCCGAAGAAATCTGCGCCACTGCCCAACTTCCTGCATACGAAATGCCTATATCGCACTCGTCCATACCCTCCTGGAAGATGGTGCTATCATCTGGGACCCACACCTTAAGCCAGATGTGGACAATATGGAGCGAATTCAACATAATGCGGTGCGTTTTATCGCTCGAGACTACAAATCCACCACTCCTGGCTTCGTCACTGGCCTCTTTAAAAAATCCACTCCTGGCTTCCTCACTGGCCTCTTTAAAAAATTTGACACCCCCCCCCCCCCTTTAAAGACAGAAGAGTGGGACTCCGCCTGATATTCTTATATAAAATAATCATGGGACTGGTGCCGGCCATCCCAGGAGGCACGTACCTCGCCCACAGAAGCCGGGTAGACTGATCAGAGCAAAACGCTCACTGAACACTGACTGCACCACTGACATTCCCATAAACAATTACACCCGAAACAATAGCAAATGCTTCAAAGTGCCTCAGGGCAACACAGTGCAGTATCAACAATCTTTCTTCCCACGTACAATAATAGCATGGAACCACCTGAACGATGCCACTGTGAACTCGACATCGGTCGAAAGCTTCAAGGCTGCCCGGGCATCGACTAGGAGCTGTTAGAATAGCAACATCATGTCCCTAAAACGTTGCAAAGATGCCAGTACATGGATGCAGCAACGAAACATTACCAGAACCAGACACTTGCCGTCATTTAAACTCTTGAAAAATTGTTCATTAATCTATCTGACATCCGCTTCAGTACAATTCTCCAGGTTCTGTAAATTTTCGCTAATTTATCAGATATCAGTTTCAGTATAAGTCTCCAGGTTCCAAAATTTAAGTTTTCTTGTTTATTTTTAGCGAGTTGCAAACGTAAATTGTTGTACGAAAAATTGTTAGCAAAATTTCACCATACTTGTAAGAAGTATTATTATTATTATTATCATTATTATTATACGTGGTTTGATATAGTGCGGCACCCCAACCTAGGGCTGGGCTCACCACGCTGTACATACAATTTAACAAACATAATCAAAAAAACTTAAAAAATAATTAACATACATTAATGAAATAAAACAAAACAAATGTATATTTAAAACTATTTACATGTCAAGCCATGGACGACACTCAGGAGCATCATTTCACCATTTCATTAAGAAGTATTATTAGCACCATTTCACCAATATTGTCTAAGAACTATAATAAGCATCATTTCACCGTTGCTCTTAAAATTGTTTTTTTTTTTCCCATTGTAGATGTCCTGCAGATATTGCCAGTGTCACCACCTACCCGATCAGCAACACCACTGAAGGTTTTCGATTCAGGGCTTTCAAATTCTTCGGTTACTCCTCTATCTACGTCACATGTCACCTTCGCGTCTGTTTATCTACGGACACTAAGCCCCTGTGTGATAGGTGAAATCTGTACAACTTATATGTTAATAATTATATAGACATATAGTTTCAAAGAGAAAACATGGATAGCGAAATTGTCGTTTTTTTTTAAAATTAAAAGATACCTCATTAATTTAACACACCTTATTTACTTTAATGTCGGGCTTCTCATGTCAAGTTTTATTTCAAATGTTTGATATTTAACAACTAAACACATTTTAATGCCTTATTTTAGAAATATGGTTACACACACCCCCCCCCCACACACACACATTTTAGACTTACTGATAACATCTATTTTAGTAATTGATACACATTTCATATTGTTCATAAATCTGTGGAACTGTATTTAAACATAGTTCTGTTTCATCGTTTCTCTCTCTCTCTCTCTCTCTCTATCTAGATCATGCGCTCAAAATAACATCGGACGTAAGAGGCGTAACGTGGCTGAAGAAGTCACTGGACTGGACACAGTTGTCTCCCAAATTTTACAGATCACCGACCCCAAGCAGCCCCCAGTGAAAGCACTGCCTGCCCAGTCACACGAAGACAGACCCGTTGAAAGCATCAACCCACGTTTCCTTAAGCCTTAAAATTGTCAAGGCTGACCTAGTTATTTATATCTCGTGTATCTTGGAATCCGCGAGTTCGGAGCATAGTTAATTTTGAGCAGATCTGAAAGTTGTCACACGTTAAGATAAGTCTAATATCTATATTATTTCAATTGTTATAAAACAAACAAAAAAGACAAACAACTGAAGTTATATTTCAAGGCTGACACTTATCCCAATAACAATATTCGCTTTAAAAAACAATTTTTATGATATTTAAAAAAAAAAAATTGATTTGTATGTTTTATAGGATTTTAATCAATTAAAAAATAAATAAACCTCAAAGTGAAATGTATACATATATCTTTTAAATCATGACAACTGTAATGTTACACAATATTTATTATACTAGCTATTATGCCCGACGTTGCCTGGGTGTGCATTCGCAAAGAAACTTAAACAGCCACTTAGCTTAAAGTGAATTGAGAGGTCTTAAAATATATATATATATATATAATTTTTCCTCATTTATTCAACTTTGGTAAACATTTTGTTCCCCGACGGTGATCCCGTTCCTCGATGGAACCACAACTCCATTGAGATTTCAATCCCGGTTGGATCACCATTCTAGACCTGCCCTGAATGATATGGATCTTATTAATTTAAAAAAACAATCGCTATACAGCCCGAGAAGGGTATTGTTACCAAGCTAGGCCTACACCCATCAATGCACAAGGAGCCAAAAGTATGGTCTAAGCCCATTGGCATTTATGTATCGATTATTGATATTTTGAATTAAGTACCCTTAGATTTTTTAATTTATAAAGATGATAATGTGTATGTGAACAAAGTTTTATCAAGATCCATACATTCATGTACTAGTATGTTTTACTAATTTTATTTATAAAGCTGATATAAAAAACGAATTTAATCTTTCTCTCCAGAATAAATTTCCACGTTCTGACGGAATTATCTATTTTGCGACTTTGTTACCCTCTACTATGTTATCTCAAAATCATCATAACTTTTTTTATCTTTTCAGAAAATGTTACGTTTGGTGTGGAATAAAAGGGGAATGCATGTTCTTGACAGGCATTAAAGTATTAGGTTTAAATTTTAATATATAAATGTGATTATTATATAAGGATAATAAAAATTTAAAAAAAAACTCACCAAGTCACACGAAGATAAATTTATAATCCAAAGTGTAACAATTTTTTTAAAACATATCCATATGTGCATCACAAATAATCAAGCTCAACTTTTAAAAAAAAGGAAAAATGAAACACCAGAGCACATATCCATTGTCACCGCTACACACAAAATGTTCGGAAAAAAAATATTTCTATTAGAAACAATCTTTTGCTGTTAGACGAAATTTGCATTGTATCCTTGAACGTACTAATAGTTATTTTGATAAATGGATAAACTTTCCATCAATGTGTCATATCTCTTCATCTGGATTTAGCTATGGTAAGCCTGAAAACAATCCATATGGATGGGCGGATAGATTCAGATCCAGCAACAAGTATACAAGTACAGTTGGCCCTGTTCTGTCATTTTTGCACTCATTCATTTTTTGAGCTAATAGTAATAGGCACATGTTTAGCTCCAATAAGTCTTGTTGGAGTATTGATTTTAATTCTGTAGGAGGCACTCATTTATTGAGAGTGCAAGCTTGTGAAAAATGCATGTGTCTAGCAAAAAATTTAAAAAACAATTTAAACATTAGTCAAGTTCATTTGACTTACTAGTCGCAATACAGGCTCCAAATTTATCTAGACCAACATTCTTCAAAATATAAAAATCTGAATTTGCCCGCCGTTTTAGAGGTAAGATCAGCAGCTTTCCTTTTAGAATTGACATTATTCGTGGTAGGGACAGTGTTAGCACTTCTAAAAAACACCTTAGCTGGGGGCGGCGCTATTTGTTGATCAGCTGATGCATTATCAGTTTCAATAATTTCATTATTTCGTCACTAGTACTACTAACACAACTACAAAATTCATCAAAATCAGCCTCTGTAACCGAAGTCATAAAATGACTGTCGGAATAGTCATTAGAGTAATATTTTCGAACTTTATTAGATAGATCACCAGATATAGGGTCAGGTCAAGATGTCATGTATGTAAACAAACATAAAACGGACAATCAAAACAACAGCCTCAAACACCTCGTTCTATGTTTAAAACTCGATGAATAAAAAAAAATTCGAATGTTTTTCAAAAGGAAATCATTCTAGATTTGAATAAATGAAACTAAAAACCAATATATTAAAAAAAGAAACGAAGTAAACAAGTTTCTCTGCATCGATTGTCCTATCGTCGAACCGTCCGTAGCTTCATTTACAATCGACGATGGGAGCGTTTTCTTCTTACCTGACTGGCAAGTCTCAGCTTATTGTAGTGAAGCTGGCATCTTCCATGGACACTTCGGTTACCTGCGGTGTGCCAAGGGGCTCAGTTTTAGGACCTTTTCTTTTCTCCGTGTACACTAGCCAGCTCGACAAAAATTTTTGAAAGTCATGGTATTTACAGAAAAATATTTGCAGATAACACAAAACTATTCTAGTGTTTCCACCCTGATCCTTTGGAGAGTGCTGCTGCTGTTCAGGCTGTCGAGGACTGCTGTCTTGCTGTGAAAGAATGGATGTCATCAAACAGACTAAAATAAAATGATAATAAGGCTCAGGCAATTTTTTGTGGTTCAGACGCAAATCTTCGGAAAGTTTCCATCGCATCAATAAAAGTTGGTGAATCAGACATCCCGTTCTCCTCCACTGTCAGAGGCCTTGGCTTTTATTTTGACAGTAAATTTAGAATGATTTCCCATATCAGCTCTGTAGTCAGGACATGCATCTGTCATCCGCGCACCTTGGGTCAGCTGCATCCTCAACTCAAAAAAGAGAAGCCAATGATGTAGCGGTGACTTGAATCCAGTCAAGATTAGATTACTGTAACATCTATTTGTGGGGTTTACCTCAGAACCAAAATCAGAGAATCCAGAGGGTACACAATACTGCAGCACCCATTTTATCGTGGATAAACAAATCTGACCACATCACCAGAGTTCCACAAGATCTCCCTTGGGTTAATGTGAGTGAGCGCATTAACTACAAAATTCTGTCCCTGGCATACAGCTGCATAGCAGGCTCTGCACTGGAATATCTTAAAGAACTAATTTATAAACATGTACCCTTAAAGAACCTGCGGTCTTCAATACAGTTCTTACTGAAAATTCCCAGTGTGGATAAACACAGAAACTATCTTACAGAATTAACGATTTTGAAGCAATAGCTAAAGTAGCGTGGATAACAGCGCCATATAAATATCCCATCAATCAATAATAATAAAGTTTATTTCAAAAACATGCTTCATCCCCAAAGGCTCGAAGCACGGTACAAAGTCAACAATAAACAAATCTATAATTTATCACATTTAAAACAAATGCAACACTGCAAAAACTAATCACAAGCATACCAAGTCAAAGTCTTTCTAACCATTTCAACCATAAGCAACACAGCCATTATGCATTAACTGGAAAATATGGTAGACAAACATCTCAGAAGGTGTTTGCGAAATAGATGTGTCTTTAAATCTGTTTTAAAGGACTCCAGTGTCTGGTTGTTTCTGAGATCGACAGGAAGGGCGTTCCAAATTGTTGGGCCAGCAAATGCAAAAGTGCGCTTTCCGTAAGTCTCAAGGCGAACACGTGGTGTCGAGAGTTTGCTACTATCGGATGAGCGGAGCTCTCTAGTGGGTACATAAGGCGTCAGCAGTTCTTTCAGATAGGACGGCGCCAGGTCATGTAAGCAGCGGTAGCACAACGTTGCGATTTTGTACTCTATGCGAGCACGCACCGGCAGCCACTGCAACAATATTTTTAGTAACGACTAATAAGTGTATTTCTACCAAGCTTAGCCTAGATCCATTAGTTCACATATAACCGGTCTAACCCTATTAGTATTTATAAAGCTTAATTAAGAAAAATAAAATGGCCCCCCGCCCAGCCCCATGGATTATATATTATGAGTTGAGTTCGTTCGGTACTTGACAATGGATACGCAAGTGTATATACTTCCATTTGGTCAGGAACCATCCATTTGTCTATTGTTATTTATTTATGTTACTCATACTTTCATATTTAAATTGTAGTCTAAGCTTTATTGCTTATATAAGGGAAAAACGAATTGTGGGCCCCTAGCCCCAAAGAGAAGGTTATAAAATTTCAACAATCGCTCCATTTTTTTATTCTAGATAATCAAGGACATAGGTGGTAAGTTTGGTAAAATCAATCAATTAAAACGTAGCCGGAACAAACAAACTCACTAAAACCATCTTTATACAAAAAATACTCATTTAGAATTATCTAATTGAAATCAATTTTAACTTTTCAAACAACATGAAGATTTGTTATAAAATACAAGTCATGAGACAATTAATTAAATTATCATATGACCTGGCAACTATTATAAATTAACTCATTAAATCATTTAAACATAATGATGCCAATATTAAATTAGCATACCACAAGACAACACATTTATAATGCCAATTACAAAATGCAAATTAACAAAACAACTAATTATAAGAAATTCATCAAACAACAAGAACACTAATTAGAAACCATCAAACAAGAAAGGTGGATTATTAAAACAAATTAAAATTCAATTAGAGGATATCTAACCCTTAAGTAATCATTTTACTTCTTTTTTCTTTATGAAGAAATCTTTGCTGGAATATTAATTTTCCCCGACGTTTTATTTCTCCATTATAATGTACTAGCAAAATACCCGCGCTTCGCAGAGGAGAGCCTTTTTTAAAGAAAAAAAAGTACAAAATTAACAAGTATCGGCATATTCCGAAAACTTTACCATGCATTCCCTTGCGGAAATCAAACCTGCCTCGAATCAATGCCAACTTTTTGTAGGGTCTGCCTTTGGGACCGCGATCCTGGTAAGACCCTAATTCTAATGAGTCCCTAATCCCATTCTGAACCCGATCCCAGCGCAATCCCTTTTCCATATTTATGCCGTTCCCGGTGGAATCATATTTCTTCTTCTTCTTCTTTATTTCGAGGGCCCACGATCAATGAATTGATCATTCTGGCTCTTATGTTTCAGAGGGGTTCGTGATGTTACTGTGCATGGGTTTCAATGGGATACTTCACTGGTTGCAAGGGCGACTCAGCAGTGGTGTTACGAACTGGGAGTTGCAATACAGGAGGCAATAGACACAAATGTGTCCAGTGTAGGTGCCTCAACTGTTGCCTTTGGAAGCTTGTTCCAGTCCCATATTGTCTTTGTGGCTCCACATCCAGGGGGAATCCAGATCCCGTTTGGATCCTGATCCCATCCGCATCTTGATCCCAGTGAGATTCCAATGCTCTACCGATCCCGTTAGGATACCGTTCACTGCGGGATCCCGTTCCACCTAGGGACTCTTTTCCGATGTTATCCCTTCTCCTGATAGGATCCTGATCCTGGTTTGAGCCCGTTACCCAATGGGATCTCGATGGTATCCTGTTCCCCGATGGAAACGCGTAACCGATGTGTCCCATTAGGATCCTGTTTCTCTATGGGATCATGTTCAGTGCGACTTTCTTTGAATAAGCTTTTAGATCTAATTATATATCCCCGTAGATCAATATAGAGCATTCTAGATGAAATTTAATATCCTCCATGAAATTTGTAAAAATTACCTATCTACGTAATTTTTCTGTAATGCGAAATATTATAAAACTAAATGGTGCTACTAACTACAAATTCATTTAAATTGAAATGGTGGCCCCGTTAAGGGCCCATTTAATAAAGTACCGTTTTGTTTATGTTTGAGATTGGGAGGGGCTTATAAAAATCATTGAGTTTATTCTACATTTAAAACTTTTCCTGTTCAAAGAGCTTTACAAATGCCATCGACATATCTTTTTTAAACTATGGAAGTTTCTAGAAAATTCTAGATCGGCCTTGAATGGATTGAATATTAAATCAAACTATATTTTAAAACGGACTAAGAGGTATTGCAGCAAAGCTGGGATTAGATCCACCTAATCACATAGAACTTAGGTTATTGTCTAACCCTATCGCTATTTATATAGCTTATATTTGAAAAAAATGAAATGGGGCCCCCGGCCCCAGAGGTATGGATATTATGAGTTCAGTACACTTCGTTATTTGAATATGGATAATCGAGATAATGTGTATTAAGTTTGGTCAAGATCAAGATATTCATATAGGAGTACTAAGTCAAATGATATTTATAAAGCTTATATAATGAAAAATAAAAAGGGCCCCTGCCCCAGAGAGATGGATATTATGTGTTAAGTACCCTTCAGTATTTGAAATATGGATTATCAAATGCATGTAATTTAAGTTTGGTCAAGATCCAGATATTCATGTAGCAGTATTTCTAGTTAATTTTATTAATACATATCATATTAGAAAAAACAAATCAAAATTATGGGCCCCCGGTTGTGACCGTTCTGGGTAGAGCTTCGAAATGAAACGTGATTAACTTTTGTAAGTAAGCCGTAAGGAATAAGCCTGCTAAATTTGAGGCTCCTGTATACAGGGCAAGTTGGAGAATTAGTGATGAGTGAGTGAGTGAGTGAGTGAGTGAGTGAGTGAGTGAGTGAGTGAGTGAGTGAGTGAGTGAGTGAGTGAGTGAGTGAGTGAGTGAGTGAGTGAGTGAGTGTGGGCTTTGCCTTTTATTAGTATAGAAAAGAAAAAAAAATGAAATGGGGCCCCCGGCTCTAGAGGTTTGTATGTATGAGTTTAGTAACCTTAGGTATTTGAATATTGATAATCAAGAGTTTGTGTACTAAGTTTGGTCAAGATCCATATATTCATGTCGGAGAACTAAGCATATTGATATTTATAAGGTTTATATTAAGAAAAATGAAATGGGCCCCCGGCCCCACAGGGATGGATATGATGCGTTAAGTACCCTTCAGTATTTGAATATGGATAATCAAGAGTATTTGTATTAAGTTTAATCCAGATCCATGAATTCATGTAGCAGTATATGTTGATCATTTTATTTATATAGCTCATTTAGGAATCAAACGACATGTTGGGCCCCCCGCCCCAAACGGTATAGATTTTGGAAATGAATCATGCTTAAGTTTTGTTTGTGAGCTGTAAGGAATAAGTCTGCCAAACTTCAGGTTCTATCTACAGGGGAAAAGGGAGAATTAGTGATGAGTGAGTGAGTGAGTGAGTGAGTGAGTGAGTGAGGGTTTTATCTTTTATTAGTACAGAAAAGAGAATGTAACACATCTTTTTTCACAAATTTGCAATACCGTGGGATTTAAATATATTGTCATCCACGTAAAAATGTTCACATTCTTTTTCATACCTCCTATATGTGTGTAACAAAGATGGTTAATTATTAAGTCTGCCCGTGTGGTTGTGTGCAGGAGGTAATAATAGCTCGCGTTCGACAACCCCAATGTGACGTTATTAGAATGATGCACGAATACAGATTTAGCTAAAATATACTTGATTGCTTTTTCTTTCAGAAAAATAAAAAAATGAGAATAGCTTGATGCTGAGCAACTCCGCCTTGAGGGACAAAAAATGTCTAATGGAAGAATGCTACGAATGCAACAGCGTGGTGTAAATGGTTACACAAGTTCTCCCATCAGCGTGCTCCCCCAAGCGGCTATCAAATCCAAATGATCACTAATACAGTCAATATTGGTACCAAAGGAGTTCATTGATGCCTGATTTCTACGCAAGGGGATATACTTTCTATGTCTTGTGTTCAAATAGCTATGATTGTAAAATGTTGTCTTTGTTAAAATTTGTAGTTATGCATTTGCTGAAAAGGAATTTTTACAATGTAGTCAAACAACATTTCCACTAATTTGGATCAATAAAGAATTGAGCAAGAAAGAAAAAACTTGAAGAATTCATTGGTAGATTATATATAAACTTTTTTTTTTATTATTAATAAAGAAATCTTGGCTGGATTATTACATTATTTCGGATGATTTTGTTTTCCCGTGTATAAGTTATAAAATTAAACGCAATCAGTAAACACAAAAGTGAACATCAAGTCCCTTACCACACCTACAGTTCAATTGATAGAGTGGACAGCTTGAGGTGGATAAATGTCATAAAATAAATCCCAGACAGAAACCTTCAAACCATACACTTATAAGTTCTCAAATCTTGATTCTTTTGGCAACCAGGTGCTTTGATAGTACTGGATCGTGACCTGGTAATGGGCGATAACTGGTCTACAGGATTAGAATGGTTTAGAATTGATTCAGTTGTTTAGAAATCAATCAATAACGAATAGTATTTCCCTTTTGTATATAAAAGGTAGTCTTATGTATTTAAATTAAATTTTACTAAAATCAAACAGCTAATTTAGGGTTTAGTAAATTTTTTACCAGTACCCTTACGTCTGTAGTAATACCAGGGATTATCACGATGTTAAAACCAAAATACCCCTTCGCCTTGAATGATAGCTGAGGCTTATCACGGGTGTTGAGACCCGC
This sequence comes from Lymnaea stagnalis, assembly GCA_964033795.1. Taxonomy (NCBI): domain Eukaryota; kingdom Metazoa; phylum Mollusca; class Gastropoda; family Lymnaeidae; genus Lymnaea; species Lymnaea stagnalis. The sequence goes on from CAXITT010000145.1 coordinate 1,030,769, forward strand.
TGGTCCTCACCTTTGTGAGACCCGCTGGCTCCACTCTCTCCATCGCTTCCCCACGCGTTCAGCGCTACCCCACGCGATATGACACAATTAGGCTGGGCCTTAAAATAATACAAGTAGACTCAAATAACAATGGAAATGAACTTATTCACTTTGGCCATGACCCAGTTTAAGCAATACACTCATTCTTGTCAAGCGTCCCAACTCTGAGTTGTCACTCTGATGACCAACGCTTAAGAAGTAACGGAATCCCAGCCACGCTTGTTAGTCATTTAAACACGACTCTGGGATGCCATGCTTGAATGCGGGACAAGCACGCAAAATTTAGAGTATATATTGAAAGCCCAAATCATGTATCGGCCTCTCTTACCTAAATTATGTAAGAAGAGCCTGGCTGGCATAATTAGCTGATAAAGTGTGTTTATCCTGTTTGGGTTGGGTTAGTATTGTTCAATTTCATATTCATGTGTACTGGTATGTAGAGTCGTAGTTGTAATGTTATTAAGAAAATGGTAGGACCATAGTTACTATTGTTAATTTTTGAATATGATAACTATTAATAATTTATAATGTGATGTGATTTGTAATTCTTAGCTATGTCTTATGCATTGTATTTATTATTCTCACTTCGAACCAGTAAAGTGAAGTAAATTACACCCAGTAAAGTAAAGTAAAGTAAAGTAAAGTAAAGTAAAGTGAAGTAAGTTACAGTAAGTAACATTTGGCGAGTAAAGTAACGTGAAGTAAATTACACCTAGTAAAATTACCTGAAGTAAAGTAAAGTAAATTACATGAAGTAAATTACATGAAGTAAATTACATGAAGTATTTGTAAAGTAAATAACATTTGGTCAGAGTTGTAATAGTTCAATAAATAATATCTGGAACTAAAGTTAGTACAGTTCAGTTAGAGGAAGCGCAGTGACTAGCACGAGAGAAGTCAAAGGAATCAAACAAGACGGTAGCATATACTGTGTGTGTGTAACCAACAGTAAAGTTCAAAGTCGGCACCTACCTCCTCGCAGTGCCAGCGACCGGAGATACTTACACAGTCAAGCCGCCCAACCCCGCAGTACGTTGTGAGGGCTGCTGTGTGTGTGTTTGGGACTTGATTATTTGACCAGATCGCCATTGAGAGCCTACTATGCTATAATATTGGAAATTATCTTGTTATCCTGTTTATGTGTATAGTATATGTAATGTGTATGCTGATAGTTCTGTTTTTTATATAATTGAATATTTATTTGTGGGCTGAACCACTCTTGTGTTATTAGTATAGTTAAAGTATTACTAGACTTGCAAGTGAGAGCTAGTGAGAGTTTTCCTTGGATGATAGAGTGAGTGTGAAGTAGGATTAGTGTAGAATACTTCATCAGGAAATTAATCGTACCCTAGACATAACCATAATAGCAGTACTAATCTAACGTAGAAGAAAGGGACCTTTGTTTGTTTATACAAACATAAAAATTTCAACACCCATACTTTTAACAATTGGGGCAGAACATACATAAATACAACACATAGTATGTGACAACGGGGCTGGGCCTAAAATACCCTTACGCCTGGAACAATACAGCGTGTTGATCCTGTGCTAGACCAAAGTCTAAAAAGCGGATTTCTCAAAAACGATTTATTAGATTTTGAAAATCATTGTACGACTATGTACAAAGAATATATAGCGGTCTGTTGTACACATGTTTTAAAGTTCTCTTTTGTAACTGTACACATCAATGAAAGGGATCTATACAGAGGCATAGTAGGCAATGGGCATACGGCTTGGTGCCGGATAACAGAACAAAAGTCGTTTCTTCATTAACGCCCAACGCGTCAAAGACTTATGGCCAAATGACAGACTCCAAAGACTTATGGCCAAATGACAGACTCCAAAGACTTATGGCCAAAATGACAGACTCCAAAGACTTATGGCCAAATGACAGACTCCAAAGACTTATGGCCAAATGACAGACTCCAAAGACTTATGGCCAAATGAAAGACTCCTGAAGTCAGTCGCATCTTAAATAACCCGATGATTTTCTCACCTTCCCAATGTTGCATTTTCTTTTTACGCTAATTTCATAATTGAAAGTTGGGCTATGCAAATTGTCTTCAGTCTAACGCAGATAGAATCCCATTTAAGGTACCATATAAGCTTTACCTTAACGAAAAATCTAACATCCCATCTAAGGTTAATCTTTTGTTTTTACTTTTTGGTATAACGAATCAGCACACATGCGTATGATTATCTGGACAACCAAAGGCTACCTTTGTCAGGGCGTAAATTTTAAAAAGGTCGAATATGACCTAATTCTTTGTGATTAACAATAACATCAAATTTCTAAATTAAGATTTTGAAACTCAGCGGGAGCAACTGCGAAGAATGTTAAGAGGTTTAGAGATGGGGTGACATCCCCTCAATTAACCTTGTCGTGAAATGTCTGCTTACTTAGACTTGTATCAGTGATGGTGAAGTTAGGGTGTGATCAAGACCACGTTACCAACCATTAAGACCGGAAATGAGCCTCGTATTCACTTCAGGTGTCACTCTCCCACGAAAATATGAAAACACGTAGTTTGTATATAAGCAAAGATGTCCTTTGCATCAAACGTTGCAATCACTGCTTCATAGGTGCCCTGCCCTAAACTCGTGATCAGATTTGATACAATTCAGTCTTTCTTTTGTAACGGGGTCATGTTTATGTAATGAGTGTACGGCCTGCTGTTATCACTGCTATGAAAAGACGGCAACCGTTTGCTGGTACTTTGTTACTAAATAAATGTAGTCACACACATAGTAATAGTTTAGACACCCAGATTGATACATTATGTGACATGGGTGCGGTCTGCATTGTCAGGAATCTAGTGGGAGATCATATCTGATAGAAAGGTTACTTGAACGAAAGATGCGAGGATCAACATATATTTGGTGGTCGACAAACAGATGTTTAAAAATAAATGCACTATTCAAACTCGTGGTGTGATACTGGAAAAGCTGGTTTGAATGCGATTTGGTTTTATCTTTGACCAAGGGGACCATTTCGTGGTGGTGAACATTGAAATTGATTCTGATTATAGATTATCAGTGTTACAGGCCAAAGATCGGGGTAAGCACCCCCCCCCTTCCCCAAGAGATGACAGATCTTGGGCAAGGCAGAGAATATAGATAAACTGATAGTGGTGATAATTTAAAGCCATTATACACAAATTGAGACTAGCTCTTTTTGAAAAATCAAAGATATAAAATTAAGGTGTGCTAAATGTTTGATCAAAAATATTGCATGACGCAATCGCTAGACCATGGGTTGTATCAGCTAAATAGTCACCGTGAGATTTTTGATTGATTGAATACTTAAATAGCGCTAAGTATCCATGCTATTTCAGCATGCTCACTGCGCTCTCATCGATGGCCTCCTGGGCGTCGCAGGGGTTGCTTGAATAATTCATTGTTTCGATGTTTGCCGCCTGTAGGGGACGCCATCTCCGGGTTTGAATTTAGAGTTTCCTTCTCTTAGATGAGTTAACCGACCAAGGTTAACGAGTCCCATCTACCCGGGTTGCTGGTGAAGTAGTTTGTTTGTTGTTTTTTTTGCTTGACTGGGTTCTGGCTGGAATTGAACTCACGACCACCAACTTTGAGATTTTGCTCAGTTTAGACCACTCGATTATGTCAAGATTGATAAATAAACTACTGTTTTGAAATTATGAATTAAAATTATAATAAATAAACTATCATGACATAATTATAAAAAATATCATTTATATACTTCTATCGTGATATAATTTTCAGTATCATAAATAAACAGCTAGATCTATCATGATATTGATTTTAAAAAAAGAATCATAAAAAAACTTCTAACATGTTATACTTAGTAAAATATTATCATAAATAGAATTCGGCTAACATAATATTATTTTTTTAAAAAGTAAAATAGATATCTGCTTACATGATATAATTTTGAAAGGTCTCATAAATAAACGGCTAACATAACTTTTTTTTTTAAATATTATAAACTCAGCTACGGTAGTCATGGGTTTAAGCCAATTCAAAATTTTCTTGCACATTTAATTTCATCCAAATGTATGCTGCATTTCATTTTCAAAGCAAAATAATGGGAACTGTGTTTTAAACAATACCAAAAACCATTAAAAAAACACACAAAAAAACAAAAACATGAAGAGAATCTGAAGTCCTTGCTGAAGACAGAACCACACTGTAGCCATACCAGAAATGTGTTACAAATGGCGACTATAAGTTTTGAAAAATTGAATCAAATACAGATAACAACAAAATAAAAGTAATGAGACACGGGATAAATAGGGTGGGGGTGACGCCACCTGCTGTAATACAAAGCATATTTTATGGCATCACTTGCTAAACAATAATAATTTGGGTACTTATTGTTGCCATGTAAAGTAAAGATTTTGTTACCAATAATTTTTTTCAAAATCTGTACATTGAGTTTGTACACGTATTTTTTGGGTGTGGTCAAACGTGCTGAGATAACTGATATTTTTTAACTTATTTATTTATTTGAGTGGTCCTAGTTGGCGTGTTTGGTAAGACAGCTTTGTGTGACAAGCCATGACTATCATGTTTCTATAGATTCTTTTCTCCAAAGGTAATCCCAGGTATGAATACACCAGATTACATCCCCCCTCCCTGAGCTGTCCTCCCACTCCAAAATGTCAAATTACGACAACGACTTTTTGATCCGTTTTGTAATTTTGGGGATTTCAGAAAGGAAATTGGACAAAAAAAATTGTAAAGACCTTAAGAAATACATGTTAGATAATAACTTGATGGTGCCTGTGTGGGCCCCACCCCTACCTGGTGACCACCCAAAAATGGTGTGCCTGATTCAAGGTACTCCCACAACTACTTAAAGTTAGTGCACACCATTTATTAACCTGTTACGAGACCACAGTCAGCCAAACCAGCACCATCGAGAAGAGCTACTAGTTCGTAAGTAACTCCAATACTCTATCGAAACGTATAACTTTCAATGAAGAAAATTTTTATGACTACAATTAGCTTTGCAAAGGAGCTGCTTTGCTCTTCTAAATGCTTGGAAGTATATAAACATATGCTATGTAGTCATTTTTTATCCACTTCCTTATTTTAAATTTTCAACATAGACATTAAAAATACTATTATATTTAAATATAGATTATTTTAAGTATTTTAATTGCGTTTACGCTTAACAGCAAATTTAGTCTTCTAATAATATACATTTTGGATACCTAAGGAAATATACGGTGTGTTCATGCCTGATTGTGATTCGTCTGATAGAAGAAAGACTAAGAGAACGAACTTTCGCTTCAGATGATGGTCACCATGGGGGTCAAAATGTTTTGGACACTGGCTCTTTTCGTTTTTAGCTGCTCATCACAATCTCAAGGTAACACGTGATCGAGTTATTAGTGATTTCAAAAATAGGATGATCGTCATCAAACAAAGAAGTCATACATTTTAATTGAAGAAATTGCGTCATTAAATAACGAAGTCATATATTTTAATTGAAGAAATTACGTCATGAAATAACGAAGTCATATATTTTAATTGAAGAAATTACGTCATGAAATAACGAAGTCATATATTTTAATTCAAGTAATGACGTCATCATATAAGGAAGTCATAACGTTTCATGTTCATCAACGAAAAACGAAATTATAAATTTTCATTTACGAAATGGCGTGCCTTCAATGATTTAAATTTCTAGAATCAAGAAATTGCGACATTCTTTAACTTTCATTGTTATATTTAATTTTAAAAAGACACCAATCCTTTAGTAGGACAATTCCAAGTTAGGGTTAGGGCTGGAGTTTCATTTCTATAGTACTATAATTATGTTAAATAAGAATACATTCTTATAAGACAATAAACGTGTGAATACCGTATTGGATCTGGACATTATTACAAACATATTCAATTTCCATTTCAAGTGAAATCTACTATCCCATAACACTTTCTATTTTCTTTGACATATTAATCATTGTGGGTTTTAAGCAGTATTAATATTAATTATTTTAGATCGAATTCATCAGAGGATTTTGAAAACCATTCAGCAGTCGTAAAAGAAAACACGAATATTCAAAATAATTCTTAAAACTAACAAAAGGAGGATGAATTGTTTCATTTTTTTTTTTTTTTAAAGTACTCACGGTAACATTTGTTAATTGTCAGACGGCTCGCCTTCTTTAAAAAGATCAACTATGATTGCGGAACAAACACACAATTTATTTTACCAGTCCAGTTACATTAGGCTGTAGGGTTATTTTTGTTTTAATCTTTTTATTTTTTTAACAAAATTATTGTGACTTTAAAAAATACACAGTTGCTTATACCAGAGAAAAGATAACACGTCTTTATCTTGGAGAGGTACAGAGATCGGGCTCAACAGTGGCAGGTCGTGTTGTCATTCAGATCAACAATGAAGACGTTGACGGTGCCATATGTGGGACATGGACCAGAGAAGACGCCGTTACTGCATGCAGGATGTTGGGCTACAAGTCAGTAGACACATATCTATATGTATTTATGTTTACATATTCCTATGTCTTTTAAATTTATGTTTATATATTTATATATTTTGAAATAGTATAATTTGAGACAATGATTTTCAGTACCTATGACTATCATTGCTATAAAACTATTTAAATAATTGTTCAATCAAATTGGATTGAAGTGAATAAGCTACAGTTTTCATTCTTCTACAATTTGTTATCAAGAGTTTCTGCTGCACTTCTTCTTCTTATATTGGAGGGGCCCACGATCAATTTGTTGATCATTCTGGCTCCTGGTTTAAATTCAGAGGTTGCCTTCTCTTAGATGGGTTGCCGTCCAAGGTTTACGGGTCCCATCCACCCGGGGTGCTGGGATTGAACTCCAGACCACCAACTCTTTGGTTTGAGACAGTTTAGACCGCTCAGCCACCCACCACTTTACCTATGTTTGAAGTTTCTTTATTCTAAGATATTCATTTGATAATTAGATACATATCTATTGCACTAGAAATTGTTAGCTTAAAAATTAAGTCATTGTACATCAAATATTTCTTACCGGTCATCATACTTTAAAATTAACCTCAATTCACACTTTAGGAATTTGCTTAGAGTATTCTAATAAGAAATTTTTACACTCTTCATATAATGGTATGTATTTTTACTCTCTTTACGTGAGCTTGCTCAAAGCTCACTGTTCATAATTATCCCTTAATACTCGAGTCTTGTAATAATTACTTAATACTCGAGACTTCTAATTGTTACTTAATACACTAATCTTTTAATTACCACCTTTTTCATTTAGTGATGGCAACAACATACCATTGAACGCTGCGTTCTTACATGACAATCATAATTTTCTCATAAGTAACCTGAGATGTACTGGTCGGGAGACATCACTCTCAGATTGTCCTAGGGATCCAATTGTTAACTGCCCGTACGACGTAAGTTTTAACAGGGTTTCGGACGATCTCACTAGAGTAGCTTTGGTACCAAACACATCTTCCTTAGCCGGACATCACTAGATTCATTTTGCACTTCTTGTCAAAGGGAACTCAATTGATTAGCTTTTGCGCCACACAAATCTTTTGCACAAAACAAATCTAAAAAAGGTAAAATATAACATATGATGATTTTTTTAATGCCCTGACTAGTATGTTTCTTGAGACGCTTTGGATTAGAGAATATATCACGATTGAATTTAAGTGGTATACATACACCCACATTTTATTGCTGTTTATTGTGAATAAAATTGAAATATTTCCCAAAGTCAAAGCTGTTCTTCAGTGGGGAAAGCCGCGCCCCATTACAATTACAGATGTATAGGGCTTTATACTCGTAAAGGTCAAAGTCAAAAAGACTTTTAGTGACGCGAAAATTAGATTTAAAAGACAGGATAGATAGCTCACCCGCTGCCAGATGTCGTACATACGGAGACAGAACGCCAACTCTTTGACAGGTATACTGAACATCTAAAGTCATAACACGCCAAGATAAACAGTGTCCCGTCTCTAAACACTTCAATAGTAGCGACCACCAGGGCAAGGCGGACTTTTTAATGTGTGCGCTCTTGGCACGCGTGAACGCACCCAGCTGGGTCAAGTGGAACGCATGCTTATCCTGACGTATCGCACTTTGACATCACATGGCATTAATGTCATGTCGCTATTCACAGCTCAAGCCTAGCACCGCCCCTTCAAGTCACGACCTACCGAAGTGAACAAACTTCTCCTCTTTTCTTTCCATCTTCCCTATTTAATCCTCATCCACTTTTTATCGGTCACAACTCTTTGGCTACCTTCTCAGACACTACTTCTCAGCTAAGTGCTATATTTTTAAAAAAAAAATTTTTTTTTTTATATTTTATTCGGTTTTTTCTGTTATTTGTTCTTTGACGAAGGCTTCCTGCGGACACTTTCGTTGTTTTGTTGAGTTCTTTTTTCACGTATAGCCAATTTTTTTACTCATTTCCTCAAAAAACACCAGCACAAAAAGATTGATAATCTTCTGTTTAAAGCAATCCTAATCTTGTTTTTGTCCAACTTTCAGACTCATAACGCTGTTGTGTCCTGCTCCAGTCCTGGACCAAACCCAGTCGATGCATACACCTCTGGCTTTGCTGTCCTGGCTAATAGAGTGACACCAGCACCATTGGCGAGTCACACAGATATTGTTGACTACACAAACTGCCCAACACGTATGTTTTGTTATCTTCATTACTTACATTTCTATTAGACATGCTATGAGACAACAAGACGGGGGGCTAACGAAAATGACCAAATGCAGAGGAGAGTTAAGTGATTTGTTTTTACGCCATGCATCAATTGGATGATTCAAATTTTCGGACATCAAGTACAACGCTGGCATGAAGTAAAAGTTCATCTACTTGTCCTTGTCATTTGAACAGGACATAAAAAAACCCTTGTATTATCACTGTTACTCACATTTTAAACATATAAAATAAACAAGACTGAAACAGTCAAAGTTTTAAAATACAATCTGAATATGAGTTTTGTTGGATCGATGTTGAGAGTATTATTAAGGAAAATATAATTCAATGTTTCGGTGCTTCAACTGGTTTAATTAATCGTCAGTATGACTAGTCATACATTATTAAAGTAATCTTTGGGTTCTTAAACATTTATATAGGCTTTCTTTATAAAAAGACATTTGACTTATATAAGAGTTGGGAGTTTCTATCTAACTTTAAAAAAAAAAAAATATGCGTGATTCATGAGCATGACTATTTGGACAACACAATGTTTTAGAAATGCAGTTTTTAGACATTCTAAAGTGAATTCTATGAATAACTTATTATGTAACGATATATTCTTTGTTTCTTTTATTTATTAAAACAGCCAATCAAAACATCAGGCTCCGCGGTGTTAGAGAGAGGCCAGGTATGGGCTATGTCCAGGTGAATGTCAACGGTGACTGGCAGTACATTTGTGATGACAAGTGGAGCGTGAACGATGCTAAAGTTGTCTGCAGGGAGCTTTGCTACAAGTAATTAGTGCATACTTTTAGTGTGTGTAAGATACAAGCATAAATTTACTGACGATATTCCATAAACAATTCTATTTAAAGCTAATTTACACAGAGTTGGCTTAAAGTAACATAGCAAATTTGCTAACCCATTTCAGAATTTTAAAATATATGATTGGAATCAAAATGTGATACATATAAATTTTAACATGACGAAATATTGGGATATTACTACACTTATTCATATGAGAATAATTTTGATTTTGCCGAAAATTATAAAGGTGTATGGGGATATATGGGTTATGGATTTGTGAGTTGACTATTTGAGGGTATTTGTAAAATAGCTAATATATGGCCTTAAATATCTGATGTCTCTTCCTTTAATTACTTCATACCGAGAGAAACATGATTTTGTATTCTGCAGTGAACCAACCTGTGCCCGTCCTGGAGTAGAGAATGAATATAAACCTGCCCTAGGTCAATCGCCCGTCTTTGCATGGAACAGGGTCCAGTGCACAGGAGTTGAGAACACCTTGGATGGTTGCACCAAAGACAGCACCACACCACAAGGACAATGTGGTCCATATGAGATGGCTGGGGTACAGTGTGTTGTGCCCTTTGAGGCTTCTGCTGGTAAATTGAAACTTAATTTTATTAAAGCTTTTATTGCGTGTGCCGTAAGACAGGGGTGGCGGTCCTCTTCGGGTGGAACGTATTTTTTTAAAAAACTTGATGAGTGGCAAAGAGTTACATAAATTTGTTAAAACTCAAAATGGCCAAGCAACGCAACAGTGACATGGACTTCTTGAATAAATTAGAGGTTTTCATGTCTGATAATGAGCTCATAGACCTTTAAAAGTTATAAAGCTAAACTCATTGCGTGTTGCTTTCATTGACACAGCTATGAACGCTCAACTTGAATGTGGCAACTTAAACGGAGACCCCGTCCTCCACTTCCCACGTGACAACTTCCCTACCATAAACGGCAACAGCCTCAGACTCGCCAACGCCCCAGCGGGCTGCACCGCACGAGCTCAGAGAGACCAGCAGACTGGGAGTTATAACCTGAGAATCCCCACACAAGGTTGTGGTACAACCAAGTCTGTGAGTGTTTGGTTTTACTTGGTGATCTTTAGTTTAGGCATTTCTTACATTGAACGATTTGAACTATACGAAAAACAAACCATTTGACATGCGATTTTTATTATCTGTATATCTTACTTTGTGGTGAAGGTGATGCTCGATTGATATATATTGGTTTTAATGATATCACTTTAAACATACTTTACAGTCTTAAAGGTTTTGAAAAATATGCTAAATTTGTTTTAAGTAAAATCAAGAAAAAAGGGACTCTATTTGTTTTATCTACAGGACAATGGTTCACTAATTTGCTACAGTAACACGGTGGAGTATGACAATGAAGTTTATACAGGCAACGTTCTGTTGGACTACAAGAAGAAAACGTAAGTCGTTTGTTGGCTTATATAGGTCTATTGCACACATCTTTTACTAAGTGTTTGCACTCCTTATTCAATATATTTATATAGCTGGTGTTGACAGCCTAGTAACGTTACAGATATTAAAGAGATGTGGTGCTGATGATAAAAAAAGAAAAAAAAACTTCTTCTATACAAGATGTTACTGCCTGTCATTAGCTAAGTAACAAGCTAAGAAACCAAGTAATCAGTTCAGTAGCCAGTTAAGTAACCAGCTAAGTAATGGCCATGGTAATAAGTATTTATTTATTTATTTATTTAGGCATTTTTATATAGCGCTTATCATAAAGCTCTAAGCGTTTTACAATTATTAAAACATGTAAACTAAGTAAATACAAATGAGACACTAGGATAGTAACTACTATACTATAGAAACAATGAAAATGGCTGTAAAACGAGGACACTTTGACACTTTGACACTTCAGGATCAACCCGAAGCTAAAAATAGAAATCGAATATTATCTAAAACGAATGAAATGAATTTATTTTCTAACTAAAATTTATTTTTCACTTTTATATGATTTCGTAAATTCCCCACCCCTCCCTGTTTTTAATTTTAATAAATAAAATAATTGAAAATGTAATATTAAAATCTACATTAACATAGCTTGCTAAGTTCAGTTTGATATTTTCGTTGCTTTTTCTCATTCATATAAACATATAATTCATAAAGTTTCACTTCACTTCATTCATAGTAAATCATTTCATACCGAATCTCTTTCACTGAAAGTTTCAACATAATATTGTTAAACTACAAACCAACCAAACTTTAATTCCTCCCACCTTAGCTTCTCAGTAAGCTGCTGTATGCCAACTGAAAAGGACGTCAGCATTAAGTTCATCCCCAAGACCCAGGAGTACGCCCAGAGCATGAGTCAATACTTTGACTACACGGTAAACGTTCAAAGTTGTAATATGAAGTCTTTGATTTGTTAGTCTACCATACGTATGAATTATGGCTTTAGTTTGCCATTACCATACGTATAAACATTGGATTTAGACTTCCAAAAGACGTTTCATTTAAATCAGATTTAAATTTCCAAAAAAGATTATTCAGAGGATAACAATGTGCTGCAAAGTGTAATACTATTAAAGTTATTTAATCACTCATGTCTTTGGTTAATATCCCTAATTCATACTAGTGGACTTTTTACGAAATACATTTTCAACGTAATCGAGGTAAAATTGTACATTAATTAATTAATGTTTATTTTAAATCTTAAGAATTGAACAGAATTCCGGTTATGATAGTTAATTTGATAAGAAATACTGTTAGATTCGATGTATATTTAATTGTTATGCCCTGGACAGCTCATTATTTTGTAGCAGACATCTTAAGGTAGAAACTATGTCTTGGCAGCATGGGCGCCCGTAGAAAACTTTCTAGGGGGGGGGGGATCGATTAACTTTCCAGGGTGGGGGGCAACATTTTTTTAGTAATGTTTTAATGTAGTTTTAATTTACTGTAGCGTCTTTGTATGGTGAACGAACGGACAGGACATCAGCTTAGTTAATTTCTCTTTACTTTAATACATTTTTTGTCTATTTTTGTCAAAAAAAATTTAATCCAATCAATCCAGGGGGGGCAAGTGCCCCCCTTGCCCCACATGCGGGCGCCCATGCTTGGCAGACATCTTAATATAGTACCTATTGCCATATTCTCCACAGCCTGAGATCAGCTTCTACCAGAACGAGAGATGCGATATAAAAATCACTCAAGACCCTTACGCTGTGGAGGTCGGTGATTGGGTGTACATTGGTGTCAGTGTCAAGGCCGAGGACCAGTCCCTGTTTAGAGACAGCGATCTGAAGCTGGTTGTCACACGTTGTACCGCCAACCCAATCAAAGGCGTTCCTGATAGCACCTTCCCTGAAAACGTGACACTGATTGACAACAAGTACGTGGTTGTGGGATAAAATAAATAATTAGGGAAGCCTTTAAGCAGATTCACACTCAAAAATACACACTTACACACAATGTATTTATAATTTAAATTAATAAAATCTTTACCATTTCAATCTATCACAAATTATAGTCTCTTTTATAAGGGAACAATCCCTAAAACCAATTTCTCAGGAAAAATCTTAACATAAAAAAATTAATAAATAAATAATAAAGAAAGAAATAAGTACCAACTGTTTTTTTTTTTCGGTTATCACACAATTAAGCTGTTATTGAACGAATGATACTTAAACGGAAGTAAGTCAAAAAAATGTGTTTTCTTCAACATAAAAAATTCCTCACAGATGTCTATACTGATAGTTGATTCAGAATAATTTTTTTTTAGCTCAAATTGCCTCACCGTGTCCATTTAATAACATGTAATTTGCGTAGCTAGGTTAACTCAGGGATATCACCGCTAACACGTGTGTCGTACCATAATTGTAAACATTGGTACTTCACTTCTCCATCGCTTTATTTGAACTAGATGAACAAATATTGTGATTTTAGGAATTTCTAAATGAAGGCCATTTTGTATACACTATTTTTTATTAAAAGCTTTTTTAGATTGATTTAGGGAATTCATAATTGTCATACTATTAACTGAACTTCTTTTCATTTTAAATTCAGTTATTGAACATCACACATGACAATCTCAAAAAAAAAACATCAACTCCTATGTACTCACTAAACGAGACAATCCTCCAACAAGTATCCAATAGTCACCCCATATAAACAAAATTTGTAAAAAAGCCAAATCCACCCTAGGTTTCATCCGAAGAAATCTGCGCCACTCCCCAACTTCCTGCATACGAAATGCCTATCTCGCACTCGTCCGTCCACTACTGGAATATGGTGATATCATCTCGGACCCACACCTTAAGCCAGATGTGGACAATATGGAGCGAATTCAACGTAATGCGGTGCGTTTTATCGCTCGAGACTACAAATCCACCACTCCTGGCTTCGTCACTGGCCTCTTTAAAAAATTTGACAACCCCTCCCCCCCTTTAAAGACAGAAGAGTGGGACTCCGCCTGATATTCTTATATAAAATAATCATGGGACTGGTGCCGGCCATCCCAGGAGGCACGTACCTCGCCCACAAAAGCCGGGTAGACTGATCAGAGCAAAACGCTCACTGAACACTGACTACACCACTGACAGTCCCATAAACAATTACACCCGAAACAATAGCAAATGCTTCAAAGTGCCCCAGGGCAACACAGTGCAGTATCAACAATCTTTCTTCCCACGTACAATAATAGCATGGAACCACCTGAACGATGCCACTGTGAACTCGACATCGGTCGAAAGCTTCAAGGCTGCCCGGGCATCAGCTAGGAGCTATTAGAATAGCAACATCATGTCCCCAAAACGTTGCAAAGATGCCAGTACATGGATGCAGCAACGAAACATTACCAGAACCAGAATACTTGCCGTCATTTAAACTCTTGAAAAATTGTTCATTAATTTATCTGACATCCGTTTCAGTACAATTCTCCAGGTTCTGTAAATTTTCGATAATTTATCAGATATCAGTTTCAGTACAAGTCTCCAGGTTCCGAAATTTAAGTTTTCTTGTTTATTTTTTAGCGAGTTGCAAACTTAAATTGTTGTACGAAAAATTGTTAGAAAAATTTCACCATAATTGTAAGAAGTATTATTATTATTATTATTATCATTATTATTATACGTGGTTTGATATAGTGCGGCACCCCAACCTAGGGCTGGGCTCACCACGCTGTACATACAATTTAACAAACATAATCAAAACAACTTTTAAAAAAATTAATATAGATTAATTAAATAAAACAAAACAAATGTATATTTAAAACTATTGACGTGTCAAGCCATGGACGACCCTCAGGAGCACCATTTCACCATTTCATCATTTCACCATTTCACCATTTCATCATTTAACCATTTCACCATTTCATCATTTCACCATTTCATTAAGAAGTATTATAAGCATCTTTTCACCGTTGCTCTTAAAATTGTTTTTGCTTTTTTCTCCCATTGTAGATGTCCTGCAGATATTGCCAGTGTCACGAACTACCCGATCAGCAACACCACTGAAGGTTTTCGATTCAGAGCTTTCAAATTCTTCGGTTACTCCTCTATCTACGTCACATGTCACCTTCGCGTCTGTTTATCTACGGACACTAAGCCCCTGTGTGATAGGTGAGATCTGTACAACTTATATGTTAATAATTATATAGACATATAGTTTCAAAGAGAAAACATGGATAGCGTAATTGTCGTTTTTTTTTAATTAAAAGATACCTCATTATATTTAACACACCTTATTTACTTTAATGTCGGGCTTCTCATGTCAAGTTTTATTTCAAATGTTTGATATTTAACAACTAAACACATTGTAATGCCTTATTTTAGAAATATGGTTACAACCCCCCCCCCCCACACACACACACATTTCAGACTTACTGATAACATCTATTTTAGTAATTGATACACATTTCATATTGTTCATAAATCTGTGGAACTGTATTTATATTTTAGAAATATGGTTACAACCCCCCCCCCACACACACACACATTTCAGACTTACTGATAACATCTATTTTAGTAATTGATACACATTTCATATTGTTCATAAATCTGTGGAACTGTATTTAAACATCGTTCTATTTCGTTCATTTCTCTCTCTCTCTCTCTCTAGGTCATGCGCTCAAAATACCATCGGACGTAAGAGGCGTAACTTGGCTGAAGAAGTCACTGGACTGGACACAGTTGTCTCCCAAATTCTACAGATCACCGACCCCAAGCAGCCCCCAGTGAAAGCACTGACAGCCCAGTCACACGAAGACAGACCCGTTGAAAGCATCAACCCACGTTTTCTTAAGCCTTAAACGTTTCAAGGCTGACCTGGTTATTTATATATTGTGTTTCTTGGAATCCGCGAGTTCGGAGCATAGTTAATTTTGAGCAGATCTTAAAGTTATCACACGTTAAGATAAGTCTAATATCTATATTATTTCAATTGTTACAAAACAAACAAAAAAGAAAGACAATTGAAGTATCATTTCAAGGCTGACCTGGTTATTTATATATTGTGTTTCTTGGAATCCGCGAGTTCGAAGCATAGTTAATTTTGAACAGATCTTAAAGTTATCACACGTTAAGATAAGTCTAATATCTATATTATTTCAATTGTTATAAAACAAACAAAAAAGACAATCAACTGAAGTTATATTTCAAGGCTGACACTTATCCCAATAACAATATTCGCTTTAAAAAACAATTTTTATGATAAAAAAAAAAAAAATTGTATTGCATGTTTTATAGGATTTTAATCAATTAAAAAATAAATAAACCTCAAAGTGAAATGTATACATATATCTTTTTAATCATGACAACTGTAATGATACACAATATTTATTATACTAGCTATTATGCCCGACGTTGCCTGGGTTTGCATTCGCAAAGAAACTTAAACAGCTACTTAGCTTAAAGTGAATTGAGGGGTCCTGTAAAAAAAAAAAATATATAATTTTTCCTCATTTATTCAACTTTGGTAAACATTTTGTTCCCCGACGGTGATCCCGTTCCTCGATGGAACAACAACTCCATTGAGATTTCAATCCCGGTTGGATCACCATTCTAGACCTGCCCTGAATGATATGGATCTTATTAATTAAAAAAACAATTGCTATACGGCCCGAGAAGGGTATTGTTACCAAGCTAGGCCTACACCCATCAATGCACAAGGAGCCCAAAGTATGGTCTAAGCCCATTGGCATTTATGTATCGATTATTGATATTTTGAATTAAGTACCCTTAGGTTTTTTAATTTATAAAGATGATAATGTGTATGTGTACTAAGTTTGATCAAGATCCATACATTCATGTACTAGTATTTTTTACTAATTTTATTTATAAAGCTGATATAAAAAACGAATTTACTCTTTCTCTCCAGAATAAATTTCCACGTTCTGACGGAATTATCTATTTTGCGACTTTGTTACCCTCTACTATGTTAGCTCAAAATCATCATAACTTTTTTTTTCTTTTCAGAAAATGTTAAGTTTGGTTTGCGATAAAATGGGAATGCATGTTCTTGACAGGCATTAAAGTATTAGGTTTAAATTTTAATATATAAATGTTATATTATAAAAGGAAAATAAAAATTTCAAAAAACCTCACCAAATGTTCACAAAATGCTATTTCCAAGTCACACGAAGATAACGTTATAATCCAAAGTGTTACAATTTTTTTTAAAACATATCCATTTGTGCATCACAAATAATCAAGCTCAACTTAAAAAAAAAAGAAAAAAATGAAACACCAGAGCACATATCCATTGTCATCGCTACACACAAAATGTTCGGAAAAAAATATTTCTATTAGAAACAATCTTTGCTGTTAGAAGAAATTTGCATTGTATCCTTGAACGTAGTGATATTTGTTTTGATAAATGGATAAATTTTCCATCAATGTGTCATATCTCTTCATCTGGATTTAGCTATGGTAAGCCTGAAAACAATCCATATGGATGAGCGGATAGATTCAGATCCAGCAACAAGTATACAAGTACAGTTGGCCCTGTTCTGTCATTTTTGCACTCATTCATTTTTTGAGCTAATAGTAATAGGCACATGTTTAGCTCCAATAAGTATTGTTGGAGTATTGATTTTAATTCTGTAGGAGGCACTCATTTATTGAGAGTGCAAGCTTGTGAAAAATACATGTGTCTAGCAAAAAATTTAAAAAACAGTTTAAACAATAGTCAAGTTCATTTGACTTACTAGTCGCAATACAGGCTCCAAATTTATCTAGACCAACATTCTTCAAAATATAAAAATCTGAATTTGTACGCCGTTTTAGAGCTAAGATCAGCAGCTTTTTTTTTAGAATCGACATTATTCGTGCTAGGGACAGTGTTAGCACTTCTAGAAGGCACCTTAGCTGGGGGCGGCGCTATTTGTTGATCAGCTGATGCATTATCAGTTTCAATAATTTCATTATTTCGTCACTAGTACTACTAACACAACTACAAAATTCATCAAAATCAGCCTCTGTAACCGAAATCATAAAATGACTGTCGGAATAGTCATTAGAGTAATATTTTCGAACTTTATTAGATAGATCACCAGATGGGTCAGGTCAAGATGTCATGTATGTAAACAAACATCAAATGGACAATCAAAACAACAGCCTCAAACACCTTGTTCTATGTTTAAAACTTGATGAATAAAAAAAAATTCGAATGTTTTTCAAAAGGAAATCATTCTCAATTTGAATAAATGTAACTAAAAACCAATATATTAAAAAAAGAAACGAAATAAACAAGTTTCTCTGCATCGATTGTCCTATCGTCGAACCGTCCGAAGCTTCATTTACAATCGACGATGGGAGCGTTCATATGGAGAGAAGGAGTTATGGCCACCAGCCCCAAACTAAATATTTTTTTTAAAAAAATCAAACCTACCCAGTATTTTATTCTGAATAATGATGAATATATGTTCCAAGTTTGATCAAGATCCATTAATCCACATAGAAATGTATGCAGAACAAGTCCACAAACAAACAAACCCGCAACTAAATTTTCACGTTTTTACGAAAACTAGGCTGGTTTTCTTCTTACCTGACTGGCAAGTCTCAGCTTATTGTAGTGAAGCAGGCATCTTCCATGGACACTTCGGTTACCTGCGGCGTGCCAAAGGGCTCAGTTTTAGGACCTATTCTTTTCTCCGTGTACACTAGCCAGCTCGACAAAATTATTGAAAGTCATGGTATTTACAGCAAAATATTTGCAGATGACACAGAACTATTCTAGTGTTTTCACCCTGATCCCTTGGAGAGTGCTGCTGCTGTTAAGACTGTCGAGGACTGCTGTCTTGCTGTGAAAGAATGGATGTCATCAAACAGACTGAAATAAAATGATAACAAGGCTCAGGCAATTTTTTGTAGTTCAGGCGCAAATCTTCGGAAAGTTTCCATCGCATCAATAAAAGTTGGTGAATCAGACATCCCGTTCTCCTCCACTGTCAGAGGCCGTGGCTTTTATTTTGAAAGTAAAATTTGAATGATTCCCCATATCAGCTCTGTAGTAAGGACATGCTTCTGTCATCCGCGCACCTTGGGTCAGCTGCACCCTCAACTCAAAAAAGAACAGCCAATGCTGTAGCGATGACTTGAATCCAGTCAAGATTAGATTACTGTAACAGCTGTTTGTGGGGTTTACCTCAGAACCAAAATCAGAGAATCCAGAGGGTACAAAATAATGCAGCACCCATTTTATCGTGGATAAACAAATCTGACAACACCAGAGTTCTACAAGATCTCCGTTAGGTTAATGTGAGTGAGCGCATTGACTACAAAATTCTGTCCCTGGCGTACAGCTGCATAGAAGGCTCTGCACCGGAATATCTTAAAAAACTAATTTATAAACATGTACCCTTAAGGAACCTGCGGTCTCCAATACAGTCCTTACTGAAAATTCCCAGTGTGGATAAACACAGAAACTATCTTACGAAATTAACTATTTTGAAGCAATAGCTAAAGTAGCATTGATAACAGTGCTATATAAATATCCCATCAATCAATAATAATAAAGTTTATTTCAAAAACACGCTTCATCTAAAAAGGCTCGAAGCACGGTACAAAGTCAACAAAAAACAAATCTATAATTTATCACATTTAAAACAAACGCAAAACTTCAAAAACTAATTACAAGCATACAATGTCAAAGTCTTTCTAGGCATTTCAACCATAAGCAAAACAGCCAATATGCATTAACTGGGAAATATTGTAGACAATCATCCCAGAAGGTGTTTGCGAAATAGATGTGTCTTTAAATCGGTTTTAAATGACTCCAGTGTCTGGTTGTTTCTGAGATCGACAGGAAGGGCGTTCCAAATTGTTAGACCAGCAAATGCGAAAGTGCGCTTTCCCTAAGTCGCAAGGCAAACACGTGGTGTCGAGAGTTTGCCACTATCGGATGAGCGTAGCTCTCTAGTGGATACATAAGGCGGCAGCAGCTCTTTCAGATAGGACGGCGCCAGGTCATGTAAGCAGCTGTAGCACAACGTTGCGATTTTGTACTCTATGCGAGCACGCACCGGCAGCCAGTGCAACTCTCTCAGAAGTGTTTTAGCATGGATGAACTTGCGTTTGCGGAGAACAATGCGAGCCGCATTATTCTGTGCTATTTTAATTTTATCCAGGAGCGTAGCTGGAAGACCCACCATGAGAGCATTGCAATAGTTCATGTGTGATAGCACAAATGCAGACATCAGCCTCTTTGTTCCATCAATTGTTAGGAAGGGCCTGATGTGACTAATTCTTCGCAGCTCCAGAAAAATGGCCCTGCATAGCATGTTAAAATGACTTTCAAAAGTTAGTCTTCAATCTAGGTTAGACACCCAGGTACCAAACTGTTTGAGCTAACTCAATACGCACACCTGAGAGCGTAATGGATGTCATGTTATTTGCAGATTTTTGCTTCTGAGCGGTCGCGATTGGGATCAGCTCAGTCTTATAATCCTTCAATTTGAGCTTGTTTATGGTCATCCAGTGCTTAAGTGACTTCACTGTCTTCTGTGTCATACTGAGCAGCTGAGGGAACTGAGAGGGGATCACGGATTGATGAAGTTGGGTGTCGTCTGCGAATTTTATCCAGGAGCGTAGCTGGAAGACCCACCATGAGAGCATTGCAATAGTTCATGTGTGATAGCACAAATGCAGACATCAGCCTCTTTGTTCCATCAATTGTTAGGAAGGGCCTGATGTGACTAATTCTTCGCAGCTCCAGAAAAATGGCCCTGCATAGCATGTTAAAATGACTTTCAAAAGTTAGTCTTCAATCTAGGTTAGACACCCAGGTACCAAACTGTTTGAGCTAACTCAATACGCACACCTGAGAGCGTAATGGATGTCATGTTATTTGCAGATTTTTGCTTCTGAGCGGTCGCGATTGGGATCAGCTCAGTCTTATAATCCTTCAATTTGAGCTTGTTTATGGTCATCCAGTGCTTAAGTGACTTCACTGTCTTCTGTGTCATACTGAGCAGCTGAGGGAACTGAGAGGGGATCACGGATTGATGAAGTTGGGTGTCGTCTGCGAACAGAAACCCGGCTTTTTACATTTTTTTCGAAAATAAATTTCTACAGCCTTTGATTTAGCATCGAATTAAAATGTCCTGTCAAAAAAAAATTGTTATCCTTTAAAAAAACAAGTTTTTTTGGCTTTTGAAAACATTTTGTTCCCCAGTGGGATACACGATAGCTTTCTGTTTCATTTTTTAAATTCAATTCCCGGTTTTATCACGTTTCCAGTTCAGCTCCCGTTGTCGCTTTGATCATGGTCCTAGTTTTGATGAATTCCTTGTTGTGATCACGTTATGGGATGGGATTGTGTTTATCGGTTGGATCCCGTTCCCCGGAAGGATCCTGTTCCTTGGTGGGATGTTGCTTTTCTGTGGGAATATGATGCGTATGTTTTTCAAATATGTCCAAGATCCATCGATACACAAAGAAGTGTATATTGTAATCTAAACCTTTAACTTAATTTATATATAAATAGTATATATTTATAAGTTTAAAATCTATTTGGAATTGTCTAGAAAAGTTCAAAATGATAATTAATTGACTTTTGATAACCAACGACGATAAAGTTGTGGGAGCCATTTCATAATGTACAGTTTAGTTATGCCTCAGATAAGGGACCTATAACAATTTTTCAGATACATAATTGATTTAAAAATGTGTCCCGCTTATCTGTATAATGTGTCCCACTAAAATAAAGTAAAAAAACAAAAAAAAAAACAAAGTTCTAATCTTTTAAATTATGGAACTTTCTGGAAAATTGTAGACCCTCATTGAATGGATTGGATATTTTTAGTTTTAATACAGAGATATGTCAGTTCCAAATGAAGGGATGTGGTGGAGCAGGCCAGGACGCTTCATAGGCTGTAGCAACACTGATGATGATGATATTTTAGTAACGACTAATAAGTGTATTTCTACCAAGCTTAGCCTAGATCCATTAGTTCACATATAACCGGTCTAACCCTATTAGTATTTATAAAGCTTAAATTAGGAAAAATAAAATTGCCCCCCGCCCGGCCCCAAAGGATTGTATATTATGAGTTGAGTTCGTTCGGTACTTGACAATGGATACGCAAGTGTATATAATTCCATTTGGTCAGGAACTATCCATTTGTCTAGGGTTATTTATTTATGTTACTCATACTTTCATATTTAAATTGTAGTCTAAGATTTATTGCTTATATAAGGGCAAAACAAATTTTGGGGCCCCTAGCCCCAAACAGAACTATATAAAATTTCAACAATCGCTCCAGTTTTTTATTCTGGATAATCAAGGACATATGTGGTAAGTTTGGTAAAATCAATCAATTTAAACGTAGCCGGAACAAACAAACTTACTAAAACCATGTTTATAAAAAAAATACTTATTTAGAATTATCTAATTAAAATCAATTTTAACTTTTCAAACAACATTAACATTTGTTATAAAATACAAGTCATGAGACAGTTAATTAAATTATCATATGACCTGGCAACTATTATAAATTAACTCATTAAAATCAGTTAAACATAATGATGCCATTATTAAATTAGCATACTACAAGACAACACATTTATAATGCCAATTACAAAATGTAAATTAACAAAACAACTAATTATAAGAAATTCATCAAACAACAAGAACACTAATTAAAAACCATCAAACAAGAAAGGTGGATTATTAAAACAAATTAAAATTCAATTAGGGGATATCTAACCCTTAAGTAATCATTTTACTTCTTTTTTCTTTATGAAGAAATCTTTGCTGGAGTATTAATTTTCCCCGACGTTTTATTTCTCGCTTATAATTTACTAGCAAAATACCCGCGCTTCGCAGAGGAGAGCCTTTTTTAAAGAAAAATACAAAATTATCAAGTATCTGCATATTCAGAAAACTTTACCATGCATTACCTTGCGGAAATCAAACCTGCCTCGAATCAATGCCAACTTTTTGTAGGGTCTGACTTTGGGACCGCAATCCTGGTAAGATCCCAACTCTAATGAGTCCCTAATCCCATTCTGAACCCGATCCCGACGTAATCCCTTTTCCATATTTATCCCGTTCCCGGTGGAATCCTATTTCTTCTTCTTCTTCTTCTTTATTTTGAGGGCCCACGATCAATGAATTGATCATTCTGGCTCCTATGTTTCAGAGGGGCTTGCGATGTTACTGTGCATGGGTTTCAAGGGGATACTTCACTGGTTGCAAGGGCGACTCAGCAGTGGTGTTATGAACTGGGGGTTGCAATACAGGAGGCAATAGACACAAATGTGTCGAGTGTAGCCGCCTCAACTGTTGCTTTTGGAAGCTTATTCCAGTTCCCTATTGTCTTTGTGGCTCCGGATCCAGGGGGAATCCAGATCCCTTCCGCGTCTTGATCCCAGTGAGATTCCGATGCACTACCGATCACGTTAGGATACCGTTCACTGCGGGATCACGTTCCACCTATGGACTCTTTTCCGATGTTTTCCCTTCTCCTGATAGGATCCTAATCCTGGTTTGAGCCCGTTTCCCGATGGGATCTCGATGGTATCCTGTTCCCCGATGGAAACGCGTAACCGATGTGTCCCATTAGGATCCTGTTTCTCTACGGGATCAGGCTCAGTGCGACTTTCTTTGAATAAGCTTTTAGATCTAATTATATATCCCCGTAGAAAAATATAGAGCATTCTATATAAAATGTAATATCCTCCATGAAACGTGTACAAATTACCTATGTACGTAATTTTTCTCTAATGCGAAATATTATAAAACTAAATTGTGCTTCTAAGTATAATACATTTAATTTGAAATGGTGGCCCCGTTGGGGGCCCATTTAATAAAGTACCGTTTTGTTTATGTTTGAGATGGGGAGGGGCTTATAAAAATCATTGAGTTTATTCTACATTTAAAACTTTTCCTGTTCAAAGAGCTTTACAAATGCCATCGACATATCTTTTTTAAACTATCGAAGTTTCTAGAAAATTCTAGATCGGCCTTGAACGGATTGAATATTAAATCAAACTATATTTTAAAACGGACTAAGATGTTTGCAGCAAAGCTGGGAATAGATCCACCTAATCACATAGAACTTAGGTTATTGTCTAACCCTATCGCTATTTATATAGCTTATATTTGAAAAAAATGAAATGGGGCCCCCGGCCCCAGAGGTATGGATATTATGAGTTCAGTACACTTCGTTATTTGAATATGGATGATCGAGATAATGTGTATTAAGTTTGGTCAAGATCAAGATATTCATATAGGAGTACTAAGCCAAATGATATTTATAAAGCTTATATAATGAAAAATAAAAAGGGCCCCTGCCCCAGAGAGATGGATATTATGTGTTAAGTACCCTTCAGTATTTGAAATATGGATTATCAAATGTATGTAATTTAAGTTTGGTCAAGATCCAGATATTCATGTAGCAGTATTTCTAGTTAATTTTATTAATACATATCATATTAGAAAAAACAAATCAAAATTATGGGCCCCCGGTTGTGACCGTTCTGGGTAGAGCTTCGAAATGAGACGTGATTAACTTTTGTAAGTAAGCCTTAAGGAATAAGCCTGCTAAATTTGAGGCTCCTGTATACAGGGGAAGTTGGAGAATTAGTGATGAGTGAGTGAGGGCTTTGCCTTTTATTAGTATAGAAAAGAAAACAATGAAATGGGGCCCCAGGCCCTAGAGGTATGTATGTATGAGTTTAGTAACCTTGGGTATTTGAATATTGATAATCAAGAGTTTGTGTACTAAGTTTGGTCAAGATCCATCTATTCATGTCGGAGAACTAAGCATATTGATATTTATAAGGTTTATATTAAGAAAAATGAAATGGGCCCCCGGCCCCACAGGGATGGATATGATGCGTTAAGTACCCTTCAGTATTTGAATATGGATAATCAAAAGTATTTGTATTAAGTTTGATCCAGATCCATGAATTCATGTAGCAGTATATGTTGATCATTTTATTTATATAGCTCATTTAGGAATCAAACGACATTTTGGGCCCCCGGCCCCAAACGGTATAGATTTTATAAATGAATCATGCTTAACTTTTGTTTGTGAGCTGTAAGGAATAAGTCTGCCAAACTTCAGGTTTCTATCTACAGGGGAAAATGGAGAATTAGTGATGGATGAGTGAGTGAGTGAGTGAGTGAGTGAGTGAGTGAGTGAGTGAGTGAGTGAGTGAGTGAGTGAGTGAGTGAGTGAGTGAGTGAGTGAGTGAGTGAGTGAGTGAGTGAGTGAGTGAGTGAGTGAGTGAG
>CAXITT010000145.1:1073674-1087422 GCA_964033795.1 Lymnaea stagnalis
TTTTTTTTTTTTTTTTTTTTATATTTCCATCAAGTTAATAAATCGTTAACTTTCATTTCACATTTATTTAAAAACCCCAAAAAAAATAAATAAATACTTTTTTTTTTTTTATTAAAAAAAAAAACAACAGAAAATACTAAAAATTTAAATTTTTACGAAAGTTTGGAAATGGTGAAGACAGAAAAAGAGAATCGTAAAATAGATATAACTGCATCATAAAAATTTGCAGTTTTTCAGTCACATTATGATTATTTTTAAAAAAAAATTGTAATTCTATTCTCTCCGCAGCCATTCTGATATCGTCAATGGATCTCACACCAGAAATGTGATGCCCGGGTACGCGTCATAAAATAAATGCCATACCCATCTCTTTGCAAATTGCTTTCTGATCCCATTTTGCGCTCGTGTATGTGTGAGAGGTATGTGCATGTGTGTCTTATCGGATTAGATCACGTGAGCGGAGAAGGAAATGACAATGATAAGCGAAGGAGAGGAAAAATTGGTTGGGGAAGGGGGGGGGGAGGAAGGGTTGCACTGAGACGGCAAACCGAAAGGACGGAGGGTGTGAGTGCAGAAGAGATTAGAAGCAGAAGTTTGTCTCTGGCGCCCCTGGTTGTGTGTGTAAAAAAAAAAAGGGGGGGGAGATTTATGGTGATAGAAAGAACAAAAGGCCTTTGAATTTTGAAAGTTAATGGTTAAAGTAAAATTTGTGGAGAAATGTGCGGAAGTCAAGGAAGATACAGGGCGTTATTATGAGACTCAATTACTTCGTAGAGATTTTAGGTTAGGAAAAGGTGAAGTATGAAGTAGAGTCATATCAACCCCGAAGCCATGGAACTTTATTTTACAAGGCGTGGCTATCAGGGATCTTTCTGTCAACTGATCTGAAAGTGGCATTTGCCGCCCCAAGACGCAATCACGTGGTTTTTTGAATTGGTCGTTAAGAGAAGATCTATTTGGGGCGTGATGCGTAAAAGCAAGATGTTTTAGATCAGATCTGTGGTTAAGATTTGATGGAAACGATGTATGGGAACAAGATTTTTTTTTTTATTTTTATTTTTTTTTTTGTTGAGATGATGCGTTTAGACAAAATGTGTTTTCACAAAATGTATTGGCAAAAAAATATATTTTTGCCATATGTATATTTTTGCCATATGTATATTTTTGCTTGACATACGTTTGGACATGTTGATTAGACAACGGTGAAAAGCGACTAGATGTGTAACTGAATTTAACAAGGCTTACATTACGGTTTTTTTCGGTTAATATATATATTAAAAGATCAGTTTGATGTTTGGAAGTGGGCACCTTGTATCACGTGTCCTTAGCTGAAGCTGGCAGTGAGACGTTATGTTAAGCCGCTTCAAATAATTTACCTTGTGCCAGTTTACGTTTGGCTCGGTGCGTTATTTTCTTATCTTGATTTTTTTTCCCGCAGACGGCAACGCGTATCAGAGTCTGTAATCATTGTCAGTCTTTGAAATTTTGGAATTATTATTATTATTATTATTATTATTATTATTATCATTATTATTATCATTATTATCATTATCATTATTATTACTATTATTATTATATTATTATTATTATTATCATTATCGTTATCATTATTATTATTATTATTATTATTATTATCATTATCATTATTATCATTATTATTATTATTATTATTATTATTGTTATTGCCATTATGATGATTTTTGTTCATTTAAAACTGCGTGACTTAACACACTAACGCCATGTTTATTTTGTTTAAACTGCAATTTCATTGTTTAAAGATATCAATTGTTTTATCATAGTATAGAATATACTTAAAGCGACTATCGCGTTGCTTACTTAGTTTAAACTCTTATCCAACGTTTAAATAATTTTTTTTTTATAATTTTTTTTTTTTTTTTTTCCATAGGATATCAATGGCCATTACAATGTATTGTGTTGCATAAAAGTTTCAAAACAGCAGGATCGTGTTCACCGCGTACTACTACAATTTCATGTTTTCTTAATAAAAGTTTCAAAACAGCAGGATTGTGTTCACCGCGTACTACTACAATTTTATGTTTTCTTACCTTGAATTTTTTTTTTTTTTTTTAAATTTAGGGAAAATTACAGATTTTTTTGTGTTATTGTATCTAGCTTCTCCGTGAACAAATTACGAAGTACGTCAAATTGTTCAGTTT
This sequence comes from Lymnaea stagnalis, assembly GCA_964033795.1. Lineage (NCBI taxonomy): Eukaryota > Metazoa > Mollusca > Gastropoda > Lymnaeidae > Lymnaea > Lymnaea stagnalis. Next base: position 1,075,852 of record CAXITT010000145.1, read on the forward strand.
TGAATGCGATCATAAGACACAAACATGGTGATATCAATTGTAAACATGATACACATTGACGAGAGGGTGAGCATTGCGATTTGAGCAGCTCTCCCTCACTTAAAACAAAATACAGCACAAGTCAAGGCTTACTACTCAAGTCGAAAACTGGCTTGGCAGTCTTCGCATGAAAAGGACGAACAACAACAAAAACAAAGGCAACAGCATCAACAACAACAACAGCAACAACATCAACAATAACAGCAACAACAACAACAATAACAACAAAAATTATAGGAACAACATCAACAATAACAGCAACAATAACAGCAACAACATCAACAATAACAGCAACAACATCAACAATAACAGCAACAACATCAACAATAACAGCAATAACAACAACAATAACAACAAAAATTATAGGAACAACATCAACAATAACAACAAAAATTATAGGAACAACATCAACAATAACAGCAGCAACAACAACAACAACAAAAACAATAACAGCCACAACAATAACAATATTTGCTTTAAGATTATTTTCTAAAATTTTTTTCGTTCAAACTCATCTTTGAAATGTATCTTTGAATAAATATATATATTATTATTTTTAAAGTTCCAACTATCATATTTCTGTCTGACTTTTTTAATTCTAAAACCAAAGTAGCCCTACTCCAAAACTACGACCCACCAGTCTATTTTCTTGCTACTAATACAAGGCAGCAGGTTGATTTCTTTCTGAAGGCCAAAACAACAACAAAAAAATGAGCCTAAAACGAGGCCAGAGTTGATGTCAAAACATGAATGTTGTAATTAAAGTACGAATAACGTTTCCGATCGTCAAGATTGTCATGAATCCGAACAATTGTCCAAGTCTTCGATAAGTATCGGCAGCGTGTCTACTAAAAGCGCGTACAGTGTAAAGACGAAACGAACAAAAGGTCGGATACGATCAGTGGGTGCCGGTAAAATCTCTGCTTTACATTATTGTAGAGAGGAAGATGGTATCTTTAAGTTCCTCTTCTATATCAGTGGTTCTCAACCTTCCTAATGCCGTGACCCTTTAATACAGTTCATTGTGGTGTGACCCCCCCCCCCCCAAAACCATAAATTATTTTAGTAGCTACTTCAAAAATTCGTGTTTTTCGATGGTCTTAGACGACCCCAGTGTAAAGGTTGTTCGACCCCCCTAAAGGGATCGCTACCCGCAAGTTGAGAACTGCTGTTCTGGATAGCGGTCACCAGATTGTTTAATTTTGTTGTCGAGATTAGTGCAGTTGCGGAGAATCACCGAGCTCTCTAGTGCTTGATCCTAGAGAGAAATACAACATGTAAAATGCCAGGAGGGAAAGTATTTTCTGCAGATTTAATAGTATAATTTAAAAATTCGTTTAGTTTCGTACGCGTTGCACACTTCTTTTATAGACTGACTCGTTTAGGCCGTCTCTTTTAAGCGCTTTTATTTATATTTATATTTGTAGTACAAATAAATACCTATAAAAAGTGGTGCGGGAATGTAAAGACACTCATGGCCAAGAACATCTAAAAAGTGTAAACAACCTTCACCAAGCACAGCGGACATTTGAGTGCGTATCTGAAATGGCATCTACAAGTATATAAATAAGTCTTACATAAAGCTATTAATTTGGAGAAGGTAAAGTGCGCAAAAAAAAAATGATATCTGATTGGGGTTCAAAAAAAATTTGTTTAATTGATTTGTGGATTTAGAGTAAATTTTTTTTTTCAATCCTTACTAGAAAGGAAAAAAAAAAAATCAATTAACATAACTCGGTTCCAAAAAAATGAGCCTAGCCGTCAGTTATTCTAGAACCTCGCGGATCAAACAAGAGAGAAATATGACCCAATCCGAACTCTCAATACAGCACTCACACAAAGAAATCATTACCCCGGACGCGGGCTGGGACCGGTGAATCTAGAAATAGATGGATTTGCGCGTCAGTAATAAAATACCGCTCTTTTAACTCATAAATTCCTCGCTCTTGTGATGTGAGCTGTAAAGAAACTGTCATGGAAGTGACGTTGAGTTCGATCAAGCTAATCTACTGTACGTAAACATTTGATACGTTCCCTCGGCCTTGGTTCTTATAGCTCAGTCAAGGTTAGACTTGGCGTTCTCAAAAAAATCGGTGGTGTCAAAAAATGTTTGCTGCGCATGATATATGTGAGATTATGATTTATTGACGTTTGCAAACGAAGCATGAGGGAAGCCAATATTGAAACAAACGAATGGGAGTTCATTGCCGAACATCGCTCCAACTGGCGAACAGCAGTGTTTGGAGGAGTAAAAAAGGCAGAGGATACTCGAAACGAGGCCCTTGAATCAAAAAGAACAATTCGGAAATCAAGAATTGACCGGGACTCAATATTCTCCCGCGAGAGATGCGGCCGTGATTGCCATTCAAGAATTGGCCTAGTGAGCCACTCGTCAAAGTGTAGAACTATAGAGCTACTCCATCGTCTCACGAAGATATATGATTTAGTACTATTTATAAATTTTACTAAACCGAACCTCGTCAGTGGTTTGGGTGTTAGAAATGATGTTTGTTATTACACATAGGTTCTCGTAATATACACATTGGCCCCTGGAACGGTGGAAAGGGATTACAAAATATATATTTATTTTAATCCACAATACATTACATAGACACATTTGTTTACTATTCGATATATTAAATCTATTTCTCAACATTTGTACGCTACGGCTGATTGACCAAAGTTCCGTCGCCGGTTAGACTAATGTCACCTTTGGTGAGCCGGTGCTAGCTGGACCAATGTCACCTTTGGTGAGCCGGTGCTAGCTGGACCAATGTCACCTTTGATGAGCCGATGCTAGCTGGGCCAGTGTCACCTTTGGTGAGCCGGTGCTAGCTGCACCAATATAATCTTTGGCTAGCCGGTACTAGCTGGACCAATGTCACCTCTGATGAGGCGGTGCTAGCTGGACCAATGTCACCTTTGGTGAGCTGGTGTTAGCTGGACCAATGTCACTTTTGGTGAGCCGGTGCTAGCTGGACCAATGTCACCTTTGGTGAGCCGGTGCTAGCTGGACCAATGTCACCTTTATTGGGCCGGTGCTAGCTGGACCAATGTCATCTTTGGTGAGCCTGTGCTAGCCGGACCTATGTCACCAGACCAATGTCACCTTTATTGAGCCGGTGCTAGCTGGACCAATGTCATCTTTGGTGAGCCTGTGCTAGCCGGACATATGTCACCTTTGGTGAGCTGGTGCTAGCCGGACCAATGTCACCTTAGCTGAGCCAGTGCTAGCCGGACCAATGTCACCTTTGGTGAGCTGGTGCTAGCCGGACCAATGACACCTTTGGTGAGCCGGTGCTAGCTGGACCAATGACACCTTTGGTGAGCCGGTGCTAGCTGGACCAATGTCACCTTTAGTGAGCTGGTGCTAGTTGGGAAAATGTCATCTGTGGGGGGTGGTTGTTAGCTGGACAAACGTCATCCTGTGCCTGGTCTTCTGGTGTTTGCTCAATTGCAAACCATACGTCAAACGATTTTTCACACTATATGGGATAATTCATTTCACACTATGTGGGATAATACATTTTACACTATATGAGATAAGTCATTTCACACTATATGGGACAAGTCATTTCACATTATATTGGATAAGTCATTTCCCACTATATGGGACAAGTCATTTCACCCTATATGGGATAAGTCATTTCACACTATATGGGATAAGTCATTTCACACTACATGGGACAAGTCATTTCACACTACATGGGACAAGTCATTTCACACTATTTGGGATAAGTCATTTCACACTACATGGGACAAGTCATTTCACACTCTATGGGATAAATCATTTCACACTTCATGGGATAATACATTTCACACTATGCGTGATGCGTCATTTCTTACTGTATGTAATATAACATTTCATCTCGTAGTCATCCAGACAAATAAACACATATGATCATTGTCACGACTGATCTATGTATCACCTCTTGATTACAATCCCACTATCTCCAGTGGCCTGGCATAAGCTGCAGAAGCTGTGTAATGACGCTAGCTATAGTTCAGACTTTATCCTGGCCTCAAGTCAGCTCATTTCCCATAAGCCTTGTAAATTATCATTCGTTGCCTTATAAGGCACGCATAACAACCGACTGAAGGTTGCTTGGGCAGTTGAACGATATTCTTTCCTAGTGAGGACGACACGGGTTTATTGTCCAGCTTGTCTCTTCGTTTACTCTCTGGATCATTCTATTGTCATACCCTACAGCCTTTCCTCTGTACACAAAGCCACTGTACTGATAGTCACCACCTACCTCCTTTCCTCTGTACACAAACCCACTGTACTTGTAGTCACCACCTACCTCCTTTCCTCTGTACACAAATACACTGTACTTGTACTCACCACCTACCTCCTTTCATCTCTAGACAAATCCATTGTACTTACTGTCACCACCTACCTTCTTTCTTCAGTACACAAATCCATTATACTTATTGTCCCTACCTACCTCCTTTCACCTCTAGACAATTCCACTGTGGTTTCACAGTATAAAAAATCGAAACAATAAACTGAACACAGTTTGAGAACCAATCTTTCTGGTGTTGCTTGCCCTAAAATTCCAAATCTGTCACACCAAGGCCACGGGGCGGAAAGTCTCCTGTTCAAAAAAAAAAAAAGATTTTAAAAAAGTTGACTAGCTCAATAAATTCACTCCTTTTTGGAAGGCAAAATTAGGATCATGATAGGAGAACCTTTGAAGTAATAAAACAATACAGAAAAAAAAAGCATACAATACCGCGTAGTTGTGGGCTACGCGTCCTTCCAAGGCCACAATAAATCAAAACCAGAGTAGAAAATAGTGACAGCTGGAGAGAGACTTAGTGAGATGGCTTTGTTTTCAATGGCGTTGAATCATGGTCTAAACGGTGTTTTTCTGACTAATGAAAGGGGTCACAACTATTCTGACGCTACAACCTTGAACGTTTCGTAAAGCAAGCATTCAGATTGGTTACACTTGTGGAAAATTTACGTGGTTAGACCGACACAGTGTGTGTTCTGGGAAAATGCATTTTTTTTTTCAATTTGATATCACCCCCCCCCTTGATGTAGAGTACCCGGTGCGGTCCGTAACTGCAGCACCCCTAGCAACAAGATTACAGGCCCCCCCCCGCCCCCGCCCCCTCCCCAAACCCTCAAAAGTGTTCAAAATGATTCACTGGTTTTATACGCTGTTTTTTTTTAAATTTAAAAATACATTGCTATAGTATGACGATTCTATACAAAGCAATAGTATGACGATTCTATACAAAGCAATAGTATGACGATTCTATACAAAGCAATAGTATGACGATTCTATACAAAGCTATAGTATGACGATTCTATAAAAAGCAATAGTATGACGATTCTATAAAAAGCAATAGTATGACGATTCTATACAAAGCTATAGTATGACGATTCTATACAAAGCTATAGTATGACGATTCTATAAAAAGCAATAGTATGACGATTCTATACAAAGCAATAGTATGACGATTCTATACAAAGCAATAGTATGACGATTCTATACAAAGCAATAGTATGACGATTCTATACAAAGCTATAGTATGACGATTCTATACAAAGCAATAGTATGACGATTCTATACAAAGCAATAGTATGACGATTCTATACAAAGCAATAGTATGACGATTCTATACAAAGCAATAGTATGACGATTCTATACAAAGCAATAGTATGACGATTCTATACAAAGCAATAGTATGACGATTCTATACTATGCAATAGTATGACGATTCTATACAATTCAATAGTATGACGATAAATACGAACCACATAGGTGTTGTTGTTGGGTTTTTTTTTAATAGCCGTTCAAAACAGCCAGAAACAGTGGCTTACATGGGTTTTAACTTTAAGGTGACAGATGGCTGAGAGTGTGCTATTTAAGGACTGTCGGGACGTAGGCATTATGTGTACATTAAAATACCAAGCCCACCCATCCGCTTTTGGCCCTCCTCCGGAGAAGCACGTGTAAGCAAAATCTCCTCAATCGATCCCCCACCCCTTTTTCCCCCATCCGTGCGTTTGTAGTACATTGATGCCCGCCCCCCCCCCGGGGCCCTATAAAGTGTAGACGGTTTGATTAGAATTAAAAGAATGTTTTATGCATAGCCACCGTCTAATCAATATGGGTCACGTCTTTGGGGGGTCACAAAGGGGCTAGACACAGAAAACCTATTTCTGAACGCTATTTGTACCCACTTATAATATTATACTAAGCATTAAGAGCAACATTGTTTACCTACTGTCAACTTTCGACAAGACGGATTTTGGAAGGAATGCCTGTCATATTTTATTTTATTTTATTTGTTTATTTTGTTGGGGGGGGGGGCATTTATCGGCGTTGGCATTCGCTTAAAGTAGACTTTAGCTGAAATCCATGTTGTACCGGAAATGGGCTTCTGGTGTGTGTCGTGGCGCAATCATATTTTATTTTATTTTATTTGTTTATTTTGTTGGGGGGGGGGGGGCATTTATCGGCGTTGGCATTCGCTTAAAGTAGACTTTAGCTGAAATCCATGTTGTACCGGAAATGGGCTTCTGGTGTGTGTCGTGGCGCAGAGAAGTGCGCAGCCTCGAAATGGCACATTCCCCCGTGTCCAGCGTACAAAAGAGCAATATTTGATGTATAAATAGTGCTCTGAAAGATTCGCATTTATTTGCTATTCGAACCGACGGGAGAACAAAGAAAGAATGTAAGGGGAAAAAAAAAATTGCTCCATCGTTTCGTTATTATTTAATAGAAAAATAATTCATCGTAACTACTAAGCCAGCACAGGCGTAGAAAGACTGTAATGGCCGGGGGGGGGGGGGGGGGGGGGTCTTCTTTTTTTTTTTTTTTTCGCTTAGCAGCTTCTCTCCTGTTGACTTCATGTTGTATGGGGGGCCTTTGTTTAAAGAGCAACCCCACTGTGCCCATCCCTTGCGGAATCTTCCCAAGTGCCTTAGTTTACATCGAACGCTTTTCACTGAGGCTTTCAGATCGTCTATAAACTTGAACTTCTAGCGACCAGCCAAGCGCCTCCCACGTTCGAGCTCGTCATAAAACAATCTTTCGCTCGTCCGACATTATCACAACAGCGAAGCTGGGGCTGCATTAAAATGATAATGAATGCTTGAAGAGACCTGCCTGTGCGAGAACCTCGGTGTCTGGGAGCCTGCTCTGCCTTGTGATGTTGAGGATTTTTCTGAGGCTCGTCGTGTAAAAGCCTTTAATAATTTTTTTTTTTGCATTGCGCTGATAGACCGTCCACATGTTTCATAGGCAAAGAGGAGCATAGGAACAAAGAGGAGCATAGGAACAAAGAGGAGGATAGGAACAAAGAGGAGCATTAGAACAAAGAGGAGCATAGGAACAAAGAGGAGCATAGGAAGCACAGAAGTCGTGTAAATTTGTGTCTTAGTTTGGGTGCTGATCCCTCGCATGGTCCATACATTCTTGGAAATTTTGACCTAAGGTTGCGCTGGCTATTGTGCTATTTAAAGGTTCACCTTATTAATGATTTTTACGCTTGGGACAGTGCGCTGCAGGGTAAGTATATACCACTTTAAGCCTTTCGCCCTGTACTTGGGTCTTGGGCTCAACATCAGGTTTCCGGGGAGCTGGCTCAAACAATCAGACACTGGAGTCCTTTATAACCGATTCAAGGACACATTTATTTCGCAAACACCTTCTGGGACGATTGTCTACCATATTTTCCATTTAATGCATATTAGCTGTGTTGCTCAGGGTTGAAATGGGTTGAAAGACTTTGACATTGTATGCTTGTAATTAGTTTTTGTAGTGTTGCGTTTGTTTTAAATGTTGTAAATTATAGATTTATTTATTTTTTTTTTTGTACCGCGCTTCGAGCCTTTGGGGATGAAGCGTGTTTTTGAAATACACTTTATTATTATTATTATTATAACCTCAGTCATTTTCATGTTAATGGTGAGACCGAATTTTGTGCTGTCTCAGGAGAATCCGCTAATCACTGCTTTGCAAATCTGCTTCTGGTCCACCATTCAGGGCACAATCGTCGGCAGGACCTTGGATTCTGCATGTAGCCTTTTGAGGTTGAATAGCTTACCATCAATTTGTTATCTGATTCCGTTACCAACGTCTCCCTCTCTGACGGTGTCAGTCAGCGAGGCAGAAAACATGAGGATAAAAGTTTCGGAGCCAGGACACAATCTTGGTACACGCCATTAGCCGCAGGGATGGGTTTACCCGTATTTCCATTTTCTCTATCCCTAGCACGCATACCCTCATGGAATGGCTGCACCACTGATATGAGATTTCTGGGGCATCCATATTTAGTCTTTATCTTCCAAAGACTTGCTCCGCTAACAGTGTTGAAAAACCTTGGTCAGGTCTATACATAATATATGGGGAGGAGGTCAACATTTTGTTCCTGACATTTTTGCTGTAGCTGTCTTCTCACAAATACCTTATGAATAATTCCGCGGTTTTTTAATAGGGAAACAGCGTTGACTTTCTTGCAGGAGAACCTTCTCAAGATGCGTAATAATGTGGTTTAATAGGATTCTCGTGAGCGTCTTGTCTGCAAATCGAAGGCAAAGATTTGCCACGATGGTTGTCGCAATTCTGACTGTCCTTTTACGCTTGTACAGGTGAGTCACAGATGAGTCACAGACGAGTCCTTGACATCTGATTGAATCGTCACTTCCTGTCACATAAATAGGCTGATAAACAGCTGATAAATTCTTTCGGTCAACGCTATGTCCCCCATCTTTATATATTTCCCCATCTTTATATATTTCAGCTGGGCTTGAGTCGTAACCCCTCTAGCTTTGCCACGCGTTAGGAGGCATAGACCTTGTTGGGTCTCGGTTAGAGTACGGGCGGGGGGCGGGGGCTGCCGTCAATTTCTCGATTGATTGACACCTTTGGGAGACGATTTATGGTTTCAACCAAAAATGGTTGAAGAGCGATTTAAGATGCTGTCCAAGTGTCCGGCTCAGTTTCCTGTGCACCAAAACATCTCACTGAGACACAGTAAACGTCCTACCAAAAGAATTAGTACGAGGAGTTTTAATGAGCAGGATTGGAGATGACGACATTGGTGGGGGGGGGGGGGGGGGGGGAGCTCAATGCACAAATGAAAGTGGTTTATCAATACTGTTAGCAAAAAAAATAATCTATTAAACTTACCATCGTAAATTAGGATCTTGTAAACGAGTAAGTACAGCCGCGCCGAAATGCATGAATACCATAGAATACAGGGACGAACAGGCATGGAAAAACATGACGACCATAGGATACAGAAATGAAAAGTCACTGAAATACATGACGACCATAGGATACAGGAATGAAAAGTCACTGAAATACATGACGACCATAGGATACAGGAATCAACAGTCAATGAAATACATGACGACCATAGGATACAGGAATCAACAGTCAATGAAATACATGACGACCATAGGATAAAGAAATGAAAAGTCACTGAAATACATGACGACCATAGGATACAGGAATGAAAAGTCACTGAAATACATGACGACCATAGGATACAGGAATCAACAGTCAATGAAATACATGACGACCATAGGATACAGGAATCAACAGTCAATGAAATACATGACGACCATAGGATAAAGAAATGAAAAGTCACTGAAATACATGACGACCATACGATACAGAAATGAAAAGTCACTGAAATACATGACGACCATAGGATACAGGAATCAACAGTCAATGAAATACATGACGACCATAGGATACAGAATAAATGAAAAGTCACTGAAATACATGACGACCATAGGATACAGGAATCAACAGTCAATGAAATACATGACGACCATAGGATACAGAATAAATGAAAAGTCACTGAAATACAAAACGGCCATAGAACTGCGAATTATCTGTCTTTTTTTTTTTTTTTTTTCATTTTATGATGCAAAAACTTTGACACCGTTAAACTTTGCCGACTAGTTACCTTTATCAGACGTGAGCTCAATTAAGTCATTCTTTAGAGATCGCCCACCGTCCTCTTGGATTAAGCATGCTCCAGTCACATGAAGAATTAAATACCCACTAGTGGATCAAGAGAAAATTTAGACAGGAGTGCAAAGATACAAAAAACACAACAGATTGTTGAAAACCAACGGCCAGTAATGTAAGCAATGAATATGGGAATCAAAGCAATATGGGAACTAAAGCAACATGGGAACTTCAACAACAACAAAAACCACGAGATAGGGGAGACCACTGTGCCGCTCCTGGAACCGCCCCCTGAATAAATAGTCTACTATTCGTTTGCTCCTGATAAACAGATAAGGATAACAACAACAAAAAAATCCTGATGTTAACGACACCGTATCCAGGGTGTGGACAAAAAGGAGACATTTTTTTACTAGCGCCCCCTTGTCATGTTTACTGGTCGGAGCAGTTGCCACAGAAAAAGATCGACGTGATTCAATCTAATATCTGATATTACTCGTAAAAAACGCAAAGCAATAACTTTCAGCTTGGACACCGCTTAGGTGCTTGGTATAGTTTGATATATATATATATATATAATCAAATCAGAAAAGCAATGCTACCGGGAATGTGAGGAAAAGAAACTATAGGCGTAGGAACGACTCTTATCCGTTGGTTCTACTCGAAGTGGATACGGTTATGACGTAAAGAAATTCTCCGACTCGGGGTAAAAATTATTTGTGTTTTTCAATTCAAAACTTAATTTGAAAGCTGGTACTGATGTCATAGATGACGTGGTATATCGTTGATATCAAATTAGATAAAAGATTAAAAGAGGATACAGTAAAAAAAAAAATATTTAAAAAAACATAAATTTCTGATTCTAACTGGGTCTGCAAATATTGCACCACCCCACTCAAATGTTGCGCGCATAAATTAGTCTTGAGATATAATTTCTATTCAGTTTGCTGACTTAGTCACCTGGCAATACTTTCTCCTTTGAGAAACCGTGTTTGCTGCCATTGAGAACCCTTGCTTAAACCCATTTAGAACCCTTGTGTTAACCCTTTAAGAACTCTTGTCTGAAGCCATTGAAAACCCTTGTTTGAACCCATTAAGAACCCTTGTTTTAACCCAGTGAGAACCCTTGTTTGAACCCACTGAGAACCCTTGTTTGAACCCACTGAGAACCCTTGTTTGAACCCACTGAGAACCCTTGTTTGAACCCACCCACCAACCCCCCACCCACACCCCCCCTCACGTGTCCATAATCAAAAAGTTCGCAAATCTTCTGGTGGCCATTTTGTTGTTGGGACGAGAGGGGGGTCGTGTTTTCTAATGGCAGAGATCACGTGCGTCAGCTGTCCATCACGCAGCCAGGCCCCTGTCCTGTTCTTGCCCTGGGCCTCCACACCATTGTCCGCACACAAATAACCACAACTACGCTAGCGTCACGGAGCAGACCAGCAGTAACAAACAAAACAAAACAAAAATCTTGTTGGCCCGGGAGATTGATTGGTATGAGGTAGAATTAGTGTCAGGTTCAGGGGTTCTATATTTCCCATTAGATTGACCCCCTCCGCCCCCCCCCCCCCCCCCCCCCAGGCAA
>CAXITT010000145.1:1099990-1111710 GCA_964033795.1 Lymnaea stagnalis
GGGGGGGGGGGACAATAATATGTAGTCCGTGTTTCTTTCCTTTAGAAACAATGGACCACACGGTAAAGGGCAATTTCGAAAAAATAAGACGCCATCAAGCAACGACGACAAGTGTCAAAACAAAAAAAAAAAAAGCTTTCTTTCACAAAAGAAAAAAAAAAACCAAGGAAAAACAACAAAAAAAATGAAAACAAAACAAACATCAAACTAAAAATAAATCGGAAACTTTTCCTGTCCAAGGAGAAACTGGGTCACCATCAAATTATTTCCTTACATTTATTTGCAGAGGTGCGTTTAAGAAAAATAAGCACATCATCTATTCCTACTGGCAGAGGCGTAGCGAGGGTGTTTGGCGCCCGGTGACGAGATTCGCGCCCGGGGGCAAGATCCATTTTAAAGCGCCCCTTTTTCTTTTTTTTTTTCAACTTTCAAACCCATTATTTTCATCAATAAAATAATATCAAAGCACATTTTGGCGCCCTTAACTAGCTGGCGCCCGGGAACATCTGTCCCCCCTGCACCACACCCCCCCCCTCGCTACGCCTCGGCCTACTGGTTGACACGTTTTAAATTTTAAAAAAATACGTGTAAGTAGAGAAATTATACTTTTGAGTCGAAATACACAAAAGACATTGAAGGCATCCAGTGCGTGTAGGTTGTCTTCTTTTCTTTTGTTAAAAAAAATATTTTTTATTTTTTTTCCCCTGCCACAAAATTAAATTTAAAAAATTGTTCAAATGATATAGCCTACTTGGTACAAGATAAGACAGTGGTTCTCAATCTTCCTTAATGTCTAGACCCGTTGATACAGTTCCTAATGTTGTGGCGACCCCCCAACCATAAAATTATTTTCCTTGCTACTTTATAGCTGTACAGTTTGTGTTTTTCGATGGTCTTATGCGACCCTGGGAAAGGGTCGTTTGACCTCCAAAGATGTCGCAACCCACATGTTGAGAACCGTTGCGCTAAGATGAGCACTGATCTTCATTTCCAATCCTAAAACCTTTACTAAAATTATGTGGCCTTATTTGATCCCCCCCCCCCACCTTTCCAATAATTTGCATTAAAAAACAGTTTAAAAACGCTAACTGGGGAGACGTGTTAAATTAAATAAACTTAAACTTAATAAAGGCGTTTTTTTTTGTTGTTGTTTTTTTATTTCCAATCCTAAAACCTTTACTAAAATTATGTGGCCTTTTTTGATCCCCCCCCCCCCACCTTTCCAATAATTTGCATTAAAAAACAGTTTAAAAACGCTAACTGGGGAGACGTGTTAAATTAAATAAACTTAAACTTAATAAAGGCGTTTTTTTTTGTTGTTGTTTTTTTGTTGTTGTTTTTTTTAATTACCCAATCAACTCAATCATAATACATGTTTTGTTCAAGATTTCTTTTTTAATTGCTGTAATTTTTTTCTTCCATAAGTTTAATTTAACATTTTGTCAAAATAGTTTGAATTTCTTGTTGTAACTTAATATATAAGCACTACTATTAACCATTATTAAAAACAATTATAAATTATATTTTATTCTGTTAAAAGATTTTATGCCATTTTTTTGTATATCCCAAGAACGATAACTGCCGTGTTAAAACTCGGTAACTGGTTAATTGCGAACGGATAAATAAAGAAATTGTGAGTACGTTTCGCTTACTCTTATAAAAAACATATATTATGGTAATTATAAACACAAAGGAAAATAAATAAATATGTTTAACTTGTTATGTTGATATTTTAAAATTGTTGAAATACTAGGAAAGGCGACCGAGTTGAGTAATGAATGACAACTAAACTAGTACAAGATGACTAGTACTAGTACTAGTAACTAGTACTAGTTGGTAGTCTTAGTAGTTAGTAGTCTATTAGTAGTAGTAGTAGAAAGTAGTAGTAGCAAAATACATTAACGATTAATACAATTCTAGTTGAAATTGAGATTTCATCGAATCTGTCATATTATTATGATAATTAGTTTGAAGGCTCACAACAACTTCTTTTCTATTATTTTAAGGTTTTTTTTTCCTTGGACTCGTTCACCATGAATGATCCATGCCGTTCACCATGATCCATGCCGATCCATGGGCCATAGTCAGACAGTCATAGTATAGCATTACTCATTACTTAACTTTTAATCTTTTTTAAATAAATGAAGGCAGCGACTATTCGGACTCTGTCTGGTCCCTTTAGACTTAATGTAATGGTTATTCGGATGTCATTTGTGATTTTGTGTTAGTTTATTTTAGTTAAACTGAAGAAGTAACCTTACTATAGTTTATAGTCTATAGTCCATTCAATTATCTTTCATTGGATGCCAGATTAAATCTTACAAACTCAACAATAATATTTTAAATTAAATGTTTTGTAATAAACTCAACCTCTCACTCTTTTCCGGGTTCAATTAGCCATTTCTATAAATGATTGTTAACTCCAGATTATTCTTGTGTAGAACTTGCACTTGCAATTGCAAAGTAAAGCTAGGCTTCTGGCATGTCTAACTAAGAAGATTAATCAGATTAAACTAATGTTATAATGGAGTAATGCCTCAGAACCCAGCGTCCAGAGCTAAGACTTATGGCTAGGGTTTATGTAAATTTATGAACTTACAATTATTGTCTTGATTAATGATTAGAAACTGGAGAAGGGTTACTGAGAGTCTGGCCTGTGACTTCATTTCAACTGATCTGCAGACGAGTGCCCTAAAATATAAAATTAAATTATTTTTAAAGCATCCTGACAAGTCTTAGGTGTAGCACTAAAATAAATATCAACTCTACGTTTATGAAAAACACCTATGCTACCCTATGTGAAAGTGGATTCCGTCTTGCCAGTTGTTTTCAGGATGTTCAACCGAAACTGAAATCATCTTACTGCATCATTCATCAGTCAGATCTGTTTTCAAAACTGAGCATTGAATTTACTAAAACTAGGGGAATGGTCATGCAACTTATAAATTTCAGAAGCAATTTTATTCACCATTGCAGCATCATTAGTTAAAGTCTTGACAATTTTTAGAAAAAGAGATCACAGACTAACACCTGGAACATTCAATAAGTTTCTTTGATGTTGTACTCACTAAACTACTGGACAATTTTGAGTAGCAAATGTCAGATTCATTTCTCACTCTGACAATGGTCAGCAACCAAATTAAAAGAATAAGAATTCTGCTTTTCTTTTAATAAAATTAATGAACTAAAATTATTGATTTTAGTACTAAAATTAAGTTAACGTTCACTTTTATCCACTAGCTGTAACAAGAAAATAAAATATATTTATGATAAAATGACTTATGATGGATGATAAAGTAGGTGATACGCTATGTAGGCAATGTGGTATTGCACTGGGCATTAGGTCTGGCCCTATCGGTTGTGTCTGAAATCAAAATATGACATACAGACCAAAAAGTTTGAGTGCCTATAATTCTAAACTAGAATAACTGACTGAGTACTATGAATGATGCATGAGCAAAGGTTTACATTTATTTAGTTAATAACTTGAGTAATCAGTAATGACCAAGCACATGATTGTCACAGTATTTTTAATCTGCTTAGTTCTAGTTGCAAACAGAAATTAGGTGATATGCTCCTATGTAATTTTTGAGGTTTTTTTATTAATAATAATTGGTTGAATAGGACTTCTCAGTATCTTACACACATGGCTTCAACTATATCCATAAAAGATGGATTGACGTTTTCTCGTTATATATTCTTTATCAATATAACATGAATGCTATGTATGGCTATTAAGAATTCAATTAAAAAGGTTTCATGTTTAAAACATACTCCTTCATTTGTTACTAAATCATAAATTATAATTTGGACTTCAACTTTCCCATTACAACTCTAAAACCTCAGTTCTGAGTTTTTGCATAGGCTCCATGTTTATAATAATTCTTTTTAATTCAGAAAAGCATGTCGAGTGAAAAGGGTTCAAACCCTATAGAGCCATTTCTGCTGTTATTGAAAGATGCCAAACATGCTGGTGCTGCCAGTATTGTCACACAGGCTATGAGTGCACCTAATGTGTATGTGTTCGGGGAAATCTTACATTTACCAAATGTTCAAGAGGTGAGTATTTAATATGGAATAACTGAGAGATTTCCAGAGTTGAGCTGTTCACTTATAGCTTCGGTTTCCTATAGGCATGGCTCTATTGCAAACTATTAGTTTTAAATGGGACAAAAAAAGCTGCTTTACCTCACCTTTGCTCAATTTTTCCACTTTGGCTCAATTTCTCCAGCATAGCTCAATTTCTCCACCTTGGCTCAATTTCTCCATCTTGGCTCAATTTCTCCATCTTGGCTCAATTTCTCCACCTTTGCTTAATTTCTCCAACTTGGCTCAATTTCTCTCTGACTCCACATTACCTACTGATGCATAATTTTTGTCTTTCTTCAAACAATTGAGGGTAGCCACCAACTTACTTTAATTGATAACAGGGAAGTATAATTTTTACAAGATATTTAAGATTTAAAGTTAAGACAATATTCTTTAAAAATCTCCTGATCTGAAAATTAACATTTACAATGTAATCAAAACAAATGTCCTTTTCTTTCATCAGTTATAGTATCTTATTTTAAATTAATTTTTCAGCTTGCCACTGGCCCTCATGCCTCAACTTTTCAACTACTAAATGTGTTTGCTTATGGCACTTATAAAGACTACAAAGGTATCTGTTTTGCGTATACATTTTAATAGCGGTCAATTATTACTTTTATACAATTACAGAATTACTGCTATACAAATAAATCAAACAACAAGTTACTATTCTCTGAATTATAAAACGCATGCTAAAAGATATGTTTGTGGATCATTATTTGAGACCAGGAGCCAATCTCTTGTAGTTATACTTTTTCAATTTCCCTTTGCTCCTAACAGCCAGTACAGCCCAACTGCCAGACCTAACACAAGCCCAACTAACAAAATTACGACATCTAACAGTTGTATCTCTAGCAACAAGGAGTAAGGTGAGTTTAAAAGACTGCAAAATTTCATCTAATTATAAAATTATGTTACAATATCTACACATTGTCTAAATTTCAAAGTGAATTTAATACCTCCATTTCTTGCTTCACCATATTACAACCAAGTCTAAAAATATTTTTTCACTATTTCTGTACTTAAAACAAAAGTCTTATGTAGTAGTTTTATTTATGCTCTAAACTTTAAACTTTTTCTTTCATATTTCAGTGCATTCCATATTCTGTTTTACTTGAAGAACTTGCCATGGAAAATGTTAGAAATCTTGAGGTGAATATTAATTTCCCTTGTTTTTTTGTTTTTTTAATCTATCTGAAGTAGTTTAGTTATTTATTTATTTTTATCAGCCTACTATAGATTGACACGTCTACTGATGCTTTGATGTTTGAGTTTATTTTTACTGAATTTTTTTTTCCTGCTCCCCATGAATAGTTGCGTTTTTTGGCCGTGATAAGTCCATTCCGCTCGACTTTTCACTCATATCTGAGGATACCAAGTGGTAGGAGTTCAAATCCATCCAGGGTTATCCTCAAGCTCCTACCCCTTGGTCATGCTAAAAGAAAATGCTACATTTCTCTCACACTTACAGCCAACACATTTGGCTTTGATTTCTTGAAAGGGATTTACTAGCAACATTCCTAGTTGAATATTAATTTAGGGAGGAATTTGTAAGATTAGTATAGGACTTATTATTTTATTTCCAAACTATATTAACTGTGACAAAATTAGCTATTTATTTTGAATGATGTTTTTTTAAAGGGCAAAGCAAAATGTAGATAAAAACCTTTCTAATTTACTGTTTCTATGTACTGCCGAGCCCTACCTTTCCAAAACTTATTATCCTAAACTTTGTTTATCTGAACAGCTTGTGTCTTGTTTATTAATGTTAGCATCATTATGATAGGCAATGCACATGGCATTTAACATTTGTGTACAAACACTGGAAAACAAATCCAACCTTTGTAGGAAAATCCAGGTAAGCTCTAGATGTGTAGGGTACATGCAGTGAAAAGAGGGGGCTTGTGCGATTTGCAGACACAGCCCCTCATCTTTTAATAAAAAATAAATCATAGAATACACACATGCAGAAACAAAATGAGTTCCGATTTTATTCTAAACACTAGTCATCTACTTTTGGAAATTAACCCCCCTTTGTAGAAAATTGGTGTTGGAAGTACTGGATAAGTTCTGAGTTGGAAGTACTGGAAAAGTTCTGAGTTGGAAGTACTGGATAATTTCTGAGTTGGGAGTACTGGATAAGTTCTTGTTTGGCAGATATGGTATTCTCAAAGTAAATATTTACAGGATCTGATAATTGAAGTGATCTATGCTGACATCATTCATGGCAAACTGGACCAGAAAAACCAAACACTTGAAGTGGACTATGCCATAGGTAGAGACATTCATGATAATGCAATGACAGAAGTTGTCAATGTCTTGCAGCAATGGTAAGTGGAATCTTTTTGTACTACCCTAAACTTAAGCCAGTGCTGGTAGCAAAAACAATATAAATGTTAATGTAATGCCACTATTCCATTGATAGCTACTTTTCAAAATAATAGACATTATTGGCTGTAAAAACCTGCCATTTGATTTATTTGATAGATTTAATATATCCTTGAGATCATGGTTTAATTTTAACTAAACAAATGACTGATGTACCCCCATAATGAAAGCTACAGTAGCCTACACGTTCTGTTCACAATATCTTCGCCTTGTGTTGGACAGAGACCATGTTTGTTTAATATGCTTTTTTAAAAAATTTTCTGGGTAAAAGAATGAGCATGAGTAAATTTTAAAAAAAATATAGTTTTAATTTTAATGAGCTTGATTTTAATATTGATTGTTACATTAACATTAACACTTCCATATTTTTAAAAAAAATTAATTTAAGCTTTTACAAGAGAAGTCTTATAAAAATCCTTTCATTTTACTTTATTATTATTGTCTTAATATTATTCTTTGTTATTTGGGTCCAGGGTTCCATGATGGCTAAGATCCAACACCACCCCCCACCCCTTTTCCCCCACCCCTTTTCCTCCCCCCCCTCTTCCCCCCCCCATATGCAAAGATGTAAACAAAATTCCTATCTCACACAATGGCAATTAATTACATTATATAGAAAATCTCTTGAAAGATCCCCCCCCCCCCTTTCGTGCCTGTGTGTAGTTGGTTGACCTCATGCAATGGATATGTGTATTTCTTGTCAAATCTTGATATGTGGTTTTTTCAAATACACTGTATCCCCCACATGACAGGTGTAATGGCTGTGAAGGTGTACTGAGGAGTATTGAGGAACAAATCAACAGAGCCAATACTTTTAAAGAGAAACAAAATCAACAACGTGCATCTTTGGAAGATGAGGTCAGTTCTTTTTTTTTTTTTTTTAAATTAAGAGAAGAGATCGTGCTTTCGCCACAATTAATATTTATTTAATGGTTAATTTAACTGCACATTCCTCATTCACTAAGCAGCACCTGTGGGTTTTCCAATCCTGCATTCACCTTCCTAACCAGCCTAATACCTTTTTTTGTTTTTTTGGATGCATTGATCTCTTTCAGAAAGATAGTAGAAGCTAACTACCATTGATATGGCTATTCTTGTTTCCATCTTCCTTCATTTTTAAGTAACAAGCCTTACTTTTTAAAGACTTGTAATTTGTTTTTACAAGACCACTTGAATAGAGACATTTAATAATTGATACTCTCATTAAATATCTTTTGAAGTTGATAACTCGAAAGGACTTATAAATGTACGTTTTGCCCAAAATGTTACACGGTATGAATAATTAACAAAATAAACCCAACCCAGCAATATTTTTATAGATCACAACAGCCTTTTATAAATATCAGAATTTAGAAGTATTAAAGTAGAAAGTTTAGAAAGTAACAACTGTTTCCAATGTTTTGATAAGCAGCAATATAACAAATTTTCTAAGAATATTATTCCACACTCTGTTTTATACTTCACTGGTCCACTTAGCACTTATTGTAAACAACTGGCTCTCTTTCCTTCTATACCCAGGTGATCAACATCAAGAAGACCATAAAGACCAGCCAACAACAGGACTTGGATGAGGCCATGGTAACAGACAGCCGCAGTGACCTGGCCCTTGCAGCAGACAAGGCCACAAAGAAGGCCCCAAAGGCCAAGGGGTGAGTCATTTTGTTTGATGCCTAACTCTGCACTAGACATTGATATTATATTTGGGGTTTTTTTAGTGCAAGAATTTTTTGTTGTTGCAAATATTAGCAACATTTTAAGACTTGAACAATGTACGGACTTGTAAATCATACATTTGGTTGTTAAGAACTGATACTTTAAAGTTCATGTATTTAGTTGTCCCATTGTTTGACCTGGTTGCTAGATGATTATTATGTTAAGAACTGATACTTTAATGTTCATGTATTTAGTTGTCCCATTGTTTGACCTAGTTGCTAGATGATTATTATACATATTAAATTCCAAAATTATTTTCTTTGATTGAAGCTGATCATGTTCTTTTTTTTGAGAAGAACTAAAGAAAATGATCAATTTGATTAAAATTCTATTGATACGGTAAGATAAGAAACATTTTAAAAGTTTAGGGGGGGGGGGGGAATACCTCAATTAAAGAAACATTTTAAAAGTTTAGGGGGGGGGGGGAATACCTCAATTAAAGAGTGTGAGCAATGCTGCCATGACAGTTGATCCTTCGTTACAGAATTTATTTGTCAACGCAGCACAATCTGGCAAAATACATGCCCAAAAAAATGCAATGGACATTTAATATGTTAATAAAAATCTTCACTTTAAAATTGTACCTCACTTGCAGCAAACAAAATAAAAGTTGGTTTTTTGGTCATGCATTCCAGATTGAGAGGAAGTAACCCTGGGAAGTTGTGGAAGTGATCATGTTCAATACTTTCAGTAGTAAAAAAAGATTGCTTGGTCTTTGGTTGCCTGCTCCTGTCCTACAACAAGATGGTGGAACGTCAGGTTTTGTAAAAGTGTGAACGTTTGAGGATATTTTAATTAAATGTTTGAGACGTTTGTTAAACTGTTGTTTTGCATGATTAGAGTTGCGTCAGAAATTATTTTTGCTCCAAGGAATTGATTTGAGAACAGGGGTGTTCAGTTAAATTTGTTAAAATTGTTTTCTGTATGTAATTACCACAAGTTGATCTGTTATGGTCATTATTTAACGCTTTTTTTCATAGCTTAAACTTTGAGTGGATGAATACAAATGTATAGAATTAATTTGAAGACAACGTGTGATAAAGTTAAGAATGCAAGTGTGTGGGGTAAGGGTACATACGATTAAATATGAATTATAAGATTGTAGAATCATGCATTCAGAAAAAATATATGTATTCTCATTGCTGTATTTGAAGTTGATATTTTAAAAACCCTACTTCAATATAGCTAATGATCTACTCTGTCCGTCAATGACTTTTCTGTAAGTTTGATTAAAACCCCTGGGATTACTGCTATAGAAAAAAATCAAACAACAAATTACTATTCTCTGAATTATAAAATGAATGCTAAACGATATGTTTGTGGATCATTATTTGAGACGTGGAGCCAATCTCTTGTTGTTATACTTTTTCAATCATTACACTCATCAGTCAGAAAACTGAGGTGGTAAAAGTGAAAAACCTTTGTCTTTTCTTTAATTTAAACAGGGTGTTTAACTGTTCTAGACAAATTTACATTAGTTTTGAAAATTTTCACTGTATTCTTTTTATTCTTTGCAAAATAAAATAATTTTTTTTTAAATTAAGGATCAAATTGTCAACTTCAAAATGTTCATAATTTATGTTCACCTATGCTGGGCTCACTGTAGTAGTCACTTAAATACAAGGAATAAGAATAAGGACAAAAGATGTAGACATATTATGGTTCATTGACTTTATGAGAGAAGAAGGGACAAACGAAGACATTAACATGTATAGAAAAATGAAGCGTTACAAATTTTAATCTGATTAATGATGAAAGCTCCAGCCTTGTATTTGATGTACAATCCATAGAAACTTGTGTACAAATAAAATGTTCAATTTCTGAATTCAGCCTACTTTGGTTTGTTGTTTTTATCAGTTTTCTCCCATTGGAAGAGTTACTTCCCCTTGATACAATTAATAAGAAGTTCAAGTTTGTCAATTGTATTTTAAGGGAAAAACTATAACTACACATATTTTTTCAATAGATAATGAATTGCGAAAATTAAATTGTTAATTT
Organism: Lymnaea stagnalis; assembly: GCA_964033795.1. Taxonomy (NCBI): domain Eukaryota; kingdom Metazoa; phylum Mollusca; class Gastropoda; family Lymnaeidae; genus Lymnaea; species Lymnaea stagnalis. The sequence goes on from CAXITT010000145.1 coordinate 1,110,179, forward strand.
TAAATGGTTGTGTAAGTGTTCTTTTTAATGAATCTCTTCCCTGTTTTGGCCTGGCCCACATTGTGAGTTGAAACCCTTTACCCAAAGTAGAAAACCCTACAAAAGTTGAAAGCCTTACAAAAGCCTACAGGAAAAAATACAAGCAACAATAAAATACCACCAAATGTTAAGCCACTTTTTAATTAGGATGAGTTCGTTTATGAATCACAAATGAGGGTCTGAGTTTTTACTGGCAATGTGTATAGTTTCGTGACCTCTTACAGTCGGCATTGCTGTGAGACAGCTTGACCTGTTACAGTTGGCATTGCTGTGAGGCAATCAGCAAAGTCTCTTACAGTTGGCATTGCTGTAAGGCAAGGCCTACATTCTCTGTGCTACAGTAAAGAGGTGTGAGTTGGCATTTCATTTGATAGTGACCCGAAGACAACATTGTTATGCATCGATTACCATTGTTTGTTTCTTTTTTTCAAAATGCTTGAGACTTCTGAAATTTGGTATGCCTAAATTTTTTCAGGGTTTTTACATTGATCTAGTCAGTAATCACAGCTGATTTTGACTATCTGAATAATGTTTACAGCGGCATTACGTTAAGGGAGTACTCTCGATGGACGCTTAAAATTGTGGTACATCTTCTATAGTCCAATATTCTAATTTATGGTCCAGGTGCTAAATGAATTTTATTCGTTTACTGAAGTGTAACAGGATTAGGCTGCAGTTGTTACAAAAGTTTTCAAACCCTTGACCTAACTTTATGAGGCCATATTGAGTGTCACAGGCCTGACAAAAATTAAGATGTCTATTATTCTTAAACACCAATACAACAAAAAATAAATACCGTAGTAAATGAGGTTGTTGGTTTTTTTTTAAGACCATGGGTTGGAGGCTAGATTTTTTCAATACTAGTATTGACCTCCTCCGGGACTGACTGCCGCCAAACAATTCTAGAAATTCTTTCTGGTAGAATATTTGAGTATACAAAAAAATATAAACAACGTGTGTATATCTCAGTGAAAGGTCAACGGGTTAGGGTTAGAGTGGATCTCAAAGTATTGGCACACCACACAAAGCTGTCAAATAATCTGCTCAGTCGTTCGTGGGAAGCAAGAAGACTCTAGGCCTAATTGTTTAAGGAAAGCTGTTTTTATTTAAAAAGTCGTATATTCTGGTAACGGGTCGTCCATAAAGTACGTCACACTGTAGAGGGAGGAGACGGTGTCTAGGTAATTGTGACGCGGGGGGGGGGTGTTAAAGTGCTTTGCGTGACGTCACTCATTTTTTTTTTTAATCATACATATAAAACTCAAAAAATGTCAGTGATTTTTGAGCTTTCTGTTGTGATGGACGTATTCTGACAGAAGATGACTTCACTCTTATAAATTTAATAGTGAAACATTTTATAGGTTAAATTTTAATTTTGTAACAATTTTATTTAAGTTTGAAAGTGTGACGAACTTTGTGGCGGGGGGGGGGGGCGGTTATCTTTTCTGAGATTTTTGCAATGGGAGAGGGAGGGGGGACAAAAGGAACAAATA
>CAXITT010000145.1:1112906-1131204 GCA_964033795.1 Lymnaea stagnalis
GGGGGGGGGGGCAAGGGCCCCCTTGCCCCCCCCCCCCCCCCAGCGGGCGCCCATGGAAAACCTTGACTTCTTTAGATCACTACAAGAGACAGGCGCAATAAAAATTAAGCCAGAAGCACAACATTTTCAGATGTTAGTTTTAAAAAGTGTATATTGAAGGTTTAAACATGAAATGTGGAATCTCATAATGTGTTACCGCATAGAGCACCATCATCTGATTCTGAATTAACGATACCAGATTCACTACCGTGCCAAAAGAGTCAAATGCTCTCTTAGTTTAGTATAACATACTATCATAGTTGTTTTTTTTTTAAATTTTATACGAGTTGAGCGAGAGATAAGGAATACTATCGCAATAGTTTCAACGACGATTTTAAATGTACTAAAAATGCAGAAAATAGTTATTCCCGCCTTAAAAATTCTTTACACAAGGAAAGCCTGTGCAGATCCACACAAAAACAAACGAAGAAACAAAAAAACACACACAAACAATCAAGGCTCTCCTGCAAGAAGTGAACCCAGACTGCCACTCCAGGATCAGCCTCTTTAATATAAGTGGCTCGAGAAGGTGCAACTATAGATCAGGAGTTAAACCATCGCTGTTTTTTTAAAGAAGATGGAGAGATGACATGCCACTAGGTAGGTTTGATATAGGCAACCGGAGAGATGACATGCCACTGGGTAGGTTTGATATAGGCAACCGGAGAGATGACATGCCACTAGGTAGGTTTGATATAGGCAACCGGAGAGATGGCATGCCACTAGGTAGGTTTGATATAGGCAACCGGAGAGATGACATGCCACTGGGTAGGTTTGATATAGGCAACCGGAGAGATGACATGCCACTAGGTAGGTTTGATATAGGCAACCGGAGAGATGACATGCCACTAGGTAGGTTTGATATAGGCAACCGGAGAGATGACATGCCACTAGGTAGGTTTGATATAGGCAACCGGAGAGATGACATGCCACTAGGTAGGTTTGATATAGGCAACCGGAGAGATGACATGCCACTAGGTAGGTTTGATATAGGCAACCGGAGAGATGACATGCCACTAGGTAGGTTTGATATAGGCAACCGGAGAGATGACATGCCACTAGGTAGGTTTGATATAGGCAACCGGAGAGATGACATGCCACTAGGTAGGTTTGATATAGGCAACCGGAGAGATGACATGCCACTAGGTAGGTTTGATATAGGCAACCGGAGAGATGACATGCCACTAGGTAGGTTTGATATAGGCAACCGGAGAGATGACATGCCACTAGGTAGGTTTGATATAGGCAACCGGAGAGATGACATGCCACTAGGTAGGTTTGATATAGGCAACCGGAGAGATGACATGCCACTAGGTAGGTTTGATATAGGCAACCGGAGAGATGACATGCCACTAGGTAGGTTTGATATAGGCAACCGGAGAGATGACATGCCACTAGGTAGGTTTGATATAGGCAACCGGAGAGATGACATGCCACTAGGTAGGTTTGATATAGGCAACCGGAGAGATGACATGCCACTAGGTAGGTTTGATATAGGCAACCGGAGAGATGACATGCCACTAGGTAGGTTTGATATAGGCAACCGGAGAGATGACATGCCACTAGGTAGGTTTGATATAGGCAACCGGAGAGATGACATGCCACTAGGTAGGTTTGATATAGGCAACCGGAGAGATGACATGCCACTAGGTAGGTTTGATATAGGCAACCGGAGAGATGACATGCCACTAGGTAGGTTTGATATAGGCAACCGGAGAGATGACATGCCACTAGGTAGGTTTGATATAGGCAACCGGAGAGATGACATGCCACTAGGTAGGTTTGATATAGGCAACCGGAGAGATGACATGCCACTAGGTAGGTTTGATATATGCAACATGTTGGTTTTTTTTTTGGTTTTTTTGTTTTTTTTGTGTGTGAATTTATACCGGGTAAACAAAAAAACCGCAGGTGACGTCACAAACTTTAGCCACCCCACCCCTTCCACCACAGTCATTGGCGCAGCGCGGCTAGGGTGCCATTACCATGTGAGCCACTCTAGTAATAGTTTCTAAAAATATATTTATAACTATTCTATTATGTTAAACCACTACGCACACCAGGGACAATATAAAAAAAATGACTTATAATATGTAGGGAAAGTTGATACAAAAATTAACCGATGAGATAGACTACACATTTAATGACAACTTCACACACACACATGCACACACACACACACACATTCACACGCTTTCCCGAAAATGTAATAACTTAACAGTATAAAATAAATGTCCCCCCCCCCCAAAACGTCAGCGTTGTTAAGTTGGTTATAGCCACGTGACTCAACAAAGCATGGGGGCGCCCCATAAACTAAAATGTTCTTTGTGTATCGAAGTCCACTTCTCAAGATCACGATCGATGGTGAGCACGCAACGGTAATGCAGTGCAGTTGTGAGAACTCGTACGTCCATGATTAAATCCTCTGTATCATAACCATAGTGTCACATAACACTTATTATCAGTTCAATGGAAACGTATAGGCCTACAACATGTGTCCAACATTGTATTTGTCAAGTCATACGACATCATTGTATTTCATGGGCGCACTACATCTTTTTTTAGTCATATTTTGATTGTGACAACGTTGAAGTTTGGGAGATATTAATTTTATACTTCTTAACTTTGTGCATTTTTGAAAAAAACGTGTTTAAATTATATAATTATATATATAGTTTCTATATTTTTTTTTTTTAATTTTTGTCTTGGAAGATGTATTAGATGTTCCGGAAGTGGTTTGAAACATACCCACTGAAAACGTGGGGCGTCCATGACAAACAAACACGTAACACCATCGGTGGTGACCTTTCTGTGGTTAAAAAGTGTGACGTCATCGTTGTTTAGTATCGGAAACGTGTAACCGTGCATAGGGAAATACTGTGGTGGAAAAACTATAACCTGAGATATTCGCAGAAAGTCACTCGATGGTCAGTGGAGGTCACTGGGGACCTACTGATGATGAAGTGTTGTATTGTCATCGGGGTGGCGGGGGGTGGGGGTGGGTAAGTGAACAAAGTGTCAGCTTAGTTTGGACTGCAAGAAGTGGGTCGAAATTGAGAATCAAGATTCCACCACAAACTAACAAACGGGTCCAGATTTTGGAATCCGTGATTCAACTTTATGAAGCTAAATTTTTGTATATAATATAAAAATACAGCCTATATTTATACACGCATAAGTTCAAGGACATTGATGTGAGCAAAAAAAAAAAAAAAGTGAATAAATATAAGGCTTCCGGTTCACACACTCTTCAACGCAAAATCCAATATGTGAAGGCCAAGCGAAGTTGTAAGTCACTGAAAACCCAAAGTATCTTTGTTAAAACAATGTTTCATGTTGGCTACCTTACACTACAGTCTTCGATTTCTTTAAACTATTTCTAATACTACTAACAACTCGGCACTTCAAATCATGCTGCTATATTTAATTACTTTATTGCAGTTTTTTTTTTTTTAAATGTTAATGTTCTGCCTTTATCAACGTCATTGTCCCTTGCCCACAGTCAAAAATTGTTCATTGATCCAAGAAACACTGTGTGGCCTTCAGAATGTAATATAGAGCGTGTGCATCTGCGTGTGTTTTCTCATTGACAGTTTTTCGATACATTTTTACCGCTTACATGTTCATGAAGCAGACTTGGCGCTATCCACGTAGCTTCAAATATGTAAGTTACAATGTAACGGGAATAAAGTGCGCGGTACTGGAAAGTAGATTTGTTTTTTTTTTGTTTTTAAAGAAGAGTTGATGGGAGGGGGGGGGTTGGAGGGGGGGGGGCTAGTAATGTACTATAGATCTACGAAAATAAATCTCTTCTTTATGAATAACATTGTCTACAGTGGTTCTCATCCCCTGCCGCGGCCCTTTAATACAGTTCCTCGTGTTGTGGTGAACCTCAACCATAAAAATGTTTTTCATGTGCAACTTTATAAATGTATTTTCCGGTGGTCTTAGGCGACCATGGGCGCCCGCAGAAAATTTTCTAGGGGGGGGGGGCACAAAAAATCGATTAACTTTCCAGAGGAAACAGATTGCTTACAATGTGACGGCTGAGGTATTTCTTAACTGATGGTTGGGGGGTGGGGGACAGAAAAAATCGATTAACTTTCCAGGGGGGGGGGGGATTTTTTAGTAATGTTTTAATTTAGTTTTAATTTACTGTAGCGTATTTGTATGGTGAATGAAAGACCAGGACATCAGCTTAGTTACTTTCTCTTTATTTTCTCTTTACTTTAATAATTTTTTGTCTAAAAAAATTTTATCCAATCAATCCAGGGGGGGGGGGCAAGTGCCCCCCTTGCCATCCCCCCTGCGGGCGCCCATGTAGGCGACCCATGGGTAAGGGTTGTTCGGCCAACAAAGGGGTCGTGACCTACATGTGAGAACCGCTGGCTCAGATACTTTTAAATTTATAAGAAATCAGTGCCGAATTTAAACCCCCATAAGGGGCCATAAGTTCACGTATCATATGCCAGATCATCAAAGCATCTTCATTTAGCCTTAGGGACAGTTGAAGTATTATATAACGCGAAGGATGTGGTAGTTAATCATTTTGATTGTGGGTTGTTGTTTTTTTTTTGTTGTTGTTTTTTTGTGGGGGGGGGGGTGGGGTTGGGGGGGGGTACTGAGCAATCTTGAATAACAATTATTATTTATTTTTGTTAATTTAATTCTTACTTTTCTAAAATGTATGCTTTTCAATTTTTTCAAACTAGCCAAGCTAACTGACAACCAACTTGTATCTTTTGCTATTACAAATTATAATAATTAGCAATTTTTTTTTAAATAAAATAATTTCTGGCCATTTCCTTGAAATTGAAATTTGCTTGCTTCCAGGGGTGGACTGGGGAGTTCAAGCGGCCCGGGAAAAAATCAAAGCGGCCCGGGAAAAAAACTAAACCCGGCCCTATCTTCATGACTTTTATTTTTATTATATCACCGGTCCTAGCGGCCCATCGGGAATCTTCCCGATGTCCCAGCGGCCCAGTTCACCCCTGCTTGCTTCGTCTTCTTAAATGGTGTGTTATTAGTTATAGTCTTTCCTGAAGGTCTCAAACGAAAAAAAAATCATATTATTCTGATATGTAATACAGAGCTATCGTTTATATAGGGCATATAATATCATAAATCACTGCGGCGATAAACGAATCAAATTAATTCGGTATTTCATTTAAAGGTTCGAGCACGAGTGCATGGTCCCATGTAGTGTAAACATGAGCAAAAAGCAAGGCAAGAATCGTAAAAAGGCGAGGCGCGCTTCCGAAGTCAGCCATGGCACGAGCGACATCAACGAAAACAGCCCCAGTCTAGAGCGCCGAGGGCGCTGCAAGTCTAGCCTCAGTGACGGTGATGATGATCTTTTTGGTGGACTGTAAGTATAGACTGTGGCCATTTGAGACAATTCATTAGAGTGAGCCCGCACCGAGGAAATTCTGGGCCCCAGGCAGCTGACAGAGTTCGGGCCCCTTTCGTGTTTCAAACATGTGCGTATATTTTAAAACGCCACTTAAAAGGGCGGGCTGCGATCTAGCTCGGGCCCCTGACAAGTGCCAAGGATGTGCTCCCCCCCCCCCCCAATTTTTTAGGCGCGGGCCTGATTAGAGCACCAATCGGTCAGACAGAAATTTAGTGATCAGACATGACAGGAACTGCCTATGGCCAATGACTTGCACGCGTTCCAAATATGGCATTGCAAACTTTTTTTAATTTTTTAAAAATTTTTGTAACTTAAGGGCCATCCATTTAAAGAAAATGTGCATAAATAAATATAAAACTTAAATTTCTTCGCCTTTCTTTCAACATCAAAGTATCTACGTTTACTTTCTTTTCTGTCACACCACATGAGCTATATAATTATAATGGCGTATGAAGGTGGCGAGGTCCACCTTGGGTGGCAATTTTTCCATTCATATTGAGGGATGGCATTTTCGGAAAACGGCAGAGGTTATTTTTATTCTAAATGGAATTGGGACGAAAAAAAAAAAAAACTTTGCCCGCCCCGTATTTCTCTAATCTCACAGCAACGCTACTAAGCAGTGGCGTAGCGAGGGGTTTGGCGCCCGGGGATAAGATCCATTTTTAGCGCCCCTTTTTCTTTTTTCAACTCTCAAACCCATTATTTTCAGCAATAAAATAATATCAAAGCACATTTTGGCGCCCCTCACTAGCTGGCACCCGGGGACATCTGTCCCCCCCTGCCCCCACCAGGCTACGCCTCTGCTACTAAGGCTATGACCTTCATTTCATAGTTTCATAATCCTAAAAAAAAAATTACTAATTTTTACAAAGAGTTTTTATTTTATCCATACTTGACCCTTCTTGAACGGAGAAGTTGTTACTTAGCCGATAAGTTAGTTAATAATTCTAGTTCAGGGGTCGGTAATCATTTTTGAGTATGGCCCCTTATAGATTTTTCTAAGCCAAACTTTTTATGTAATCCTTTAAAGACCAACATGCGACTCATCAGGCAACATTTTTAGATTGATTTAATTTTTCAATGTACCCTGTCGTCTGATCTAACGCCTTGGTTGATGTCTCTCATATTCCATTTAGCTACAATTTAACATTATTGTCTGAAATTTGAGCTATTTTCATGTTTTAATTATTATCAATTTTCAATTCATCACGTAATGTACGGTTCGACACCTAATACTAATATGTGTCAACTTAAGACTTAAGTCTAGAAAGATCACGAAAGCAGTTATTATACTGTTAAAATTGGGTGCGACCAATCGTTTAATTTAAGACATATTCCTAGGCACTTAGAAATAGAAGTAAAACATATTTTGATTGGTCGGCCTTGTATGACGTAGTACACAGAATTTTCGCTTGTTCTACGCAACCAGAAGTCTGGACCTTAAAAGATTGACAAGACTCAACAAATATTTGACATTCATTTGTATAAAGATTTCAAGAAATCTAGAAGTAATTTGACGTTTAATAAATCATGCTTGGCTCTTCTTTATTCGATGATCCATTCTTCACGTGAGTATTTAGACAAGATTTACATTATATAATTCGTTCCCTGGTTGTCATCTGGAAATGACAATTCGACAATATAATATTAGTAATAGTCGCCATCATTGGCTTGACGTTATTGATATTTTTAGTTCCTTGTGCCGTGTAAAACGTTACTGACTGAAACGTTACATTAGCCCTATGGCCTACTAATGTCACTAATGAGTCTAGTAATACTTTAGAGCGAATATCGTATAAATAAATAGTGAAAATTAATCGTATTAAAACTAATAAAAGGCACCCAATAATATTAGTATTTTATTAGGCCAAGTATTCAACGCCCTTGCTTTAGCCTTAGTCTTAGCCTTAAGTTCTTAAGCCATATTAAAATAACCTTATGCCGCAACTTGTTCTCACAGAACTCAGTACAGTGAGTTGTGAGTTAGTCTTAAATTACAATTACCTTCATATGTCTTATCTAAACATAAGTTACTAAGTAAGTAATTTAAATTATTGCCCATACTATTTTCTGTAGGCCTAATTAATTGATAGTTGTGGTAAAGTACAGTTGAGATAGCAGCATGGCCTAGACTCTAGTCAATAGTGCATGGAATAATTAGTAATAAGGTGACATCACTTAGCATAGGGGAATCCCAGCACTGAACTTAGAGGGTGAAAGGACTAACAGTTGGACCTGAACGATGTGTATAATTTCTTTCCTGTTAATCTCTTTTCCGTTAATCATTATCATTAAACATTATTCTTGTCATAAATAAATCTTGCCATCAAAACAGTTAATATGAAGAAATGTATTAAATTTCCATTTGCAAACTTAAACTTACAAGGTTTAAAAGAAATTTTAAAAATAAACTCATTCTTGCTGTTACCCCAAGATGAACACCGGAAAAACGATTAGCCCATTGTTAAAAGTGCTTTCTTGTGAATAGTGGAAAAATGATGTAACTGTATGATACTGTAAATGTATGCTATTTATTTCTATCGGTATCAGTCATGTTGCAATTTCATGGGGACATTTCAACATAATTTTCTGGGAAGGGTAGACCCCTCCCACCTCTTTCAAGACAAAAATGTACATGAGTAGAAAAATTGACTTGAGGAAACTCCGTGATCTATTTACCATGGAAGCAGTCGCCGGTCCTACCCCTAACTACATTTTAGCCCTGCTATTTTCACAAAATTATCATGGCTAATGTCTTACATCATGTAAGCCAAAATATTATTCCGTTTTATATTTCTGAAGCATTCATACATTACTTTAGTTGTGCAATTTCAAGTGTATAAACAAATAGCCTAAATCATGAAATAATGTTGTCAAATTCAGACAGAAGTTATTTTGGCTTAGGGCAGCAAGCCTCTGGGCCTTTAAAAAGTATAATATCATAGTCAGTCATAGTCATACTATCAATATGCCTAGGCCTATTTTTATTTATTAATTTGTCATTGCTAAGACTATTTATTAATTAATAACTAAAAGTAGAAGACTAAGATATTAATTATTATTATCAGCTTCAATTTGATATTCCATAAATGTAGTTTAATAAACTGTTTCAGTTTTTTTAAATGAGATTTATGAGCAACTTATGTAACATCATTTTGCAAACAATTTTCTTTTGTAGTAGGTTGGTTACTTTGATTAATTAGAAGGCATCAGTCCCTAAATCACAGTGATAAACTCAGTTTAAAAGCCAGTGATATCCAATGCAATTGTACTGCCATCCACTTTGATAAACTAAAAATTGTGCCAAAACAATTATTTTATCCAGTAGTACAAGTACTGCTATAATTCACATTACTGATACTTAATCAGAATATGGGGATGGCAAACTTCTGTTACCTAAACATTGGTGAGAACAGTGACCAACTTTTTTATTTAGCCAATTTTATTCCTAAGCTACACACGTTTCTATTGACAGATGACATGTCTTAATAGATAAGATCTGTTTTTTGTTTTTTTAAATTGCAGAGTGTCTAAAGAAGTCACTACCCAGTGTTACAAAATTTAAAAGTTTTAAGAAGGCAGGAATTTAAAAGAAAAAGAAACAGTTTTAATTTAATATACTTGTCCAGTGGTGGGCAAACTCTTTAGTCAAAAGAGCCAAATATCAGTAGTAGGGCGATTAAAAAAATTTTTAGAGCCAAATTTCGTTTCAAGAACAATGTTTTTCAGAGTCAAAAACAATTTGTGGCTACTGGCCGAGCCGCATTCTGGCTGACCAAGAGCTGCATGAGGCTCGCGAGCCAAGATTAGCCGACCACTGAACTAGTCCATAACCTGGTTGTTGAGTAGAGGGTGAGGGGGGAAAAACAGAACCCTTATTGAAGAATTTGACAATTCTAAGGATTAATGCATTTTTCTAAGTGCCATTAATGAAATAATGGTCAGGTGGGGACATTGACTGTAATATGCTACTAAACCATCGCAATGTGAAGTTAAATTATCTGATTTATGTGTCATGGTTGGCATGAGACAGACCATGACAGTGTCATAACTTTAGTCCTAATGAATATTTTCACAAATTACTATTGCTCAACAACAGCCTGTCACTATCATCTTATATTGGTCCTGATTCTTCATTGACAATCAAGATCTTTGAAATATTTTAAAACCATTACCATCATATTCTTTATGACATATTTTGTTGCCACAAATCATTTAAATTGTTAGGCACTAGACCAGCATTTCCCAACCTGATTTTTTTTTAAAGTGTTTCTTTTCATTGGAAGTGTTCACTAACAAATTGAGCCGAACATACTTTAAATACATTTAATAGTTCAGTTATAAAAGGCTTCATTCAATTTTCCATTGGTGTATGACTATTCAGGTCTGTTGGAAATGAGGATATTGCCTTAATTATTTTTTTTCACACACTATGTTTTACAAAAGTTTGTGCCATAATTTGAGTTAGTTTTGATATAAGATTGAATGATTATGTCTGAATTGATAATTGAATCTTCATCCCATGAATTATTTTTTTTTTGTAGTGGTCATCAGGAGCACTTCAGGCAGATGAACCATGTGTTCAGAGACCCCTTTGCAGGCTATGGAGGGGGCTTGTTATCACTGACAGATGGGAGATCAGACCATAGACGTCAACAACAGCAAGCGCAGAATATGCAGATTGCTGGGCAGAGTCTTTTCATGGATCCTTTTGCTCATTTTGGCTCCATGTTCTCTAACATGAGGTCTATGATGACTGACATGCACAGAGCCTTTGTAAGTAAACCTTGTTCAACAGAGTTAACTCCACATTATCACACTTGCAGATGTTAATCTGCAGTTAGTTGTTATTTCAAAACCTTGCATTTATTCTTTCATAAATATGTTTTATTGAGTGTGGGTGGAGTGTCATGATTAGAAAAAGATCCATGTATTAGTGTGGGAACATCTTTGTTGTTGTGTGTATAAAAATGCAGTGTATATCTTTTAAATAGTAATAATCCCTCCAAGACTAGGCTTTTATTTCCTGCAAAAATATTTATTGGTTCAACTTAATTTTACTTGTATTGGTAATTTGTTTCTGTTTTATAATTTAAGGAACACACAGCTAACGATCCCAATGCTCAAGTATATCAACATTCATCTTTTATGTCTTACTCTAACACTGGTAATGGTGCCCCAAAAGTCTATCAAGCTTCCACCTCTTCAATGCAAGGCCCTGGTGGTGTAAGTTGGCAGTTTTATATTTTGAAATTTTTTAAAGAAGTTCCTAAATCTATGTTATGCTTTATGAAACATTTTAGTCACTTTTTAGTGAAATCAATGTATTTCAGTGAAGACTTTCCTTTCAACAAGCACTACGTGTGACCTGCACCCATTCATAACAAGATTATCGCAGCCAATGAGTTAACTTGTATTCCCATAATTTCATATCACTAGAAAATATGTGCATAAAATATTACGGCACATCTAAGCACACATGTCCTCGGCAGAGTTTTATCACTTTGGGTAGAATCTTCAAGTTGGAGGACCCTTAGGGTAAATTTGCATTAATGAAATCTGTTTATTCATTTCATTTGTAGGTTAAAGAAACTAGAAAAGCTGTGCGTGATTCTGAAACAGGCTTAGAAAAATGTGCTGTTGGTCATCATATCAAAGACAGAGCACATATAATAGAGAGAAGTCGTAATGCAAGAACTGGAGAAGAGCATGAAAACCAAGAGCTTATTAATTTAGATGAAGGTAATTATCAATAGTTTAATTTTGTTTATTTTGCTGGTAAAAACATACAAGTTTGTTGATAAAATTTTATGTTGACAATTGGGTCAAGTTTGAAGCAGTGAATTTAGTTGTTTTTGCTGATGAAGTTTTGAATTTCATTGAACCCTCTTGAATAAAATATCTTCAGCGCAGAATATTTTTATTGAAAAAAACTAAATATACAATTCTATTGTTGTTTAAGTCTGGTCTATAATTCTCCCTTTCAGAAGAAGCACAGCCCTTTGATCAGGAGTACCAAGATAAATGGCGCAGCACAATGAGGGGTATTGACCAGAGGCGGAGAATAGAACGCTCTCGACATTCCCCTGCAGCAATTGCAGATTCAGCTCACAGATCACGTTACGCAGCGTTGCCAGAGCCTGAGGCACGTAGGCCTAGGAAATCCAGTGCTCGAAAAGAGTAAAACTTATCATTTCTCTCACCGTCCTGAGACATTTTTATGATTGTCAGCAGAGTACTGGAAAGATTTAATTTTGCCCCAGCTGATTGATTTATGCAAACTATTGAAAAAGCAAATAAATTGACAGTACCGGTTAGAGACACTGGTTAGAGATGTTAGCACTTCTATAACAAAGCTCGGAAATGGTAATGACTGGTTGTGGCCTGTTCTCAAGTGCAGCAGTATTCTGTAATACAATTTTATTCGTACAAATTGGCTGATCCCAGGAAAAAAAGGACATGGTGGCAGCTCTTTTCTTTGCACATTAATGTTCTTTAAAATATGACTGCTAGCAATAAAATTTACTCAATGGGTTTTTGTTTTGTGGGAGAAATACATTTTTGTCATGGTATTTATAAAAGAACATGATTTGGCAGGAAACAAAAATGGGCATAGTGGAAAACGGGGTGCGTTAATATTTTATTTTTTACTTCATCTCTAAAATCCATCAAAGGTGTTTGCCTCATTTATTTTTAATTAAAAACAAAAACACAGTTTGCTCCTGACATACAAATCATTGATTTTTTTTCAGTGTCATCAGTTGTAGTTCATATTAGTCTTGTTATTCCACATTAACAATTAGCCTACTTAATTCCAATATGTTAAGCATTCAGTTGAGCCACTACCCAAAAACTGTAAATAATGTAACTTTTTTTTTAATTTTACATAATTTTATTTCTTTAAAAATAAATATAATTTAAGCACATTCATATAGATTTATCTTTATTTTTGTATTGTTATAATTATAATTGATTAGTGACTGTTTCATATTAAATGTTATCATATATTTAATAATGAATTTTAATTTTTTTGAATTCTCCCCCACATTTTTGTTTTGTTGCAAATATTCACAAATCTTTGAATGGAAGCATTAAATTAAATTCTTTCATTTATGTCCACTGAGTTTCTCTTTTGCTCTCTGAAGTAAATGTTTAAATCTCTGGGTTCAATTTTTCTCTGTTAAGGTCACACAAAAAAATGGTTTGCCACTTGGGGTATTGTTACTCTCTTCTGTGAATATTTGCAGTCAATTGAGGTTTTGTATTATTAATTATTGATGAAAATTTGATCCTTGGAGATTGTGCCAATATTTACTTGAGGATTGAATAAAAAATTTTTAAATGCGTTATGAGAAGCAAGCGGCTTTTGTTGATGTCGATGATGATATACTAATGTAAGAAAGATCCTTCAAAAATGTCAATGGTAATTATACTAATGTAAGAAAGAACTTTAAAAATGCCAATGGTAACATACTCATGTAAGAAAGAACCTTCATCCAGTTAATCCTGAAATTCCCCAATTGTATTTTTGGCACACTCTCTCACTGAAGGAAATTTCACGGAGCGAATGTTATGGGCTAATGAATTTCACCACCTAGCCCTTTAAAACGTGCATTCCCATTTCTTTTTGTTGGAATGTTTTGTTGTTTTTTGTACAATTGTTTGATGTTTATAATTTTTAATGATGCTGTTGTTGTATCACCATAGTTCTTAAACTTAAAGGTTAATAAATTAAAGTTTAAATTTTTTTTTTTAAGGATTTCTTTGTTTATCAATTTTCTCATCTGAGTACCGGTAATGGTGTGGTTGCATTTGTTACAGGTGAAGATTTATTGAAGTTGGTTGTGAAATTTATAGTATAGCCAATATGAAATATTCTAGTAATACTAGTATCAATTTAATTATTTTGAATATCTATAACTATAAGATTAACTAAACTTGTTTTTGTTTTTTTACGCTGAATGAAATCACTCTGGCAGTAAATAGTTTTTAATTTAAACAAATTTAAAGATTATGTTACACCTACGGGTACGATTGTTTATACCCTATCAAATAAGGTTTAAAGTTTCCAAGTTGTGCTCCTTAATGATGTTTTTATGTGATTAAATATCTGGCATAACTTATTTTGGTGTGATTATATTTGACAGGAACCCATAGATATAGAGCACACCATCCATCTGCCTGTAGATAGAAGAATCCCTTTGCTAGATAACCTAATGAATTCCACCATCTATTACTTAATTCATTAGCAGTTGAGATCTGTAGACAAGCCTCCTAATGTTTAGATATGTAATAAAGGACCTGATCGTACACCATTTGTGTTAATTATTGTCAAAACCAACACTGCATACTGCCATGTGTATGTTACTCATTTGTGTGCACACCACCAGATATCATCAGCTCAGCCGGCAATAGAGTTGCCTAAATTGGAAGTTCTAGTTCCAGTCCTATGAGCACATTTCACAGCCCTAAAGTTGTACAGCACCTTCAGCTGGTTTGACAACCACTTGTATTAGTAATAGGCCATGTGCCCAAAGCAATTTGAACTTATCGTGCTTATCATGACCACAGTCCCCGATTGTAACAGTGAAGAATCCCGCTCTTCACGAATAAAAAATAACATGATATAACTTATTAATAATCATTACTGAAATAAGGGATTTTTTATTTAATTTGGTTTATATTTATAAATCCATTTAGTTAATTGCATTTTAAAGTCACATTAAAACGTTTAAATTTTATCCTAAAGCTTCACAAATCACACGGTCACAATCAAACAATCACAAATCGTTTGAAATCGTTTGATTTGTATTTCCATAAAGCATGCACATTACAACCGACCTATTCCTGCACTTAACATTTTCTCGCATCCCTTTATTTCTGACACAACTCCTCAGGTTAGGCACACCGTCTGGTGCGATAGGCCTTAACACTGGCTCGGAGATTGAGACCCACTGCTCTTGATTTAACGGTACCCTTTCTCCTAGCACCAGCCAGGGGTCCAGACGCCACCGAAACGGGAAGGGTCCGCCTCGGGCGTGTAGGGCGGGAAGTCCGGCGGTACATAACGGGTCTTGTGGTAGGCAAGCCTGGCCTCCAGCTGTTGAACAATGTCCGGATGTTTGTCGTAGATGTTCTTGCTCTCAGTTGGGTCGTCTGAGGATTGGTTGAAATGAACATAGTAAAATAACACTAGTCTAATAACATGCAGTAGAGTATCCAGAAGGAAAAAAATAAATATTTGTTTCAAAGCTGAGGCTATTCGGGTCCGATAAGTTAAAGTTTGGGTTTATTAAAAAAATATTTAAAAATTATAATTGTTGGGTTTGTAAGAAAAATTTTTGGTATCAAATGAAAGAATGGACTATTTGTTTGTAAACTTACTTCTTAAGTTTAACTATAATACCACAAATGACATCCGAATAGCATTGAGTCAAAATGGAACCGGAGACGCATCGCCGCTATTTGGACCCGGGTCCCTTTAGACTCAATGCTATTCGGGTGTCATTTGTGGTAGTTTATTTTAGTTAAACTGAAGAATTATGTTTACAAACATATAGTCCATTCAATTATCTTTCATTTGATACCAAATTTGTTCTTACAACCTAACAATAATATATATATATATTTTTAAATTTTAATCCCAACCTCTAACTTCTCGGACCCAGGTCCGAATAATAGCCACTTCGTTTCTTTAAACAGTGAAATAATACATTTCAATTTAGTTTTTTTTTCTTGTGTGTGTTTTTGATGGGAAATGGGGGCGAGTGCAAAACAAAAAAAAACAAAAAAAAAACACTTGTCCCCGCCAGAACCGTTGTGTAAGTAAAATGATAACGAGGCATAACTTGTGAATTGGGTCAACCTGCAGTTAAACACAACCGGTGGAAAGGCGCGTACACAAACTACGTTCATTTTCTTATACGTCACCTGTAACATTAAACAAGTAACAGAAGATGGGCGGCTCCATGGCAATCAGCGTCTCACTGACGCCGCTCCAATTGATGTGGCCCGTGTCGCTGATCTGATGTGCCAAGTGGGAGATGTTGGCCAGGGCATCACTCGTTATCTGACCTGGTTTATACCAGTCGGGATACAGACCAGGGAAGCCGGCTACCAGTTTGAAGTCCCCGACCCTGAAACGAAGAAATGGTTGAACGGTTTCGGCCTTTGATGAAATAAAAGGATGTCGTCACACATGGTTCTAATTGTGAGGCAGGGGGGTCAACAGACTAAGACTGATGCATGGGACATTTGGGGAATGGGATCATAAGGGGTACTATTTGTGCAAAATGACTGTTGATCCCATATGCCTGGACACATGGTCAGTGAAGGTGTGAGTCATGTGGCTGGACAAGTGGTCAGTGAAGATAAGAGCCCTATGGCTGTACACATGCATGGTCAGTGAAGATTTAAGGCATATGGCTGGACACATAGTGAAGATGTGAGCCATATGCCTGGACACATGGTCAGTGAAGATGTGAGTCATGTGGCTGGACAAGTGGTCAGTGAAGATAAGAGCCCTATGCTTGTACACATATATGGTCAGTGAAGATGTAAGGCATATGGCATATGCCTGGACACATAGTGAAGATGTGAGTCATATGCCTGGACACACGGTCAGTGAAGATGTGAGTCATATGGCTGGACAAGTGGTCAGTGAAGATAAGAGCCATATGGTTGTACACATATATGTTCAGTGAAGATGTAAGGCATATGGCTGGACACATAGTGAAGATGTGAGTCATATGCCTGGACACATGGTCAGTGAAGATGTGAGTCATGTGGCTGGACACATTGTCAGTGAGGATGTCAAATGTTTAAAAATTTGTGGTTGGATTCAATGCCTTTTATACACACCAATGATTTTTTTTTTTTTTTTGGTGATTTTTTCTTGCTTCGAAGGTGGGGGCAGAGAATACTCACCTGATAGCCGCTCGACCCTGAATGGGATCAATGCTAAGGTCAAGGTTATACACGACTTCCTGTCGCTTGGAGGGCGTGCTGAAAGTTTGAAGAGACGACCATTGGCTGACGCCATCTTGATCGGGATCTACAAGATGGTACCAAAAAAAAACCCCAAAAAAAAATAGGAGGGTGAAAAAATAAATTACAATTCCGACAGGCGTAATGAGCAGGAAAAAAAAGTGTGTGTGGGGGGGGGGTGTCACGAATTTGTGACAATGCGTAATAAAAGTGTCTAACCTGTGTTAATAATTTGGAGAGAGGGGTGAGGCGCAAAAGCCGTCAATCTGATGCAGTGGGTTACATTGACCTAAATGCATACGGAATGAACCCATAGAATCGCCCGACTAAAATACACACGTCATTAATTATACATCATACATAAGCGTGCCAAAAGTGCCACACTGGGCTGTCGTCATCTTCACCACCCCCCCCTCCCCCCAACCCATGTACGCACTGGTCTGATGTTCTGTACAAATACCCATAATTGGACCCATTACATGGCCATATTTTAAATGTGATAGCCTTAATGCTACCAGCTGTCGTCCATCCACAAAGGCTGGCACAGTATTTGTTCGTGGGGAGGGAAAAAAAAAAAGGGGGGGGGGTATTCTAACGAACTTGCCCCTTAACTTAATTTTTTTTTTTTTTAAACACACCATTTCCGGACATGACAGTAAGATAGAAATTATCTCCAGGTATCCTGGAACTAAGAAAAAAAAAACTGCCTTAAACATACCAAGCAAAGACTACACTAAATGCCACAGCATTACCTACCCGTGTACGTTGACCCAGAAGCCTCCACCAGTGTTGGGAACCAGTCAACCATATGCATTAAGCTGAGGAAAATGTGTTTGAAGTCTTTACAAACTCACATAATTTTTGGGTGCGTAGGGGTATGATATAATATATGATTTATAGAAAAGAAATTTTATTTTCCGTCCCGCCCACTCACCTCAATTTTTCATAGCTTGCATCATAATAGTATTACGTCAAAAAGGGGTCGGGGGGGGGGGGGGGGGGGGGGGGAGTCGGGCGCTTTAGAAATTATGACGTGAAAGACTAGGTATTCCCCTAAGCTATAGAATTAATTGAACTTAGTATATTTAACGGCTTGCAGAGTGATTGTCAGATATGTTCAGTTTGAGTGTTTCCTGCACCGTCAGATATGCTCAGGTCGAGTGTTTCCTGCACCGTCAGATATTTTCCGTTTGTGTGTTAAATGTACCGTCAGATATGTTCAGTTTGTGTGTTGCCTGCACCGTCAGATATGTTCAGTTTGAGTGTTTACTGTACCGTCAGAAACGCACAGCACTCAGGCCTAGTTCAATTGTCTAAAAAATAATAACTAATTTTAATTTTAAAAGAAAAATTCGTTAAATCGACTATGCTTAATTACACGGATGATTATTTAAAACCATAACCCTGACCATGAACCCTACCTTGAAACCTTCACTGAACCCTACCTTGATCCCTGCCCTGAACCCTGCCGGGAACCCTACCTTGAACCCTGACCTAAACCCTGCCTAGAACCCTTCACCGAACCCTACCCTGAACCCTGACCAGAGCCGTAACAGTGAATCAATTCAACTGTCCTCTTCAATTTTTTTTTTAAAAATATAAAACGTACTAAATCAACTCATGTTTGTTTTGTAATTATTCTAAAGATGGATCTTTGCACCAATGCAGTCATTTTGCTTTAATTTCCAAATCTGTTCAACAGGAATTACATGTGTTTATCAGTGGATGTTGATAGTCATAATCTCACCTTTGCTTTTTTAAAATTGTTATGAGAAAATATACATTTATTACTTTAAAAAGTAAAGATATAGGTTATCCCCCTGTACGAAATCTCGACCATTTAACCCCCCCCCCCCCCCC
>CAXITT010000145.1:1145360-1173890 GCA_964033795.1 Lymnaea stagnalis
CCCCCCCGATATCGACTTTCTCACAAATAAACTTCTCCTTTCTCCATCTACAAAGAAATTATTTTTTTTAAAGTTAAACGATAGAAAAAAGATAATCAAAAATCTTTTTTTTTTCAGTTTAATTTGTTTCATTTTATTATTATTATTTTTTTTTAAATTTCATTGTGTTAAATAATTATAAACAACTTTAATTTGCTTTCCATGTTATTTTTATGGTGTATGACATGCGGGGCCACGAATAGTTCGTTAACGATCAATGTGGCACGTGAAGAATTTTGAGATGGCCACCCCCAGGTTTAAACCAGGTCCCCCCACCCCCACTTCATTTATCACACAACAAGTTGTATGCCATGCTTCTGATACACACAATATTCAAAAAAAAAAAAAAAAAAAAAAAAAAAACAGATTTGAACCCACCTGCATCAGACACCTGGCGATAGCCGAGTCGTTGGTTGAATAACAAGAGAAAGATTTGGAGAACTCCCTGGCTGTCTCCAGGCCAGACAGTCTCGACTGCAAGGCAAGGTGGCCGATTGGGGATCCACTCTAGGTAGGAATACACAATTTTCCATACATATATAATATGCAGATACATATTAACAAAAACTAAATAAATGTGTAGTCATTTTAAATATTGTATTATCTTACGGTGCAAGTGAAAATGAACAACTTCCACTCGATGACTTCAACTTGGAATGAAATAAGTTTTAAAAAAAGTAGAAATATTTATTTTTACCCCACCCAAACCCAACTCCAGCCCTGATTTCACCAAACACCTGACCCCTGACTAGATATATGTGCTCACACTCCGTTACAGCACGCCCTCTCTGATTTGATAGTTCCGTGACTCCCCACAGCCCTGTTACCTCTATAACAGCCCTGTTATATACTATACTGACAGCACAGCCCTGTTAATCTCCTCTATAACAGCCCTGTTACTTTATTCGATGACGGTGCAGCCCCGCTACTCACCTCTATGATAGCCCTTGTAAAGAGATTGCGCGTCAAAGGGGACAGCAGAAAGAGCGAAGCGCTCGCCCCTCCGGCGCTGTTCCCAAACACAGTTATCCTCGAGCGGTCGCCTCCGAACTGTTCAATGTTGTCCTTGATCCACCTTGCGGCCAGGGTCATGTCCAGGAGACCCATATTCCCCGGAACTTCCGGTACATCCAAGAACAGAAACCCGAAAGCTCCAAGTCTGGAATCCACCAGTAAAGTGAATAAACCAGATCTCCTTGACATCCTCATTCCTTTTTTTTTTTTTTCACATTGATTAAATCACAATGATTCCAACCGAATCTCTCAGTGATGATTGTCTCACCAATCAACCCGATGGCTAGGTGACAACACTTTTACGTTGACATGTTTCAGGGCTTATATGAATCGAATAAACCACAGACAATTTTTAGACATCAAAATCTTAAATTTTAAGGGTTCGTGGGCTTCTCAAAATTAAAAAAATAATTAAAGGACTGCATTCAAGCTAAGTAAATGAAATAGCAAAACGAGGTATGAGGACGCTTGAATTTAAGGACAGGACAATAAGAATGGAACGTTTCGGCACAGAGCCTTCTTCAGCGCACAGGACAAATGAAAATATTCATTCTCAAGACTAACGACTATCAAAGAAACAATTCCCTGGACGTCTCAGTCATTCATTAAAGCGTTTATTTTTATTTTGTTCTACCATAAGAGAGAGAGAGAGAGAGAGAGAGAGAGAGAGAGAGAGAGAGAGAGCGAGAGAGAGAGAGAGATGACGATTTGTGAGAATTACAAGCCAATCATCTAAATATGTTTGTTTAATAAGATCATTTAAAAGGAACACTCCCCCACTCTATGCATCTATCACTCCGACGATTTACCCGTATTAAAGTCATCGACAAAAGGGTGGCCCATGCAAATGAATTGAAATTAAATCCCAGCTCCCAGCCTTTCCCTTCCAATTAAATTGGTTCATCGCTCCCCAAAGTACCAAACACATTTGCCTCACCTGTAGTTCATGGACGCCACAATGACGCACTGTGATGCCGCCAGGAGGGCGCCGTTGTACCAGCTGACGGTGGTTGATCCCGTCATGTAGCCGCCCCCGTAGAGCCAGACCATGGTGGCCAGATCCGTGTCGCCGCCCCTTCGCCTGCCACCCTGCCGGCCGCCATAACGCGAGGACCCACGGCCGCCTGGTGACGACACGCACCTCGGTCGCCAGATGGTCAGGTAGAGGCAGTCCTCGCTGACGGGCGTAGAGGGATTGGGGACGTACAACGGATCATCGGACACCACCTGGAAATGAAGGTGCTGTGTACTGATTTTAATTTTTACGGCTTCTCCCACAATAGGCTTTGTCATTTCTCAGACCGGAAAACGTCATAGCGTACTATTTTTAGAAGGTCGGCGGACAAATATTGCTTAAAACATAGCAGCTTATAGTGTGTTTCAGCATATCGTTCGGACGATCCTTGTATCTAGAGTCACTGTTACATATGCCGTACGCGCAATGGCGTCCCATTTCAGAAAATAGAAGTAAAAAAAAAATGTGTAAAATATTTCGTAAAATAGAATTGTAAACAAGTTTCAGGGACACTCCGCTAACATAGTAATACTGAACAGTGTTGACATTTTGTCCACGCTGAGTACCCGGATGATGAGTGATGATGACACCAGTTCTATTAATAGATATCCGCCATTAAATGACAAGCCCTATGATAAACTTCTCCTACTCAATTTCTCCTACTCCTAGTAAACTTCTCGTGGTCTTAGTAAACCTCTCAGACTAAATACATTTCTGCATTAAGTTTTTGGACATTATTTTACACGCGCAACGTGGTTGCATTGCTCCAGCTAGTATATATTTATATATTTATTTATTTATTTATTTATTATGTATGTGTATATATTTATTTATACACAAGCCAACTACCACTCACACACTAATCACGATATCTCAAGAACAACGAGACCTATGAACAATGTTCCCTCCAAGGTTTGCTGGTTCGTGTGCAGAATCATACAGTTGTGTGCAAAGTTTTACAGCATCAAATTTTTGTGTGTGCAAAATTGTACAGCTCACAAACACAAACACGCACTTACATGGAAATCTGCTGCGCGGATACTCAAAACTGCTGCGCGGCGTCTGTGAGATAGCCGCGCAGCCGCGCAGCTTAAAGGGAACATTGCCTGTGAAGTGTATACCTTCCATGGCGATGCTTCATATGATATAGGAGTACTACTGATAAGTTGTTTATTTTTATTTTTTTTTCTTCTAAATTCAGATTTTAAGTGGCCTAAGATAAACCAAGTCCGAGACACAAATAGTAACAATGATTGGCTTCTTGATGCGTGTTTTTTTTTCGTATTAGATATCAAGTTGTAAATCGTTCATATCAGCTTAAATTTTTTGTTCGTGTCTCTAGCGCAATCTTCGGGAGGCCAATTGACCCAATTGCCGTCATCCTATCAAGACAATACTTGGCAAAGAAACTCGTTTCAAATGACGGCATATTCCATGAAATTTTCATCCCCAGCCCCAACCCCTGAAAATAATGTGTTCGTGGTTTTTTCACGGCGAAGATGAATGAAATAGATTAGTTCAATGGGTGCGTGTTTTGGTTTGGAGAGTAATTGTGGTAGCTGTTGTTACGTGCTTTGTATTTGTGGCGTATTTGGGTTTAAATATATATTTAGTCTATTACGCATTACGCTTAACACTCACTAAGTTTGATAACAGCTCTGTTTTAGACCGCTGATGTTGCTTGGAATTTACCTGAAACTTTTTGTTTTTCTCACCTGCATGCAAGAGTTTGGCGACTCTGACACGTCGAGGACACCTGGCCACGGATCAGCCGACAGAGGACTCTTGAACCTCAGGTCGCCCACTGGGGGTTTGGCGAAGGGTATCGACCAGTAGACGTCGACCATCACAGGATGACCGGATCTGGTGGGGACCCGCTCAAGCCGCCCCTGCACGAGACCGTGGGTGGTTCGAACGACCTTTGATCCCCCAGCGTACGGTCTATATTTCTTTGGATAGTAGTAGCCTCCATGTGAGCTCGAAGCGAAGATCAACAGAACAGTTATTGCTGGAAGCCACATCTTTTTTTTCGTTTATTTGTTGTTGCGAGACCTGCAGATGGTATGTTGTTGTGAGACCGGCAGATGGTATGTTGTTGTTAGACCGGCAGATGGTATGTTGTTGTGAGACCCGCAGATGGTATGTTGTTGTTTAAATCTGCAGATGGTATGTTGTTCTGAGACCTGCAGATGGTATTTTGTTGTTAGACCTGCAGATGGTATGTTGTTGTTAGGACGGCAGATGGGATGTTGTTGTTAGACCGGCGGATGGTATGTTGTTGTGAGACCGGCAGATGGTATGTTGTTGTTAGACCGGCAGATGGTATGTTGTTATTAGACCGGCAGATGGTATGTTGTAGTGAGACAGGGCGTCAATAATTGGGTCATTGTACAAAGGAAGCGCATTACTTTAAAATAAAATTTAAAAAAAAAATATATATATATATATATGAATGAGAAAAAAGCTTTGAAGTGTTGAATTAGAATAGCTCAAATATAATGGTTTTTTTTCGAAATCATCTGCATTTTTAACGACAGCATTGTGCAAGTTGTCATTTTAACTTTTCTACAGACCAATGTTGAAAGGTTAAATCAAATAATGTGAATCATTATTAACTACATTTCCGGCTGCAGAATTCTCATGAGATAAAAGTTCAGGGGCCATCGATAAAGTTCATATTTAAAAAAAAAACAAAAAAAAAACAAACAAAAAACACAATTTTTACCCCACTCCTCATCCTGTCGCAAGTCGAGGATTAATAACTAATTAAAAGTAGATCAAAACACGTATGTCACTGTTAAAATCAGACACTTCTAAGTGACATCTTCTGTCAGTATACGTCCAGCAAAACAGAAATTTATTTATCCCTGTCAATTTCAGCCTTTATTTGAATGTTAATATATATACCTATATATGTATATATATATTAACATATAAATGTGTATATATAAATGTGAGATGTGACATATTATGATCTAAACCCACCCCCCATCTGTCACAACCTGCAGGCCCGTTCTTAAGCATACGCTGACTACGCATCCGCGTAGGGCCCCGAACGTGAGGGGGCCCACATGAGGCGCCATCGATCTCCCGTTTTTTTTAAAAACTGGCACTGCAGCCGTCTGCAGTGGTGGGTGGTGTTTTTTTCTCCTCAGCTCAAGGGAGCTCCATCCCCAGACATCCCCTTCCGGGGCCCCCAACCTACCCTCTCTGCTTAGGGCCCCCAAACTTCTAAGAACGGCTCTGCAACCTGTCATACTTTCTTATAATAATTGTTGGACTGCATTCAAGTTTTGTCAATGAAACAGTAGAGCAAGGTATATTGATGTTCCCGTCTTATTGTCATGTCTATCAATGCAAGCTTAACAAAACTTCTTCTACTCTTTCCTTCACACTTTCTTAGACCCTTCCCGAGCGTGGCCTACTTTATGGACGACCCCCTCAGCGAAACAAAATCAAGACTGGACCGAGTTCAAGAACGGGCTACGGTACCTGGGAAATAAAGCTCTCTACATAATGTTCTTCTTAATGTAGAATATGTTTGAGTTGAAATAAATGAAGGAGAGAGAGAGAAAACAAGAGAGAGAAAACGAGAGAGAGTATAGATAAAACTGAAATAGCGGCTTTTATTTATAGTGTCCAATTTCATATCTTTACGTTGTTTTGTGCGCGTGATTTTTTTTTTTTTTTTTTTGGGGGGGGGGGGGGGGGGGGGTGGGTTTTATTTTTTTTTTTTTTCTTTTTTTTTTTTTTTTTTTTTTTTTTGGCAGGGATTTTTTTTTTTTTTTTTTTGGGGGGGGGGGGGAGAAGGGTTGGATTTTAAGTGTGAGTCATTGTGTGTTCGACATGTCGTGTGCATGGTGTGTAATGTCTGTGTCTTCGACATGTCGTATGCATGGTGTGTAATGTCTGTGTCTTCGACATATCGTGTGCATGGTGTGTTATGCCTGTGTGTTCGACATATCGTGTGCATGGTGTGTAATGCCTGTGTGTTCGACATATCGTGTGCATGGTGTGTAATGCCTGTGTGTTCGACATATCGTGTGCATGGTGTGTAATGCCTGTGTGTTCGACATATCGTGTGCATGGTGTGTAATGCCTGTGTCTTCGCGAGAGCGCTTCTGTGTACGCCTATAGCTATACGCGATCCGACCTTTAAAGGATTGATTATTGAGGCCATAAAACGTACGTGTGTGTGTGTGTTCCCCCCACCCCCACCCCGAACACTGCTTTTGTTGTGTGTGGTAATGCATTCACTGGTTGGTACAAAACACGACTTGAGTAATCTAATCAATGTCAGTTTCATTGTGGGGCACAGAGGGGGAGGGCTGGTGCAGTATGATGTTCCCATGTCGATACAGTCCTTTAAGTTAGACGATTAATAATATAAATTTATTGATGACTCCAGATGTATCACACAAAAAAACCAACGAAAAAACAGCAACTCACTATCAGGTTTCGTGCTCCGATCGGATGACCGATAAAAGGGAAATAATCGACTACCGTACACATAAAAGGAGCACAAGAGACCTGGACATTTACGGTTGAGCGGATTAAGTAACACTATTCTCGCGAGCGCCCTTTTTTTTTTTTTTTTGGTGTGGTTTGTTTGGTTTTTTTTTACCCATTTAAAAAAGGGATACGTTTCATTACCATTTTAAAACCAAAGATTTTACATGTTTAAAAACGACTACCGTACACATAAAAGGAGCACAAGAGACCTGGACATTTACGGTTGAGCGGATTAAGTAACACTATTCTCGCGAGCGCCCTTTTTTTTTTTTTTTTGGTGTGGTTTGTTTGGTTATTTTTTACCCATTTAAAAAAGGGATACGTTTCATTACCATTGTAAAACCAAAGATTTTACATGTTTAAAACCTGGCTAACGTGTAGTCTAGGTTTGGTGCTTATGTTGGGAGCAGCAAAGTCCCCCCTAGGTGAGATAATTTCACGAGTCAGGCAGGGACTTGGAGTCCTGGGGGATATAAATGAACGCTTGCACCGTGTCAAATGAACAACATAAGTGCATCGAGCTGCACTGTAGGGGACTTAGACCTGGTTTACTGGTGCACAATCGTGTTGGGCAACACACACACACACACACACACATCTTGTATGTGTCCTACAGCCCCCTGTGAAAGCGACACTATTTATAACGCGCGTTTAACATTAAGTGGTACACCGAAAACAACAGAACTGCCGAACAAGTTTTTACGAGTTAATCAGCTTAAAATCAATTTTTATACTGAGAACATTCTTCAAACTATTTACCTTTGTTAAGTGGAGCTGTACCCGAAAACGAGGTAACTCCAACTTTCTGGGTGTACGAAAGTGTATATGAGTGTACACATGTACAGGTGAAACATGTGTAACACCTTGTTTTTTTTTCCTTACCTTAAGACCATGTTACATAAATTCGCAGGTCAACCTGATTAAAAATGCACGTTGAGATGTCATTCGACACGGTTCACAAACAAACAAGCCATGTCTGGCAGGTGAAGGTAGCTGGAAATGCTCTGTAGTGGTGCATATATATATATATATCAAAAGAATTCCTGAGATTGAGTCTAGGAAGACTGATTGAACTCATCGTGGTTCGAAAAACTCTTGCGATGCTAATGCTGCCCAGGAAGTATCCACCGGGTGAAGTTACCCTGGGTCTACTAACTGCATGAAGAGAGGGGATCTGGTGCTTGGGATACCGCTGATTCTCCATAAGTCACCGCAGCCAGTGCTTTTAATTTCGCTAGAGAGCCCTCTCAAAAAAAGGATAACATAAATTTTTTTTTTTTAAATCTGGGAATGGTTAAGAATTATCTGCGTTGTTCATGGGTTTAATGTATTTTTACACACAGAACGGATTTCGAAGGGCGTGTATTGTACGGAAAATGAAATACTCGACCAATTCAGCTGTTTGAGAGATGTTTGTTACAGTCAAAATAAAACCCAACGGGCTAATTTCGCAATGGTATGGCTGAATGGCTAACAGCGTTTTAATATTAGAGCCCGAGAGGGTGTACCTGCGCGAGACATGGAGCAGGGGCGTAGCTCAACCTCCGCTTGCAGGCCCAGTGGTTATTTGAAGTGAAGATCCTAGAGAACATGTGTTCCTCATATGTGAAGTTCACACACACTGAATGTCCTGCTATGTAATATGGTGGGGGGGCACGGGGTGGTCCTTCCTGGGAAATGTAGTTATGTGTCAGTTGAGGGGGTTGAGGGGGGTTGAGGGGGTTTAGGGGCTTAAGGGGGGGTTGAGGGGGTTGAGGGGCTTGATGGGGTTGAGGGGGTTGAGGGGGTTGATCGGAAATAGACATCAAAGTTTTTTTTATCGTTAGTACTGTTTGAATCTAAGGCCCAAATCACAGTGTTCGATCTGTTACCCAACTCACTGTGTTCGATCTGTTGTCCAACTCACAGTGTTTGATCTGTTGCCCAACTCATTGTGTTCGATCTGTTGCCCAACTCACAGTGTTCGATCTGTTGCCCAACTCACTGTGTTCGATCTATTGCCCAACTCGTTGTGTTCAATCTGTTGCCCAACTCACATTGTTTGATCTGTTGCCCAACTCACAGTGTTCGATTTCTTGCCCAACTCACAGTGTTCGATCTGCTGCCCAACTCACAGTGTTCGATCTGCTGCCCAACTCACAGTGTTCGATCTGCTGCCCAACTCAGTCTTAGAACTGTTTCCCAAATTAAAGTTCTTGAATATGTTGCCCAACTAACATTGTTCGATCTTTTGCCAATAAAATTGTTGAAAGCTTTTTAGTCTCCACTCTAGATGAATTTTTTTGTTCGCACGCTTGACCAAAGTGGTGGCCTTATGAAAACTTTGAAATAATAACATGTCTGCCAAGTCTAAGGAAACTGGGTAGTCGGACTTCAGGCCAATTTCCGTGTTCTGTTACATTATGCAAGACCTACATGCTGTTCGCATGACTAATTATGAAGGCCAAAGAGATTTGTATCAAATGATGAATTTCAAAATTGCCCGGAGGCTGCAACCAAAACTGTTTACTAATATTTAATAATCAGCTAAAATCAGAGTTGAGCCCAGGTAGTGTTTCACGAAGTTCAAGGCTGCAAAGTTGTGAAACGAGGCTCAACTTCCCAGTAAGCATTGTGATTGTTGGTGTCGAAATTGGAAGAAACGAAAAAAAAAAACCCACTAGAACAAAAGATGTGAATGCAGAGAGGAGGAATTCGTCACTAAAACTCATAAAACAAATCTTCTCTCTTGTCGAGGTTGGTTCTCTAAGTTGATGAGAACGCAGCAAAATGTCTATATTATTCTGATCATTCCTTGCAATGTCTTAGTTAAGGCGTTGGAAGAAATTGAAAACACACAATTCGCATAACTGACTGCCTTCACGGTCCTGGTTTTCATTTAAAATGCAACTTTTTCCACCATGAATCTACTTTGTTGTTAGTTTTTGTTGTTGTTGTTTTTTTGTTTTTTTTACCAGTATCTGTAGATGAACAGTTCTTCAACCAACAGTTCACACCTTGCTGGTTATCACCTAGTGCACGTTTACGAGACGCCTTACAGCTTAAGATGACAAAAGATGATTTAAAAAAATAATAACTTCAGAAAGCGCTTCCCCCCCCCCCCTTCTCACGATAACGTGGTGTATCGTGCATTACTGACTACGCCCCCCGCCCAATGCGTCATTATTGCTGGCTTAGCTGTCCCTCCCTGTCTGTAAACGTCATCTAGATTCACCCACCAATTTTTTTTTTAAAATGGAAATCTAGCTGTGAACCAAGGATNCCCCCCCACCTGGGGGAACCACCGGGGTGGGGGGGGGGGGGGGGGGGGGAGGGTGCGTGGTTGTCCGAATACAGGAAGATGTTCCGTGAGGTCCAAAAAAAATTCCGGTAATGGGACGCAGAGTTGACAAGAGTTCTCGGAGATATGTGAAGTTGTTTTCCATAGATGGATGGAATGAGTTTAAAAACTCAACAAATCGTTCGAGTTAAGTTTGTATCCATGGTAGTGATGTAACTGACGTCATCAATGTAACTCTTCAATGTAAGATTAAGGTGTTTTTTTGGGGGTGGGGGGAAGGTGGGAAGTCTGTGAGAAGACGAAAGTAAACGACATTTATATATATATATATATATATATATATATATATATATATATTTATATGTATATTTTTATTTCTTTTTCTTGTTTTATTTGTTTCAGTTGACAAGATTAACCACTGTCACACATGTTTATAAAGATTAAGGTGTTTTTTTGGGGGTGGGGGGAAGGTGGGAAGTCTGTGAGAAGACGAAAGTAAACGACATTTATATATATATATATATATATATATATATATATATATATATATTTATATGTATATTTTTATTTCTGTTTCTTGTTTTATTTGTTTCAGTTGACAAGATTAACCAATGTCACACATGTTTATCTATTCAAATTGAAATCACCTTTTAAAAATAGCACATTGGTCCAGTTATTTAACATTAGAGTTCAACAAATAAGTTTTCCCCAGTCATCAAAAATGCCTTCGTCCCGATTTGATCGTATGTCATAGCGCATATTATTTAAATAAAAAAATACAATTTCACACGTATTCAGTTCCAATAAATAACCAACAATCGACAAGTTCATTGGAATTAACAATCGTGTTCCATAATCAATAATAATCGATTACAACCTGACATCAAAGTGGGTTTTCTTTCCTGCTAAATATAAATGAACATCGTCCACGCGGACTCGGCTGATTAATGAAGACTGTCATAAAGTGATGAGTGTATCAGTGGTGAATCTCTCAGTGATGAATCGATCAGAGATGAATCTATCAGTTATGAATCTATCAGTGATGAGTCCATCAGTGATAAGTCTATCAGTCATGAATCTATCAGTGATGCATCTATCAGTCATGAATCTATCAGTCATCTATCAGTCATGAATCTATCAGTCATGAATCTATAAATGCTTAAAAGCTAAAGTATTATATAATGATCATCATTAAAAAGTATATGGTGCACGCCTTCTTACGAAACAAAATATACCTTTTACGCCGTACAACCTCCAAGACAGCACTGTTTATATCACGTGGTCGACTTCGTCTCAATAGAAACATTCAATAAATTCATGATTTGATACATTTTCTGAAGCATTTGCTACCAAGGCCGGTAACCCATGATTAAGGAAAGAAATAGGCTGAACAAATTGGGTTACTGACTCCTTCTACGGGTAACGCAAATTTATTTTGCGTAGTCTGTCCGGTCAACTAGGTCTAGAGATATGATCAGGAGACTGGACATGGGACACAAGGTGGCTAATTTAATTTTAAAAAAAAGCAGCCTTGTGGTCATCGCCCGCGTCAGTCAGTGTCAGTCAGTGTCAATCAGTGTCAGTCAGTGTCAGTCAGTGTCAATCAGTGTCAGTCAGTGTCAGTCAGTGTCAATCAGTGTCAGTCAGTGTCAGGAGAGTCGCTCCTCATGATGCGGTCGTTTTGCGTTCCCGCAGCTGGACCACACGGAACATCGGCGTCAGCCCATGGTAGAGGGGAGGCCTGGCCGAACACCAGAAATATGACGAGAGTGGCAAACATCGCTGCCGCCATGATGAGCCAAACTGTTGCCCATTCTGTGGTCGCGTTCTGACAAAGAAGACAAATAACAGTGGTCAGTTCAAAAGGCCAGCGCTGAGCTCATTATCATAAATTACTTCAACAATTTAAAAAAAAAAGATGATATGTTTTAGAAATGCAAGAACCATAATAAAATTATAGAACTTTATATTGATGTAAACGTTGTTGTAACACCATGTTTATAAAGTCTTTAAACGTGTGAAGTTGAACATATTTATAAATATATATAACGAAATAAGTCCACAACAGTGAGGTGTTTGCTTATAATAGCCAGAAGCGGCCAATTTTCGGCACAGTAAGATGTTTATAATCGAACAGCGTAAGCCTCCAACAAAATTAGCCTGACATTTACGGATCATCAAATATAACCAAAGTATCGATATTTCATTGTGTCCACTGTTTGTAATCGGTTCAAGGCAATAATTATCTTCTTTTTTTTTTAAATGTTATACAAATTACGATTTAGTCGTGTTTTTTTTTTTTTTTAAATTTAACATATGTTCGTTTTATTGCTGTAAACTTCTCCGTGACTTCCTCCAGGGTCACCCCCCCCCCCCCACCCCCCCCCCCATTTTTTTTTTTTTAAATTTTATACAAATTAAGATTTTGTCTTGTTTTTTTTTTTTTTTAAAGTTAACATATGTTCGTTTTATTGCTGTAAACTTCTCCGTGACTTGCCTCAGGGGCACTCCCCCACTCCCACCCCACCCCCCATCAATGCCTGAAAGAAATACTGTAAATAACTTTAATGCCCTTACATCTTGTTTTATCTTACTTGCAAATTTAAGTACAACTAAAGGGGAATAAGTAAATCAAGGATTTACAACACATTTTTAAACAAAACTCTGCTGTACACTGTCCTACCATTTCAGCTCTTTAGTCCTTCACGATTCAGAGATATGTTGTTGTTGTTTTTTTGTTTGTTTGTTTTACGATTCTGAGAGATTAGCAAACGGATATTATGATTTTTAAGAAAACGAAAATAGTATATCATTTTTTTTAGAGTTAGGGTAAAAATGCTCAAACTAATCTTTATCAATTACCGTTGGCGTCAATGCAGCGACCATCAGGGGGCCGGGTATGGCCACAACATACGCTATAGACAAGGTGACGCCGGAGATGAATCCCGCGTACCTGACAGGCAAGCAGACGAGCGAGAACTCTTTAAGTTATCTTTGGAATTAATGGTTTAGCTCAGAATAAAAAAAAATATATATATATTTTTTTTTATTTTTAAAAAACAATTTAAAAAAAAAAAATATTAGTACAGAAGCTGTGTATATTTACGATTAACGTAGTCTAACTAAAGGGGTATTAAAGGTTCCATTTGGTATCGTATGTAATCATCAAATTATGCAAAAGTGGATAGTCATAAATACAACGGGACAGTGCATGGGAGAGTGCAACAAGGAGGTGAGTAGAGGTCAAGAGGAACGTGTTCGGACTTTGGGATACTTTTTAAAAGCCGAGTGGGGGGAGTGTGGGATGAGTGGTGTGAGGGTAAGAGATTGGTGGGGAATTGGTGGATGGAAGGGCATTTATCTTTAAGGGAGGGTGCCGAGTGCAAAACAATGTGAGGGAGCGAGGAGGTAACAAGTAAAATCTAAATGGATGTCAAAGTCAGAATTAAGGGCGTGGGGATGGGGGGGGGGAGGGGAGGGGATAAAGAAGATTTGGTTTTGTGAGAGGGGAGGGTAGGGAAAAGGCTAGGGCGTGATTTAAATATCATTTGATCAATCACCATTGCATCAGGTGTTGATTTTTTTTACCTGGGCGCCATGTCCAGAGCTAATACCGGCATCAACACGGCGTACACGGACTGGGACAACATCACGACAAACATCAGGGCCGCGGCCAACCACCTGAGGTCCGAGTCTATGAAGGCCACGGCCACTAGAAATATCCCCGATACGACGGACCCTATTGGGGTTAAAAATTCATGTCAGTTCAAAATAATGTCATAAATCATCTCAAAACTTCTCTTTTTTTTTGTGTGTGGTAAAGACGAGATAACATAACTGTTGCAATTATTTACAATAAAACAGAACTCTATCTTCATCTTCGGTCGCCTAAAAATTGCATTTCGACATTTGGTCTGAGTAACTCAGTAGAATTATTTGTTAAATAACGTGCATAGGAAATTTATGGATTAAAAAACCCTTAATAAATTCACTAAATGTCCTCCTGAAACTCTCTTTGCGCCCGAAGTAACGCCCTGACTCTTAAAGGCACCTTCAACTGTTACATTCTCACGCCCTAATTCTCGCGCTGACTCGTAGTCAAATCCTGTCGACCCAAGAGGACACAAGTCACTTGTTTGCTCCAAATTTCACTTCCTGCCTCCCCAAGTCAATTCATGATGACACAAGTCATGTTTTGATGGCACGAGTCATGTTCTGATGACACAAGTCATGTTCTGAACCCCCGAAGTCACGCCCTGACGTACCAGGTAACCGTTTGACCCACCCCCCCTATAAAACGTCTTGAAACTTCAAGCAGGCTCCCCAACTGTCAAAAACTGGTTTTAAAACATCAGTTCATTCACCTGCTGTGAAGATGATCTTTCTGTTCTTGTTGGTGGTCATCCCAGGTCTTTTCATTAACACGTTCCCGATGACCGTCCAGACGTACGCCCCGAACAGGCGACAAAACGCCACGGCCGACACCAGCACACCTGTCTGACGTGAGATTATCACAAGTGGACACTTTCACCGGCTGACCATTGAGTCAATGGAAATTTAGATATTAAGACATCTACTAATTCTTTTTGTCTTGACCTAAAACGTTACGTTATGTTGTGTAATTTGGCTGAGCATATGATCCGTCGTATTGACTCCTGTATCCATGGACGCCCGCAGAAAACTTTCTGGGGGGGGGGGCAAAAAATCGATTAACTTTCGGGGAGGGGGGGGCAAAAAACTTTTAGTAATGTTTTAATGTAGTTTTAATTTACTGTAGCGTATTTGTATGGTGAACGAACGGACAGGACATCAGCATAGTTACTTTCTCTTTATTTTCTCTTTACTTTAATACATTTTGTGTCTATTTTTGTCTAAAAATGTTTTATCCAATCAATCCAGGGGGGGGGGGCAAGTGCCCCACCTTGCCCTACTTGCGGGCGCCCATGCCTGTATATGGTTACATTTATGGTACGAGTTAGTACTGAGTCTAGGTGGACGGTGTGTCCTAGAACGAACAAGAAGCCATGAAAATAAATTTACAATTTGCGTGAACTTCACAGAAGAAATGTTTCTAAAGGTTTGAAAGATAGGATTCTTTAAAAAAAAATAATTAAAAAACTGTTTGTATGTGAACCCTCCATATAAAGTATGACAGCAAGCCAATGAGAACGTGAAATTAAGACGGTATTTCATATGTTAAGATTCCATGAATATTTTCTTGGGCGTAACATCGCAGACGTAATAGTAATACATTATAAAAGGGATATCATTTTACCCAGAGGCGTAGCTAGAGTGTTTGGCGCCCCGGGGGACAAGATTCATTTTAAAGTGCCTTACTGTCTTTTGTCAACGCTCGTCAATAGAATAGTATCAAATTACGTTTTGAGGCCCCCAACTTGTCTGGCGCCAATGGACATCTGCCCTCCCTGCCCTCAATTAGCTACGCCCTCTGCATCTACCTCAAAGACGAGTTGGATTACCTCCTCGTACGTAAAGCCCAGCGGCCTTGAGAAGTACACGGGCGTGTACGTGTAGACGATCGTCACACTCCACATGTGCACGCTCGAGACGACCATGTACACAAGAATCGGAACTGACGTCATAATGGTTCGGTACGGTGGCTTGTCTCCTCTTCCTGTCTGAGAGTATCAAACAGATATAGAAATACGGTGGAGTCTGGTAACAGAAAATTTCGAATAGGGGCGCCACTGTTTGATACGTCACATTTCAATGACTGTCACTGTTTCATTCGTCACATTTCAATGGCTGTCACTGTTTGATACGTCACATTTCAATGGCTGTCATAGAAATACGGTGGAGTCTGGTAACAGAAAATTTCGAATAGGGGCGGGGGGGGGGGGGCGTTGGAACATCGATTGAAGATTGGTAATAATTTTTTTAATTCAAAATTACGAAATCGATCTGAAGTTAAAAGGTCAAAAGATTGCAAGATTATTACTAATTAAGAAGTTAGAAGGTCAAAAGATTGTAAGATTATTACTAAGAAGTTAAAAGGCCAAAAGATTATATGATTATAATTAATTGTGAAGTTCTTTTTAAAGTCTTTAACTGAATACATTGGTTGCGGAGCCATCGTGTGGGCCTTGCAACCCCCTAGGCTGCAATTTTGCGCACGGATTTTGAAAAGGCGCAATAATGTAATATAGGGGGGAAAAAAATAAAACTGTTAAATTTGAATGCTTTGGGCACGTAATCGAAATACGACAGAAAAAGGAGCCTAGAAAAAGTCTCATGACGACTCTGATGGATAAAGATGATTATCTATTTTCAGTAATCAATTTAACATAATCTTCATTTAGCGGCCAATATTTTATCTGAAAAGATGCATTCTATTTATTCAATGATTTTGTTGCGAACAGGGGTGAACAATTTGTATCTTACACAGAGATTTACATACATATATTTTCACCCACATTTTTCGCCCCAATGCCATGACTGCGTGTGGCGATGATAAATGACTTCTCCTCGTCTGAAATCCACGGATGGTCTTCAGGCTTTTGAGTAGTCATTATGTGCCATGCTAGAGTCCACAGTAGAGTTATGGCCCCTGGTGTAAAGATAGTTTAAGATGATTCTAACAAACAGCTTTATGAGTTCAGGCGGTTGAATCTTCTTCAAATTATGCCAAACAAGAATTATATTAGGGGAATGACTTCAAGCCATTTGAAAGAGAAAAAAAATTGGAACAAGATCAATAATCAACACACCAATTAACTTACGACAAAAACATAACTGCATCACGACACAAAGTAAGCTTTACGAAAGACAGTTTTACCAAAGATGTAGAAGATGAACGGCCAACCGTTGTCTATGGGAACAGAACACAAAAAGCCAGCGATGAAGAAGGTGACGATTCCAGCCATGTTAAATCCTGGTGAAATACATTTGAAATTTACAAGCAAGTGCCTCGTTATTTTATTTTCAAATTTATTTCGTAAAAAAATTTTTAAAAAAGTTTATTCATTTTAATTTATTTGCCATCAGTAGCGTGAGAGGCCATAAAGGGTCATGGCCTGCTCCACCCCATCCTTCCATTTAAACATCATCGTCAGTGGCGCGACAGCTCATCAATGGCCCCGGCATGCTCCCCCACAAACTTCCAATTAGATCGATCATTGGACTTGTCACCCATCTAGTTTTCTGGCTGTAGATCATTTTGCAGCGCTACCTTTCTTTTTTTCATGGCTGCAACTACGGGTGGGTCTTTATACAATGGATACATCTCTTGGATTGTACGGTTTTCCCCATCCAGCATCGTCTAATCACATGACAGTATATTTTAATTCATTGGAAATATCATTTGAGAATAACTTCTAGGAGAAGAAATAGACTTTTGAATAATTTATTCTAAATGATGCTGATCAATTTTATATTTTGCTGTACATTAAACTGGAAGAATCTTGTATACTACAATTGAGCTTTATGTGTTCTAATGTTTTGCTATTGTAGTAGGACATGCAAAGCGATTCCCGTTTTGAAACCGTGTTTAACGCCATGAACTTAAGGCTCAACATACCAGAAAATGTCACAGTAGCAGCGGTCAGCCTTTCAGATTCTGGAGTCCACCAGACAACGGTGTCAGAAACGATAGGCAAGTTTCCTCCCTGGGGGAAAGTAATGTTATAAAAACGCAACGCTAACAAAAATATAGCAATATCTCCCTGCTTTCAAGGGTGGTCATTGGAGTGGAAAATGAAAGGGAAATAGCTCGATGTTATTTTTTGTTTTCTTTTTAAACCTCCACACCCTTTATGAAGGGAGAGTTCTTAAGCACCGTAGTAGGCTTGACTCGTAGTTTCATTTCAAGAATAGGTTAATACTATTAGAGTTATGACACTCGAAAGAGCTCTGATTAAAATATATGCGACCGAAACAGCAACTAGTCGCAGCCTATGAAAACCACACCAAGCCAATACTTTCTCGTACCTGCCAAATTCGATACCGAAAATTGGTATAGAGAGTTCCAAGACTGGGGAACAACTTATTTTAATTCAGTGAATCTACTCACCAGTGCTGGGCCTCAGATGACCATAAACTACTCACCAGTGCGAGTTCTCAGATGCCCATAAACTACTCACTAGTACGAGTCCTCAGATGACCATAAACTACTCACCAGTACGAGTTCTCAGATGACCATAAACTACTCACTAGTACGAGTCCTCAGATGACCATAAACTACTCACCAGTACGAGTTCTCAGATGACCATAAACTACTCACTAGTACGAGTCCTCAGATGACCATAAACTACTCACCAGTGCGAGTTCTCAGATGAACATAAACTACTCACTAGTACGAGTCCTCAGATGACCATAAACTACTCACCAGTGCGAGTTCTCAGATGACCATAAACTACTCACCAGTGTGAGTCCTGAGATGATTATAAACTACTCACTAGTGCGAGTCCTCAGATGACGAAACTACTCACAAATGCGAGTCCTGAGATGACCCTGAGTCCGACCAGAACATTTGGTCCAGTGCGTGCAGCAGGGGGAGACAACAAGGTTGTCAATGCTGAGCCAAGAGTTAGCAGAGTCATAGTCCACTTGTTGCCAAGGTAACCGCGTACCATGTTACCGAAAAACGGCCCCACCCACGACGTGAATGAGAAGGCTGACAAGACAAGTCCCACGGTTTTGGAGTCCCAGTCAAACTCGAAGTCATCACCCTGATAGGGGCCAGGGGCGGACAGTACAAAAAATATTTAAAAAAAAAAAATTATTACACAAAATTAAAATTCCAAGAATTTAAAAAAAAATTAAAAGTTTTAATAATGAATGAATACTTCCAAACACCACGCCTCAAAAAAAAAATCAAAAGGGAAGAAAATGCTAACAATAAGTGGTACGTTTAAACTTGCTAAAAACGACAATAGCATAGAAGTAGTCAAGATGTCAATAATATATCACTTGGATATAAAATATATAAAGCTATAGGCACTTCAGAACATATTGAAATTTCAATGAAAAGTAGATTGTACTTCAAGAGAGGAAAAACAGATATGGCAATTAACTGTCTCAAACGATGACCAGTGCCTCTCAAAAGATGTGACGTTGTACAGATATGCTAACTCACTGTATAAATAGAAGAACAAAGACATGGCACAGCCATGTTAAGTCATTGCCTGAGTAGAGTACCAAAGACACTGCACAGACATGGTAAACCACTGTGTGAATAGAAGGTCAAAGACATTCTACAGACATAGTAACTCACCGTCTGAATAGACGAGCACAGGCACTGTAAATCACTGTGTTAATAGATAACCAGAAGCATTGTACAAATATGAATCACTGTTTGAATAGACGACCACAGACAGCGTGTTGACAGTTTTTTAAATTTTTGTTCAGTTAATATTTAAGCGAAACTGTGACGCATCGTAGCCAGCATTGGACACACGACAGCCGAACTCGTGGCATGAGGTAATCAGTGCTACACATCCACACTTTCCCATATTACCCTTGTATAGATTTGTTCAACTCACCTTCTCGCCTGTCGTATTCCTCTGAACCGCCGCACTGAGCGCCCCTTCCATCTGTGAGCCAAGCACACCCTCAGTTACTCCAATCGTCGTGGCGTTCGTCGACCCAACCCCCAGCGTCTCACCTGATCGGGGTCTGACCATACACACTATGGCTATAGGGGTCGTGTTCTTGGGGATGGTGTTGATCACGAACGACAAGTGAAGCATTAAAAGCATCATGGACCTCCAGGAGCACACACGTGATGCCAGAGACTGGCAGGAGCTCACTGCTTTACATCGTCTCGTGACACGTCCGTGGTGGTCAAGGTTCGGGGTCACGTGTTGCTTTCTACCCGAATCCGTTGTGTGTACCTCCAAAAGGCTACTTTTATTTTCAGAATTTTCAAAACAGACTGGACTTACGTTTTCATGTGTCCACCCAGCGGCGTGGTCAGCCGTTGATGTGGGGACACCGTCCACATTTTTTAAACTTGCAGTTCCATTTTCCAAGTCTGAGAAATGATTAGGATTAATCTGATCTCTATTCGGCGGTTTCGACTCACCTGAATCTAACCGGAGTTCCAAGAATGAGTTACCTTGCTCACCGACTGAAATTATGTTGTTGTTTGTAGCGTCGTTCCTAACACAACCGTTGCCTTCGTTAAAACTCTCCACATTAGCGATGCCTTCTGCAGCTGAGTTCATCAGCCTTTCTTCTTCTATGTCTAGGCTGACAACAGGATGGTCCTTACCATCCATTATTTTATTTGCTGAATTTTCTGTATCGCTATCTCCTTAAGATATTTCCTACGACGTGTCTCTTCCGCTTTCCAAACCAAACTTGAAATTCGCGGATTTGTTTTGACCGAGTCTTGGCGTGTTGAACTTGCAGCAATGATATAATATATTAATATGGTTTTCACATCATGTCACAGTGACTACGTTATTTCAAGTAGGTCATGGTGATACTATGTAACGTATTAGACATGGATGACAAGTGTGGAATGATGTTTCCTGTTCATGATGTCGAATACATTGCATTTTTTAATTCAACCATTCAAGGGGCGGATCTAAAATTTTAAAATTGAGAAGTGGGTGCCCCCAGTTTTGAATGCAGCAACTGATATAAAGAAGACGTAATTTACTTTTTTTTTTTTAAATATATTGATCATCTTATGTAAATCTTTACCTAAGAACAGACTTTTTTTTTGGGGGGGGGATTGTCTTTGATTTCTAAACGATTATCTTTAACAGTTTACGGCAGTGTTCGGCACATCCCGGCTCGCGTGCCTATGCGGCTCTTTAAAGACCTGAGGGCGGGCTCGCCCATTCGGCTACAAATCGGGCTTTGACTCCGAAAAACTTGGTTTTTTGACAGGTTCTTGACAAGAAATTTTGCTATCAAAAAACGTGTAATTGTCCTGCTGCTGTTTTTTTTTTGTGTGTGTGTGTGTGGCTCTTTTGACCAATGAGTTTGCCGACCACTGGTTTACGGTAACGTTTTGTTACAAACAAAAAAAAAGTATTGCTTTAATGGGGGGCTGTTGGTAGAACGACAAGAAAATGGGTTTTGTGGTTGTGGCACTGCCACATTACTCTAGTGAGGGTTTGGCAAGCAGATGTGAAGAGGTATGCTGTGTTGTCTGCATTTGAGCCAGTGTGATTCTTTCAAGATTCCTTGTTATGTAAGACGTGTTTACATCACACTTTCCCCGTGCCGTGAACTCTGTCTGACCCCAAATCAGACTGCGTTCGTACCGGGCGTTGCCTATTTCTTTTCATCTTGGCGTGTTTACTGCCGCCACCAATTAAAAATTGTTAGTTTGTTCTCATAGTGCTTTGTGGAACGTTCGCGATTGGACTAGAAAAGTAAACAATGTCTAAGTCTTTTCTGGAATGCGTCTTACTCTGCATATATAAGGGGGTTCAGAGAACATTAAGAGAGATAGATTGATTGATAGATATTTTTCACTTTACGAGACAAGTGTATAATTGTGTGTACTCATATGTGTTTATTCGCATTCATCAATGTACTTTATTAATTGGCACATTGTACTATCTGTGTACCGGTACAACATATCTTACTCTGTAAGTTGATGATTGTAATTATATTTCTTTTGTTTTGTAATTATATTAATACTTAAATAAATCTTATTAATTGTAATTAGTACTGTTTAGAGTGGCGTAGTTTTGCTATTTTATTTCTCTATGGTATCATCTTTTGTTAGGCACTGTTTAGAACGAGCCAATAATTAAAAATAAGAGATTAATTTCTCACTATAGAACGCAGTGCGTAACATTCCTAATGAATTAATATATTATATAAGTTAAGAAATTGTTTATAGAAAATGTCCCCGTATAGTCATAGAATTAGGAATGCAGTTCATATAGTTGGGAATGCCTGTCATATAGTTAGGAATGCCTGTCATATAGTTAGGAATGCCTCTCATATAGTTAGGATAGCCTGTCTTAGAGTTATTTATGTCTATGTGGGGAGTTGGCAGTAAAACCACACCCACCCCACAAAAAAAAAAAAAAAAAAAAAAAAAAAAAAAAAACAAAAAAAAAAAAAAAAAACCAAAAAAAAAAAAAAAAACACCAAGCAATAGGTGTAAAACAATAAAAAGAAAACACATTTAAAAAAAACAAAAAAAACAAAGACTATATTGTCGTTTCTTAAACAACTTTAAAAAAAAAAAAAAGAATAGTAACTTGAGCCATTTACCGATTACAAATAGTGAAACCTGTA
This sequence comes from Lymnaea stagnalis, assembly GCA_964033795.1. Lineage (NCBI taxonomy): Eukaryota > Metazoa > Mollusca > Gastropoda > Lymnaeidae > Lymnaea > Lymnaea stagnalis. Next base: position 1,167,449 of record CAXITT010000145.1, read on the forward strand.
AAATATTTGATTCTGCTTCTGATAGACTACGTTGCTGGCATCCACGTCCTGGTATATGTGTAACAGTTTGGGAAATGATGCGTCTATCCTAAGCGCTCCCAGCGGGTGTCAGGGCAGCCTTGAAACTCTCGATTGATGTGGAGTCCACAGCGGCATTGTCCAGTTGGTTCCAAGCTATTATCGCTCGTGGGAAGAATGATTGTTTATATTGAACTGTGTTACACAGAGCTGCAGTGAAGCATTTGCCATTGTTCAGGATGCAACTCCGGATGGAGATGTCAGAGGTGAAGTCAGTGTTTGTTGAGCGTTTGGCTCTGATTAAGCGAATTGGCTTCTGTGTGGTGATGTACGTATGAGCTGGAATGGTCGGCACTAGCCCCGTGACCACTTTATAGAGGAATGTTAGACGGAGCTTTTCTCGTCTGTCTTTGAGGGAGGGGATGTCAAATCTTTTATATATCTAAATATTTGTGACCCGAATATTTTAAGCAAATCTTGTTAGAAGCTTACATAAATATCGCATTGTTTTGAAAATTAGCCTCGCCAAATTATGAGCCAACCTCCTATTTCCTGATGCTCACATACATCGGTATTTTTATTTAATTTTTTTTTTTTCAACTTTACAAGTTTAAAGATTCTCTTAACTCTGTATCAAACTGATTTTACAACAATATCAAGGTCATTAATTTTAATACAGTTTTCCCCAGGCATCGACATTAATATCTGCTGAAGCGTGACTGAGCAGGACGCTCTTGCACGGCCGCTCACGAAGAACAGCGTCCAAGACCCCGATCCGACATATTCGTAACCGTTAAAGTCAAAACCAGGATCAGGGACCCCCCCGTTGATAAGCAATGGACGCGGATTGGCCTGGCTCGTGAAACTCCCCACGTATCCGGGAGCCACTTGTACAAATTGGCCCGGTTATGAAACCGACCAGGCTGGGCAGAAGACTATTTCGAGCAAGATCTTCCCGCCGCCGCGGCGCAGCCAACACTCCGGTCAAACGTATATCCAAGTTAGAAGCTGCCGCAGTCAAAACTGTCGGAAACAGCGGGGCATGCGCCACAAAACCAGCCTTCCACCTTCCGTGGGACTTCGACTCTCTCCGTTAGCGACCGGCACCAGTGTCCTGAGCGCAGGAACAGGCCAGCGCAACGGGGCACAGAACACCGAGACACGACCCGGGGCCCACCCCACCGGCCAGGAACAGGAGGCAACGACCCCCGGGACGCCCGCGTGTCCCCCCCCCCCCCCCCCCCCCCCCAACCGGGTACGGCAAGCCGTAACAACGGCAAGCCGTATCGTGCCCGGCTCTGGTGACTTCGTCGCTCTCCTCGGTGCCTGAACCACCTTGTCACTTCTTAAACATGGCACCGGAAGAATTCATCATATCCATAGTTGAAGCTTTAAAGGGCGAGGGGAGCGCCTCCCGCCCTTGACCCCATTCTGTCCGCCTGTGTTTATTCGGTCTTGCCACACCGGACCAGGCCTTATTGAAACACATAACCGTTGTCCGGGGGGGAACGACCCCGGTCACCGGCCGTCCCGTTAACTGCAACCCACGGAGGCGTGGAATCCCGCAGGGGCCGCCGGGCGGGCTCGTCTGGTGGGGGTCGTCCAACTCCACATGAGTAGAGACCCACTCCGGGTCCGGTGAGCCGACACCGCCACCGGCAGAGGCGACTGCCGATAGCGGCCAATTCATCAGACCACAGCACCACGACCCAAATCCCCCGATTGAGTCGGCTCGCTGCTGGCACCGACATTAATATCTGCTGAAGCGTGACTGAGCAGGACGCTCTTGCACGACCGCTCACGAAGAACAGCGTCCAAGACCCCGGTCCGACGTATTCGTAACCGTTAAAGTCAAAACCAGGATCAGGGACCCCCCCCCCCCCCTGATAAGCAATGGACAGACTTGCCCTCCCCAGGCATCAGACATGTGCAATCTGTTTTCATACATAACGTCTGGAACTAAAGTTTAAAATCATAGCAGCTAATATTGACATTTCTTTAAAAGAGTAATTTTAACAGCCTTTAGGAATTATTTATTTGTTTTTTAAAAATGTGTTTTGGGGAATGCCCTGAAAGGAGACCAAACCATAAATGTTTCCCCGAAAAGCGCTCGTAAGTGAACAGATACGGCAACAATGAAAATAAAACTAAAATAAACGAGGCGAAGGCAATGTCAAGTGGGTTTTCCCGTTTCAATCTCTGTTTCTTATTTTAATTTTGTTCAATTCAAAAATGAAAGAAAATAAATCAATGTTTCCCGTATTTATCTTTTCAAAATTAAATAAAAATAAAAAAAAAAAAAAAAAAATATATATATATATATATATATATATATATATATATATATATATATATATAATATATAATTGCATAATTATTCGATATTAGCGTTCAACCAAAATAATTTCTTAAGTCTTATCAAAATATCTTGTTTTGGATCCTTTTGGATCCTTTTGGATCCTGTTACATAACACATATCATTTGACAACAACAACAACAACAAAAAAGAAACAATTCATCCGTATTCAATTCCAATAATTAAACATCCATCAACAAGTCGTCTGGAACTAACAACCGAGTTCGATAATCAATGATTAACAATTACAATCCTACATCAAAGAGTTTTCTTCTCTGTAAGTTTGAAATAATCATCGTTCCATGGACTCGGATGATTTAGTCATGAAGGTTCTTATAAGAAATGAATATATCAGTGGTGAATCTATCAGTGATGAATGAATCAGGGATGAATCTATCTGTAATGAATCTATCACTAATGAATCTATCAGTGATGAATCTATCAGAAGTTTATCTATAACTGATGAATCTATTACTGATGAATCTATAATGAATCTATCAGTAATGAATCTATCTGCGATGAATCTATCAGTGATAAATATATCAGTTATGAATGTATCAGTGATGAATCTATCAGTGATAAATCTGTCATTGATGAATCTATCAGTGATCGATCTATCTGAGATAAATCTATCAGTGATGATTCTATCATGTATTTATCTCTCAATAATTATGATGAATCTATCAATAAGGAATACATCACAAATGAATATATCAGTGATGATTCTATCTGCGATGAAATATCTGTACTGAATCATCAATGAATCTATCAGAATGAATCTACCTGTAATAAATCTATCAGTATTGAAGCTATCAGTGATGAATCTATCAGTAATGAATCTATCATGTTATGAATCTATCAGTGATGAATCTATCAGTGATGTATCTATCAGTAATGAGTCCATCAATGATTAATCTATATGTGATAAATCTTAAGAAACAAACTATCAGATCTAAGCCGTACGTCGCCGTATAACCTAAAAGACAGCGGTGTTCTTGTCATTTGGCCGACTTCGCCTCAAGAGTATATGCATCCAACGAAGTCACGACTTGATACATTGTCCGAAGCATCTGCTACCAAGGGCGGTAACCCTTCAGGAAGGAAAGAAATGTGCGAAAATCTTGGGCTACCGTCTCCTTCTAGAAGGCAACTACTCACAGCTATTTTGCGTAGTCTGCACCAGTCCGGTGGGCTAGGCCTAGAGAGAAAGATCAGTTCCTTTGGAAACTGGACACGAGGAGGCTAAGATGAAGAAAAAGCAACGTTGTGGTCACCGCCCGGGTCAGTCAGTTAGTCAGTGTCAGGGACGGTGCTTCCATTGATGCCGTCACTCTGCGCCCCCACAGCTGGACTAAACGGAACATCGCCGTCAGCCCATGGTAGAGGGGAGGCCTGGCCAAACACGAGAAATAGGACCGCGGTGGCAAACATCGCTGCCGCCATGATGAGCCAAACTGTGGTCCACTCGGTCTGCGCATTCTGACAAAGAAGATATAAAAAAAATAATTAAATACTGTCAGTGCAACGAGCGGCTATAACCGCATTATTATGAATTATATCAACATGTATTTATTTATTAACTATAAAGTTTTCATTTCATCTAGGTCAAAACATATCGAATAAAATACATTTCAAATTATGCCCATAACTATATTTTTAAATCATGATCGTATCGTACATTTGTACAATTAGCACATGTCCGTACTTTAAAAGTCGTGCTCCTATGAGGAGTTATGATTTAAAATCAGAATGCACATAGCAAGATCTATATAAAAAAAAATTGAACACCTTTAGTGATGTAATGGTGGTGTAATCCAATAAAGTGTTAATAAAGCCTTTAAACGTGTCTACTTGGAGAGAAAAAAAAAACAGAAGGAAAACAAAAAAGCGAACATCAACAACATTAAAAAAAAGGCTTCTGCTTATAACCAAAAGTAGCACTATACGATATTCATTATCGAATTATGTAAGCCTCTAAAAAAACAACATTAGTCATAGATAATCGAATCATGGGATATATTGAGCGAATCGAAATTGCATAGGTTCCATTGATTGTAATCTGTTCAAGCCACTAGTTACTATTCATATTTTCTTATGTGAAATACTTTTTATAAAAATATTTTTAATGAATTTCCGCTTTTGTTGTACACATTTTCTCCGAAGAGGGGGGAGGGGGTTGATTGATCTGAGGAGGTTCTTCTCTCTCCCCCCCACCCCCCCCGCCGAAGAGATGATTGAAAAAACACTGGAAATAACTTTAATGCCGTTTTATATTTTTATAAAAATTTTTTTAATGAATTTCCGCTTTTGTTGTCCACATTTTCTCCGAAGGGGGGGGGGGGGGGTTGATTGATCTGAGGAGGTTCTTCTCTCTCCCCCCCACCCCCCCCGCCGAAGAGATGATTGAAAAAACACTGGAAATAACTTTAATGCCGTTTTATTTATTTTTTTGCTCTATTAATAAAAACCTCAGTACAACTAAGATTTAAAAGATGTCAATTACGGATCGAGGGAATTTTAAACACTGGGCGTGATACTGATACATCCATTTCAGCCCTTTTAGTCCTTCACAGTTCTGAGATATTTGCAACTAGATATGATTTATTTGCTTTAATACAATACATTATATCTAAGAATCGAACAGCTTTCATGATAAGTAGGGTAAAAATGCTAAAACTAATTTTTTTATCAATTACCGTCGGCGTCAATGCAGCAACCATCAGAGGGCCAGGGATGGCCACGACAGACGCTATGGACATTGCGACGCCAGAGATGAATCCCGCGTACCTGAAAGACAAGCAGACAAGCGAGAACGCCTCCAGGTATCCTTAATTTGAACCGATGGTTTAGTTCCCAATTGTTTTCATGCATTGGATCTAAAGTGGCCAGGCGTACTGACGTTTAAGGTAATCCTGCTAAATTGTTCTCAAAAGTAAAATGGAAATGTGGATGGGCCAAAAAAAATCCCAGTAAACAGTACACGAGGAAACTTGAAACGAGGGGCGCGAGTAGAAATAAAGAGGAGAGTGTGAGGATCTTGGGAGATTTTTTAGAAGAAAATCGTTGAGTGTGGGATGTGCCAGTGTGAGTTCAGAGCTCACTGTTCAATGGGTCGATAGAAGAGCATTTATGTTAAGGGAGCGGGGGGCAGTAGAAAACAATGTGGGTGGAGTGAGACGGTAAAAAGTCAAATCAAAGAGGATGTGAAAGTCAGAACAAAGTGGGTTTTGGGATAAAGGTAGGTTGGTTTTGTGAGGGGGTAGGGGGAAAAATTAGGTTTTGTGTTTTATTCATATAACGCTTGATAACTTAACATTGCATCGGGTGTTTGTTTTACCTGGGCGCCATGTCCAGAGCTAATATCGGCATTATCACGGCGTTCACGCACTGGGACAGCATCACGACACACATAAGGGCCGCGGCAACCCACCTGAGGTCAGAGTGTATGAAGGTCACGGCCACTAGAAATATTACCGACACAACACTCCCTGTTGATTTGAAAAGTGACGTCATATTTTTATACTGTTATTGATCTCAAAGAGTTTTTCTTTTTTTAAGACGAGTTAAGATAACTAAAAATTTTGTATTGGCGACATCACGTCATTGAATAATTGTTTACAATGAAACAAAACTTGATGTTCGTCTTTGGTCGCCTCAAAAGGGCATTAGAATATTTAGTTTGACAAATCCTGTAGAATTATCTGATATTTAACGTGTATAGAACCTTAGTAAAAAAAATTTTTTTTAATTCTTAATTTATTCACCCCTGAAACTCCCTGACGCTCCAAGTCACGTCACTTACTCTTAAGGGCAATAGCTGGCTCCGATAGTGACTTTCTTATGCCCCAAATTACGCCCTGACTCGTAAAGTCAAATTCTGTTTACCTATGATGACACAAGTCACTTGCTCAAAATGTCCTTCCTTATGCCCTAAGTCAAGCCTTAAAGAAATAAGTCATGTTCTGAACCCCAAAGACCCGTCTAAATGTTCCAAGTCACACCCTGACGACACAAGTGACTTGAAGACCCCCTCCCCGACCTCCCCCCCCCCCCCCAAAAACTTTTAAA
>CAXITT010000145.1:1173968-1189112 GCA_964033795.1 Lymnaea stagnalis
AAGATAATCTTTCTGTTCTTGTTGGTGGTCATCCCAGGTCTTTTCATCAACACGTTCCCGAAAATCGTCCAGGCATACGCCCCGAGCAGACGACATAAGGCCATGGAAGAAACCAGCACACCTGTCTGACGTGAGATCGTCACAATTAGACAATTATTGGTTGGCCGACATTGCGTCAATAGAAAGGTAGATTACGTTATAGTGTTGGCATTTGCTTAGCACGTGATCCGTCGTCTTTGTGCCTGTACATTGTTTACTCTTCATGGCTCGTTCACATGGGTGTGTGTTTTTGGAGTGGAGATGAATTGAGTAGTAATTTATATGTGGTTTGCATTTGTTACGTATTTGGGTATGGGAGGTGACGTTGTACGTTGTGGTGATTTTTCGCTAGCAAGTGAGTTGAAGGGTGGGAGCGCGAGGTAGAAGGCAAGCTTATGATGAATAAACAACCACGTGCCACGTAGACCATTGACTAGTTTAATAATTTATCCTTAGGCGTAACGAAGCTATTAAACTGATTATCCGATTACCAGCCTGTAACAGTTATATTTATGGTACGAGCTAGCACGGAATCGAGGTGGACGTTGTGTCCTAGAGCTAACAAGACGCCATTAAAATTTACAAGGGCGCGAAATTCAAAGAAACGCGAGATAAAACAGTCACGAACTTCAAAGAAGAACATTAACATAACCAACTCACTAGGTCGGCAGGAATGTTTTAAGTAAGTTTTTGATTCATCAATTCACCGAAAAACTTACGACAAAAATATAAATGCATTACAACACAAAGTAGTCTTTAAAAAGGTTTGGAAGATAGGATTATATAAAAAAAAATCAAAACTGGATGGTTTTGAACTCTCCATGTCAAAGTATAGAAGCCAGCCGATGAGAATATGTCGAATGGTCTAAACTGAGCAAACCTCAAGTTAGTGCTCTCGAGTTCAATTCCAGCCAAAGGCCAGTCAAGCAAAAACATCACTCCGGAAGGATGAGACTCGTTAACCTTGGTCGGCAACTCATCTAAGAGAAAGAAACTCTGAATTCAAACCCGGAGTTGGAGTCCCGTATGACGCATAAAATGACAAATTCCTGCAACCGTGTCCATCCCTGCTCGTCTTGGCGTAGAGTCTTGCCACTGGATATGGTTGGCCCGGACGAGAGAGCGAGGTTGACGCCGCGCAACTCTTCCTTACTTTAAACAAAAGTCACCCGCGCAAGTCATCAGTCACCAGACGAATCGATGGTCATTGTCGATCCTCGACGGACGAACAAAAAAAAAAAGATTATAATTTAAGATCTATGCATACTTTCTTAGTCTTGCAATATTTTTTTTTTAAATGTAATGTAATCAACCACATGGACTGGTAGGATTACCTCCTCGTATGTAAAGCCCAGCAGCCTTGAGAAGTAAACGGCTAAGTAAGTGTAGAGGATCGTTGAACTCCAGATGTGCACGCACGTGACGTTAAAGTACACAAGTATCGGAACTGACGTCATAATGGTTCGGTATGGTGGCTTTTCTCTGCTTCCTGTCTGAGAGTTTCACACAGATATAAAAATATGCTTGATCTGATAATGTAAAAAAAAAAAAATTTAATGACGATAGAACGACAAGTGAAATGTGGATTAAACAAAATACAATTTAAAAATTGATAACGGGGTAATTTGAGCGTTAAAGAGTCAGAGGTAAAAAAAGTGACATAATATTTTGGTACGAAAAAGTCACGGCTAACAGAGTGAGAAATTTTTCTAGGAACAAAAGTCACAAGAAAAAAAAGTGACAAAATTTGCTTGGAAAAATTTCAAGTGACAAAAAAAAAAAATAACATATTTTGGTACGAAAAAGTCATTAAAAAAAAAAAAAAAAAAAATTTTGAAAGGAAAAAAAAAAAAAAAAAAAAAAAAAGAAAAAAAATTTGATTAGAAAAAATTAAAGTAAAAAAAAAAAAAAATCACAAATTTTGGTACAAAAAAGTCATTAAAAAAAAAAAAAACACAAATTTTGCTAGGAAAAAAATCACAGGAAAAAGTCACAGGAAAAAGTCACAGGAAAAAGTCACAGGAAAAAGTCACAGGAGAAAAAAATGTTCACAAGAAAAAAGTGAAAGGAAAAAGTCACACATCACTAAGAAAAAAAGTCACAGGAAAAATACCTTACAAAATATTTTGTATATAAACTCTTTTCTGTCAGTGCTTATGGAGTTGTGTTTGTAGGTCCATACATATGTATTTTTTCTTACTATCAAGGGTAAAAGTTTAAAAGATTTGATGTTAATAAGTAATTAAGATGTTGTTTCAAAGGTCTTTCACTGAGTACGTTGTTGGCAGAGCCGTCGCGTAGACCCTTGCATCCCTTTAGGCTGCAACGTGCAGGGAGAGGGGGGGGGCAGATATTTAAAAGGCGCCAAGCTGTAAGGAAGAACAAATTATAAACTATTACATTAGAATGCTTTGGGGCGCTCAATCGTAAGATGACCGGGAGTCACCAAAAGTAACGTGGCGACACTGATTGATAATAAAAGATGCGTTATTTTTCAATTATCTTTTTTTTTCTTTACGCCTTTCTACTGCGTTTGGGGGCGTAGGCCGTTTATATGAATTTTCCACTTTTCACGGTCCTGTGCTTTTCTTTCCAATTGCTTCCAGGTGTATCCCATATTTTGCGTGTCTGCCTCTAGCTCGCGTCTCCATGTATTCTTAGGCCTTCCTCTCTTTGATTTTCCCAGCAGGTTCCATGTTAGGCATTGTCTGGTGGTGCTATCTAGGGGTTTTCGTAGCGTATGCCTTATCCACATCCATCTTTTCTTTATGATATCTTCATCAATGGACACCTGGTATGTTCTTTCTAGTAGATCTATGTTGTTGTTTTTTTCAATAATCGTTTTGATAAAATCTTTATTAATATAATGAAATATTTAAAGCTGAAAAGATGCATCATTTTCACAGATTATTTGATGCGAATACGAGTAAATAATTCTCTATCAGACAAAGATTTACATGCATATGTTTTCTACCTTGTTAGCCCCAATGCCACGACTGCGTGTGGCGATGATAAAAGACTTCTCCTCGTCGGAAATCCAAGGATGGTTTTCGGGCTTTTGAGAAGTCATTATGTGCCATGCTAGAGTCCACAGTAGAGTTATGGCCCCTGGTGTACAGATAGTTGAATATACTTTTAACAAACATGTGTATATGTACAGATAATTGAATATGCTTTTAATAGCTAGATTATTGCAAATCAATCAAAATAGGGGCTGAGGTTTTTTTGCATTGTGAAGGGAAAAATGGATAAGATATGTTTGGGATTAAAATAAAAGGCAAGACAATTAAAAGGACAATTCAGCTTATTACTTTTTTTGAGAGACCATACAAAGCATCATCTAATTCTTTACAATATAGGAAAAATCCACTCCCTCCCCACTTTAAACTTTAAGAGAAAATTCATTTTTACGTCAAGATCTGAATTTACCTATCAAAAATTAATACTTCTAGATTAAATAGGGATGATGGCTTCTATGGACTCAATCAGTCAGTCAGTCAGTAAGCCAATGACTCAGCCAGCTAGTCAGTCAGCCAGCCAGCCAGTCAGACACTCAGGCAGTCAACCAGCCAGCCTGTTAGTCAGCCAGCTAGTTTGTCTGTCAGTCAGCCAGCCAGCCAGCCAGCCAGTCAGCAAACCAGCCAACCAGCCTGCCAGTCAGTTAGCCATGGAGCCAGTCAACCAGCCAGTCAGTCTGTCAATCAGCCAGTCAGTCAGTTATCAAGTCAGTCAGTAAGTCAGCCTGTCAGCCATTCACTCATTCAGTCGGTCAGCCAGTCAGTTAGTCAGCCACCCAGTCAGCCAGTCAATCAGTCATTTAGGACAGTTTCTATAAACAAGTGTTTTTTGTCTTCACGTTTTTTTTTCCGGGTGGAGGGGGTGTACTATTTTCGAATGTAAATTTGAACTTTTCAAGAGAGGTCTTCGTTTATCAATTGCAAAATTAAATCTTCTAGTTAAGATACAACCTCACTAAGTCGGGATCAATGTTCTTAAGTTAGTTGTTTCATTAATCTACACATCGAATAAGTCACGACAAAAAGTATAACTGCATCACAACACAAAGTAAGTTTGACAATTGATAGTTTTACCAAAGACGTAGAAGACAAAGGGCCAGCCGTTGTCAATGGGAACAGAACACAAAAAACCAGCGATGAAGAAGGTGACGATGCCAGCCATGTTAATCCCTGAGGATATACAATAAATTGGACATGGTTTTGAAAAATTTTGAATTTGCAAGCAAGGTCTTCGTTATTTTATTTTGAAATTTGTTTTGTCTAAAGAATTTGTTAAAATACATTTTAATTCATTCATGATTCGTGGCGCTACAGCCCGTGTAGGGCCCTGGTCTGCTCCATCACATCCTTCAATTTGGATAGATCCATGTCTTTCCGCCTCCCCGCACGGACCTCTAGCTGGTATAAGTCGTGCTGAATATTGCCGACCCTTTTCAGTCTTTGTCGACATGTGAGACGTCTGGCTCCAGTTTTCTGCCTGTAGATAACTTTTGCTGCTATAAAATTCGCGCATCCTCTCAAGGTTACCTGTCCAGTAAGTATGCCTTTCTTTTTTCTGTGTGTGTGTGTGTGTGTGCATTTTTTGGAACTTTGAGTGGGACTTCGAACATAAATAAATCTCCTGGTTGTTTGTACGGATTCCGCATCCATCATTGTGTATCACAGGGATGTATTTTTAAATTGATTAGTAACATCACTTGAGAATACCTACTAGGACGTGAAGTAAACTCATGAGTTTTTTATTTTCAAAAATTATATCATTCAATTTTAGGATCGTATACATCAAATTTGAATTAAGGTTTTCTTTTGTCAAGGACATATGACTCTATTCTTGTTGTAAAAAATACTTGGGACGCTATGAACTTAGGCTCAACATACCAGAAAATGTCACAGCTGTTGCGGTCAGCCTCTCCGATTCTGGAGTCCACCAGACAATGGTGTCTGAAACAATAGGCAAGGTTGCTCCCTGGAGTGGGGGGTGTAAACAAATGCAATGCTAGCGAGATATAACATTATCTTTATGCTTTCAATGGTGTTAATTGGTATGGGAAATGACAGAGAAATAACTTGTAGTTTGTAACAGACCAGGTTAACTATAATTTTTAACACGACACTATTATTCATTCTCACAACAGGATGGCGTAGTGATTTTATGAACACGATGTGAATCACGAGAAATGTGCGAGAACCAGTTTTTTTTTTTTTTTAGAGCGAAGTGAGAATGCACGTTAAGAGAGTAGAGGGGTGTGTACGGTTTGTTCTCTGAAGGAAGGCAGACATATTGCTTTATGTTTCGTATGAATTATTAAATTATTATCACATGGAAGATTGAACGTGTGTGCAACTATTGACTGCATCCTCTAATTGTTAAAAGGATATTCTCAAAAGATTTATTATTTGACGTATTAGTTATATGTTATCAAGTGCTGTGAATTATTCATTGGACGTTACCACTTCATTAGTGAAAGAGAGAACAGATACGTTTGTGGAGTGAATGAATCCATGGGTAGAGTGATAGCGGCAGGCCAATCCTTCACAATATTAGTTAACAATGTTACCACCAAGAATTGTCAGAGTGGGATCATAACATATGTTACATACTTTAAAAAATTTTTTTTTTTTTTAAACACCCAAATCCGTTATGAAGGAAGAGTTCTTAAGGGCCAAAGTAGGCTAGGCTCTTTGCTTTATTTCCAGAATTGCTTATAACTAATAGTGCTCTGACTACAAACTCCGTAGTAATAGACAGATGTCAAAAATAAAAACTATCCCAAGCGTCATACCGAAACAGGTCACTTCTTTCCCACACAAGCCAAATCTGTAAAGCAATATCCACAGCGGAGATACACTTATTTTTAATTCAATTAAACTATTCACCAGTGCGAGTCCTCAGGTGACCATAAACTACGCACCAGTGCGAGTCCTCTGATGACCATAACCTACTCACCAGTCCCAGTTCTCAGATGACCATAAACTACTCACCAGTACCAAGCCTCAGATGACCATAAACTACTCACTAATGCGAGTTGTCAGGTGACCATAAACTACTCACCAAAGAGAGTCCTCGGATGACCATAAACTACTCACCAGTGCAAGTCCTTAGATGACCATAAACTACACACCAGTGCGAGTCCTCAGATGACCATAAACTACTCACCAATGCGAGTTTTCAGGTGACCATAAACTACTCACCAAAGCGAGTCCTCAGATGACCATAAACTACTCACCAAAGCGAGTCCTGAGATTATCCTGAGTCCGACCAGAACATTCGGTCCAATGCGTGCAGCAGGGGGAGATAACAAAGTCGTCAATGCGGAGCCAAGAGTCAGCAGAGTAATTGTCCATTTGTTGCCAAGGTAACCGCGTACCAGGTTAGCAAAGAACGGCCCCACCCATGACGTGAATGTGATGGATGACAAGACAAGGCCCACGGGGTTGGAGTCCCAGTCAAACTCGAAATCATCAGACTGATGGAGGCCGGGGGGGGGGAGTAAAAAAAATTAAATGAACAATAATAACATACATTTTAAATTCTCAAATCAAAAGTTAGTTACCTGTTTTTTTTAAATTTAGCATCTTTTAAATAAACAAAGGATGATTAAAATCTTCAACCCCCCTTTACACCGACAAGTAAGTGCTATGTTGAAATTAGCTAAAAACAACATTTGCACAGGTCTCGTCAAGCGGTGCAATGATTATAATAACATACAATTTGTTCAGTTCATATTTGTTAGCTCTATGCAGGTCAGAAAAAAAGTCTAAATTTCTAAGAAAAACAGATAGACACGCATTGAGGGGGGAAAAAAGACATTGTGAATCACAGTCCGAGTAGAGGACAACTAACAATGTGCACACATTCTTTTAGATTTGTTTCAGTTTATATTGAAGTGAAGCTCAGTTGCAACCTAGCCAACATTAGACACTCCAATTACTGACAATCTCGTGGCAATAGGTAATCAATGCTACACACCCCAACTTGAATTTGTATTGTTTTGTTCAACTCACCTTCTCGCCTGTCGTATTTATCTGAACAGCCGCACTGAGCGCCCTTTCCATCTGTGAACCGAGCGAACCCTCAGTTACTCCGATCATCGTGGCATTCGTCGACCCATCCATTGAGCCATCGCCTGATCGGGGTCTGACCATACACACTATGGCCATGGGGGCCGTGTTCCTGGGGATGGTGTTAATCACGAATGACAGGTGAAGCAGTAGCAGCATCATGGACCTCCACGAGAACACACGTGTGGCCAGTGACTGGCAGGAGCGCACGGCTTTACTTCGTCTCTTGACACGTCCGTGGTGGTCAAGATTCGGGGTCACGTGTTGCTTTCTACCTGAAATGCTGCGTTGATCAGACGCGTTGTCTTTTAATGAGTTCCCAAACTTAGAGTCGTTCTGTGTTACGTCTCTGTTAAGCTGTCCTTCTTTGCACTCCAACTGTGTCTTAGACAATGCGAACGTGTGAGAATCAGCCGCGTGTTCATTCACAAGACTGCTTTTATTAGTTTCAGCGTTTTCAAAACAGACGGGATTTGAGTTTTCATACTTGAACCCAGCGGCGTGGTCAGCCGCTGATTCGGGGACATAGTCAACGTTTTTGGAACTTGCATTTCCATTTTCCAAGTCTGAGATTTCATTAGTATTAATCTGATCACTATTCGTAGGCTTGGACCCCACGAAATTTAAACGAATTTCTAAGAGTGAGTTACCTTGTTCACCAATTGAAAGCATGTTGCTGTTTGTGACGTCGTTTGTCACTGAACGGTTACGATCATTGAAACTCTCCAAATTACCGATGCCTTCTGCTGCTGAGTTCATCCCCTTGTTCTCCTCCATGTCTAAGCTGACAAGCAGATCGCCTTTACCATCCATTTTCTGTGCTAAATTTTCTGCATCGTTATCTCTAAGACATGACCGTTCCGCTTTCCCCCAAGAATGATTGCTTATATTGAAATTCGCGCTTGGCTTGTAGCAGTGAAATATGCTAATTATATTTTTCATATTAGGTCACGGATACCACATTAGTTCAAGTAGGTCGTTGTGACCCAATGTAACGTATTCGTCGTGGATGACAATTGTGGAATGATATATCCTGTTCACGACTTCCAATAAGCTGCATAATAATCCAGCTGTTTGAGAGGCCGATCTAAAATTAAAAATAATAACATGGTGCCAAATATTGAATGGAGCAACATGATGTAAATAAGACTTATTTATTTCTCCATAAGGAATCTAACGAAAATGCTTACCTAACAACAGACTTCTGAGGGTGATTGTCTGTTATTTCAAAACGATTATTTTTAATCGTTTACGACCGCGTTCGGCTAAATTGCGGCTCGGGTTTGCGCATACGACTCTTTAGCGACCTTGAATGCAGGTCGTCCAATCGGCCACAAATCGGTTTTTACTCCGAAAAACTGGGTTCTTGATTGATTCTTGAAAATGAATTTGGCTCTCAAATTTTTGTTTTCATCGTCCTGCTCCTGATTTTTGGCTCACTTGACTGCTGAGTTTTCCGACCCCTGGTTTAAGGTAAGGTTTTTTTGTTTTTTTTTATATATATTTTTATTTAGAAGTATTGATTTAAAGGGCTGTTGATAGAACGACAAGAAAATGGTGTTTGTGGTTGTGGCACGGCAACATAGCCTTGTTTAATGTGTGGCAAGTAGAGATGAAGAGGTGGTTGTGTTGTCCGCTTTTGGGTCAGTACGATTCTTAAAATATTCCTTGTTATGTAAGACGTGTTTACATCACACTTTCCCCGTGCCGTGAACTCTGTTTGACCCCAAATCAGTCTGCGTTCCTACCGGGCGTTGCCTATTTCTTTTCATCTTGGCGTGTTTACTGCCGCCACCAATTAAAAAGGGTTAGTTTGTTCTCATAGTGTTTTGTGGAACTTCGCGATTGGACTAGAAAAGTAAACAATGTCTAAGTCTTTTCTGGAATGCGTCTTACGCTGCATATATAATGGGGTTCAGAGAACATTAAGAGAGATATATTGATTGATAGATATTTTTCACTTCACGAGTCAAGTGTATAATAGTGTGTACTCATATGTGTTTATTCGCATACACCATTGTACTTTATTAATTGGCACATTGTACTAACTGTGTACCGGTACAAGGATCTCTTACTCTGTAAGTTGATGATTGTAATTATATTTCTTTTGTTTTGTAATTATAGTAATACTTAAATAAATCTTATTTATTGTAATTAGTACTGTTTTGAGTGGCGTAGTTTTGCTATTTTATTTCTCTATGGTATCATTCTTTTTTAGGCACTGTTTAGAACGAGCCAATAACTTAAATAAGAGATTAATTTCTCACTATAGAACGCAGTGCGTAACATTCCTAATGAATTATATATTATCTAAGTTAAGAAATTGTTTATAGAAATTTTCCCCGTATAGTCATAGAGTTAGGAATGCATTTCATATAGTTTGGAATGCCTGTCTTATAGTTAGGAATGCCTGTCATATAGTTAGGAATGCCTGTCATATAGTTAGGAATGCCTGTCATAGGATAGAGTGAGACATGTCTATGTGGGGAGTGGGAAGTGACGCCCCCCCCCCCTTAGATATTCAAGTGCCCCCCCAACCGAGCAAAAGGTGTAAAACAATAAAAAGAAAACACATTTTATTTTAAAAAAAAAAAAAGGCTATATTGTCATTTCTTAAACAATTTTTTTAAAAAGAATAGTAACTGGAGCCATTTACCGATTACAAATAGTGAAACCTGTAAAATATTTGATTCTGCTTCTGATAGAATACGTTGCTGGCATCCACGTCCTGGCATGTGTGCAGAAGTTTGGGAAACGATGCGTCTATCCTAAGCGCTCCTAGCAGGTGCCAGGGCAGCCTTGAAACTCTCGATTGATGTGGAGTCCACGGCGGCATTGTCCAGTTGGTTCCAAGCTATTATCGCTCATGGGAAGAATGATTGTTTATATTGAACTGTGTTACTCAGAGGCACAGTGAAGCATTTGCCGTTGTTCCAGATGCAACTCCGGATGGAGATGTCAGAGGTGGAGTCAGTGTTCGTTGAGCGTTTGGCTCTGATTAAGCGAATTGGCTTCTGTGGGGTGAGGTACGTGGTAACTGGAATGAACGGCACTAGTCCTGTGACCACTTTATAGAGGAATGTTAGATGGATCTTTTCTCGTCTGTCTTTTGTGTGTGATGTATAACGTTTTACAGGATTTCCCCGTGCTTGAATTTTGCTTGACCCAAATTAGATCCCTACCAGACGTTAGCGTTTGTTGTGGGCGTGGCTTATTCGTTTTATGTATCATGTTTACAACCGTGTTTACCAATTAAACAAGGTTAGACTGTGTCCTAGTATTTTGTAGAATTTTCACGATTTCTTCTAGAAAGGTAAACAAATGCTGAGTAGCTTCTGGAAGGCAGGGCTTACGCGTCGATAGACCCACCTATATAAGGGATTGACAGATACGGAGAGAAGGAGATGCAGATAGATATTATTAACTTTACGAGGCGTGTATTATTATTGATGTATTTGTGTGCTCATATGTGTTTATTTCACATTCATCATTATTAATTGGACACGTTGTATTAACTGTGTACCGGTACAAGATCTACCATACTGTAAGTTGATGATTTATAATTATATTTCTTTTGTTTTGTTATTGTATTAATACTTAATAAATCTTATTAACTGTAACTAGCAACTGTCTTTAATATTGTTGATTCTATGGTATGGTCCTTTGTTAGGCACTTTTTACAACGAGCAAATTAAAATTAAAATATGAGATTAATTTCTCATGTTAAAAGCCAATGCGTAACAGAGGGGATGCCAAATATTTTATTTATCTATATATTTGGTGACACGAATATTTTAAGCTGATCTTGTTAGAAGCTTACATAAATATCGCAATGTTTTGAAAATTAGCCTCGCCAAATTATGAGCCGACCTCCTATTTCCCGATGATTGCATACATCGGCATTTTTATTTATTTATTTTTTCTTCAACTTTAAAATTTAAAGATTCTCTTAACACTGTATCTAACTGATTTTACATCAGTATCAAGGTCATTAATTTTAAAACAGTTTTCCCCAGGCATCAGACATGTGCAATCTGTTTTCATACATAACTCTGGAACTAAAGTTTAAAATCATAACACCTAATATTGACATTTCTTTGAAAGAGTAATTTTAACAGCCTTTAGAAATTATTATTTTTTTTTTTAAAGTGTTTTGGGGAATGCCATGCAAGGAGACCAAACCATAAATGTTTCCCCGAAAAGACCTCGTAAGTGAACAGATACGGCAACAATGAAAATAAAACTAAAGTAAGGCAATGTAAAGTGGGTTTCCAGTTTCAATTTCTGTTTCTTATTTTCATTTTGTTCAATTCAAAAATGAAAGAAAATAAATCAATGTTTCCCGTATTTTTTCTTTTCAAAATTAAATGATCTTAAAAAAAATTATGTATATATAATTGCATAATTATTCGATAATAGCGTTCAACCAAAATAATTTCTTAAGTCTTATCAAAATATCTTCTTCTGGATTGGATCGTATGTCCGTTGGTCCTTTTACTTAGCACATATTATTTGACTCCAAAAGAAAAAGGAAAAATTCATGCGTATTCAATTCCAATAATTAAACTAGTCGTCTGGAACAAGCAACCGAGTTCGATAATCAATGATTAACGATTACAATCCTACATCAAAGAGTTTTCTTCTCTGTAAGTTTGAAATAATCATCGTTCCATGGACTCGGATGATTGAGTCATGAAGGTTCTTATAATTAATGAATATATCAGTGGTGAATCTATCAGAGATAAATCTGTCACTGATGAATCTATCAGTGATCGATCTATCTGAGATAAACCTATCAGTGACAAATCTATCGTGTATTTCTCTCTCAATAATAATGATGAATCTATCAATAAATAATGTATCACAAATGAATATATCAGTGATGATTTTTTCTGCGATGAACCTATCTGTGATGTAACATCAATGAATCTATCAGAATGAATCTACCTGTAATAAATTCATCAGTAATGAATCTATCAGTGATGAATCTATCAGTAATGAATCTATCATGTTATGAATCTATGAGTGATGAATCTATCAGTGATGAATCTATCAGTGATGAATCTATCAGTGATGAATCTATCAGTAATGAGTCTATCAATGATTAATCTATCTGTGATAAATCTTAAGAAACAAGCTATCAGATATAAGCCGTATATCGCCGTATAACCTAAGAGACAGCGGTGTTCTTGTCATTTGGCCAACTTCGTCCCAAGAGTATATGCATCCAACGAAGTCACGACTTGATACATTGTCCGAAGCATTTGCTACCAAGGGCGGTAACCCTTCAGGAAGGAAAGAAATGGGCGAAAATCTTGGGCTACCGTCTCCTTCTAGAAGGCAACTAACTAACTAACTTAAGAAAATCAGTAGACACCGAGCCGAGGCTCATATGGTCCCCCCCCCCAACGCACCACCCCGCCAACCAAACCGGCCTTCAACCACTCCCCCGGTGGTCTTTATTCCGAACGGGCCGCGAAGCGGCACGCCAGGGACGTTCCGCCCCTAAGACCGCCACACCCGACCTCCACTCGACTGGCCGCTGAGTGTGGCAGCCCCAGAGAAGAAACACCTGGCCAGCTGGGTTGCTGTCCACGCAGCAACCGGGCCGGACTTTCTAGGGGTTTGGAGTGGATATATTAAACGTCTCTAAGTCCCCCCTTCCCACTCCGGGGGGACGCGAAGTTGTTTGAACCGACGCCCTCTAATAGGGTTTGTATGGTTATTCTACGGTGTAACTAATTCGCACCGTAGATGGGAGAGACAGGTTGCCTAGGAATAGTACCCTCAATACTGCATAGTTAGAATCATCGGTGAAAGGTTGCCACACGCCTTCACCTCATATCCATACGGCAACTGTAATCATGTCCCAACCTGTCTCTGCATTTAGTTATATAAATTCGACTGCACTTCGACTGGGAAGCCATGCAATCGTGCTCGTTCTAGCGCAGTCTCCGTGCGTTACCTTTGCCTTTCAGTGCGGATCCCTTACACGGTGGTAATTTCCCTTGGGTAACGTTTCAGGGGTTGTGGCCAAACGTCTCTTAATCGGCATGCTATTTGTAAACATGCCGACTAGAGCCCCAAGGCAACTACTCACAGCTATTTTGCGTAGTCTGCAATAGTCCGATGGGCTAGGCCCAGGGCTGCCACACCTTGGGAAATTTCCCAAGATCTTGGGAATTCACTGCCCCATTCTGCACAAAAACTTACTTTTTTATAAAATTCCCAAGATCCTTTAAAAAAAAACATCTTAAATATTTTCTCGATCTTGGGAAATCTTGGCAAATGCTTTGAAGAAATCTTGGGAATTTTTAAAAAAAATGAGTGGCAGCCCTGGCTAGGCCTAGAGATAAGATCAGTTCCCTTGGAAAACGGACACGAGGAGGCTAAGATGATAAAAAGCAACGCTACGGTCAACACCCGGGTCAGTCAGTCTGTCAGTCAGTCAGTCAGTTAGTCAGTGTCAGGGGCGGTGCTTCCAATGACGCCGTTACTTTGCGCCCCCACAGCTGGACTAAACGGAACATCGGCGTCAGCCCATGGTAGAGGGGAGGCCTGGCCAAACACGAGAAATAGGACAGCGGTGGCCAATATCGCTGCCGCCATGATGAGCCAAACTGTGGTCCACTCGGTCTGCGCGTTCTGACAAAGAAGACATACAAAAAAAAAAAATTAAAATTAAATACCGTCAGTGCAACGACCCGCTATAACCGCATTAATATAAATGATACGAACAAATAAAATTATTCATTATTTTAAAAGTTTTTTTTTCATCCAGCTCAAAACATATCGAATAAAATACATTTCAAATTATGCCCAATAACTATATTTTAAAATCATGACAGTGTCGCACATATTTTACAATGAACACATGTCCGTACTTTAAAAGTCGTGCTCTTATGACCAGTAATAATTTGAAATCAGATTGCACTTAGCAAGATCTGTACAAAACAAATGGAACACCTTTATATTGATGTAATGGTGGTGTAATCCAATACGTGTTAATACATTCTTGAAACGTGTCAGCTTGTAAGAAAAAAAAATAAAGAAAAAACGCGAACAACAATAACAACATCAATAAAAAAAGGATTCTGCTTAAAACCAATAGCGAATTATGTAAGCCTTTCAAAAAACATTAGTCATAGATAACAGAATCATCGGATATATCGAGCGTATCGATATTTTTAGGTTCCACTTATTGTTATCTGTTCAAGCCAACAGTTATTATTCTTATTTAAAAAAAAAATTCTGTTGTATATAATATATTTTCGTTTTTGTTGTACACATTTTCTCGGGGGAGGGGGGGTTGATTCTTCCCAGGAAGTTGCCCCCCCCCCCCAAGAGATGATTGAAAGAGCTAATTTTAAACACTGGGCATGATACTGATGCATCCATTTCAGCTTTCCACTCCTTCGCATTTCTGAGATATTTGCAACTAGGTATGATTTTTTAGCTTTAATCCATTTATTTTACATATAAAAAAAAAAAAATCTGTTTTATATAATATATTTTTGTTTTTGTTGTGCACCGTTTCTCGGGGGGGGGGGGGTTGATTTTTCCCAGGAAGTTGCCCCCCCCCCCCAAGAGATGATTGAAAGAGCTAATTTTAAACACTGGGCATGATACTGATGCATCCATTTCAGCTTTCCACTCCTTCGCAGTTCTGAGATATTTGCAACTAGGTATGATTTATTAGCTTTAATACATTTATTTTACATATAAGAATCGAACAGCTTTCATGATAAGTAGGGTAAAAATGCTAAAACTAATTTCTATCACTTACCGTCGGCGTCAATGCGGCAACCATCAGGGGGCCAGGGATGGCCACAACAGACGCTATGGACATTGCGACGCCAGAGATGAATCCAGCGTACCTGAAAGGAAAGCAGGCAAGCGAGATTTTAAAGTGGCCATGCCTATTGACGATTAACGTAATCCGGCTAAAGGTTTCTCAAAATTTATAAGTGTGGATGGGCCCAAAAAAAAAAAAAAAAACAATAAAAAGGAGACGGGGAAACTTAAA
>CAXITT010000145.1:1189236-1202908 GCA_964033795.1 Lymnaea stagnalis
AAAAAAAAAAAAAAAAACACTAAACAGTACACGGGGAAACTTGAAACGAGGGGCGTGAGTAGAAATAAAGAGGAGAGTGTGAGGATCTTGGCAGATGTTTAGAAGAAAATCGATGAGTGCGGGATGTGCTAGTGTGAGTTAAGAGGTCACTGTTGAATGGGTCGACGGAAGATCATTTATGTTAAGGGAGGGGGGGGGGGCAGTAGAAAACAATGTGGGTGGAGTGAGGCGGTAAAAAGTCAAATCTAAGAGGATGTGAAAGTCAAAACGAAGTGGATTTGGGGGGGAGGGGTGATAAAGTGGGTATTTTTTGTGAGAGAGTAGGGGGAAAAAATTAGGTTTTTTTTTTTTCGTTTGGTTTATATTGCGCTTGATAACTTAACATTACACCAGGTGTTCATTTTACCTGGGCGCCATGTCCAGAGCTAATACCGGCACAACCACGGCGTTCACGCACTGGGACAGCATCACGGCACACATCAGGGCCGCGGCAACCCACCTGAGGTCAGAGTCTATGAAGGTCACGGCCACAAGAAGTATTCCGGACACAACACACCCTGTTGAGTTGAAAAGTCCAGGTCATATTATGATACTGTTCTTGATCTCACAACTATTTTCTGAGAGACGAGTTAAAGTAAGTGTAACTTTTGTTCTGAATTGTTTACAATAAAACAAAACTCTCTATTCATCTCTGGGTCGCCTCAAAATGGCATTCGAATATTTAGTCTTAAAAATTTGTAGAATTATTGGTTATTTAACATGTATAGAAACTAAGATGGATTTAAAAAAAAAAAACTTAATACATTCATTCATAATAAATGCCACCCTGTAACTCCCTGGCGCCCCAAGTCACGCCCTTACTCTTAAAGGCACTTGCTGGCTCCCATTGTGACATGCTGACGCCCGAAGTCACGTCCCTTAATCTTAAGGTCAATAAGCTGGCTCCCATAGTGACTTTCTTATGCCCCAAATTACGCCCTGACTAGCAAAGTCAAATCCTGTTGACCTATGACGACACACGTCACTTGCTCCAAATGACACTTCATGACGCCCTAAGTCACGCCCTAAAGACATAAGTCATGTTCTGAACCCCGAAGTCCCGCCTAGACTTCTAAGTCACACCCTGACGACACAAGTGACTTGAAGACCACCCCCCCCCCTTAATAACGCCTTGAAAGTCAAGTAGCTTCACCAAATTTTCAGCCACTTCTTTTAAACATCAGTTCGTATACCTGATGTGAAGATAATCTTTCTGTTCTTGTTGGTGGTCATCCCAGGTCTTTTCATTAACACGTTCCCGAAAATCGTCCAGGCATACGCCCCGAGCAGACGACATAAGGCCATGGAAGAAACCAGCACACCTGTCTGACGTGAGATTGTCACAATTGGACAATTATTGGTTGGCCGACATTGCGTCAATAGAAAGGTAGATTACGTTATAGTGTTGGCATTTGCTTAGCACGTGATCCGTCGTCTTTGTGCCTGTACATTGTTTACTCTTCATGGCTCGTTCACATGGGTGTGTGTTTTTGGAGTGGAGATGAATTGAGTAGTAATTTATATGTGGTTTGCATTTGTTACGTATTTGGGTATGGGAGGTGACGTTGTACGTTGTGGTGATTTTTCGCTAGCAAGTGAGTTGAAGGGTGGGAGCGCGAGGTAGAAGGCAAGCTTATGATGAATAAACAACCACGTGCCACGTAGACCATTGACTAGTTTAATAATTTATCCTTAGGCGTAACGAAGCTATTAAACTGATTATCCGATTACCAGCCTGTAACAGTTATATTTATGGTACGAGCTAGCACGGAATCGAGGTGGACGTTGTGTCCTAGAGCTAACAAGACGCCATTAAAATTTACAAGGGCGCGAAATTCAAAGAAACGCGAGATTAAGCAATCACGAACGTCAAAGAAGAACCTTAACATACAAACTCACTAAGTCGGCAGGAATGTTTTAAATTTACTTTTTGATTCATCAATACACCGAAAAACTTACGACAAAAACATAAATGCATTACAACACAGAGCAGGATTTACAAAGGTTTTGAAGATAGGATTTTTTTCTCTTAAATTTACAAAACTAGATGGTTTTGAGCCTTCCATGTCAAAAGTATAGCAGCCAGCCAATGAGAACATGTCATTAAGACAGTATTAATAATTTAAGATCTATGCATACTTTCTTATTCGGGAAGACAGATGGAATATTAATTCATTTTTTTTGTTTAAATGTCATGTGATCAACCACATGGACTAGTAGGATTACCTCCTGGTATGTAAAGCCCAGCAGCCTTGAGAAGTAAATGGCTAAGTAAGTGTAGAAGATCGTGGAACACCAGATGTGCACGCACGTGACGATAAAGTACACAAGTATCGGAACTGATGTCATAATGGTTCTGTACGGTGGCTTGTCTAACCTTCCTGTCTGAGAGTACAAAAATATGCATAATCTGATATAATGTTTTTTAGTTTTTTTTTGTTTAAATTTTAAAAATTAAAAGACGATAGAAAATGAATTGAGGATTTAAAAAAATACAATTTAAAAATCGATAAAAGGGTAATTTGAGCGTTAAAGAGTCACAGGTGAGAAATTTTGCTAGGAACGAAAGTCACAGTAAAAAAAAAAGGGACATATGTTGCTTGGAAAAACTTCACATGGAAAAAAACCACTGCTGGCGTAAAAATCTAAGGAAAAAAATTCAATAGAAAAAAAAAGTCACAGGAGAAAAAAGCCTCAAGAAAGAAAGTCAAAAGGAAAAAGTCACAGGGGAAAAAAGCCTCAAGAAAGAAAGTTAAAAGGAAAAACTCACAGAGGAAAAAAGCCTCAAGAAAGAAAATCAAAAGGAAAAAGTCACAGTGGAAAAAAGCCTCAAGAAAGAAAGTCAAAAGGAAAAAGTCACATGAGAAAAAAGCCTCAAGAAAGAAAGTTAAAAGGAAAAAGTCACAGGAGAAAAAAGCCTCAAGAAAGAAAGTTAAAAGGAAAAAGTCACAGGAGAAAAAAGCCTCAAGAAAGAAAGTCAAAAGAAAAAAAGTCACAGAAGAAAAAGGCCTCAAGAAAGAAAGTTAAAAGGAAAAAGTCACAGGAGAAAAAAGCCTCAAGAAAGAAAGTTAAAAGGAAAAAGTCACAGTGGTAAAAAGCCTCAAGAAAGAAAGTTAAAAGGAAAAAGTCACAGGAGAAAAAAGCCTCAAGAAAGAAAGTTAAAAGGAAAAAGTAACAGGAGAAAAAAGCCTCAAGAAAGAAAGTCAAAAGGAAAAAGTCACAGAGGAAAAAAGCCTCAAGAAAGAAAATCAAAAGGAAAAAGTCACAGTGGAAAAAAGCCTCAAGAAAGAAAGTTAAAAGGAAAAAGTCACAGGAGAAAAAAACCTCAAGAAAGAAAGTCAAAAGGAAAAAGTCACAGTGGAAAAAAGCCTCAAGAAAGAAGGTTAAAATGAAAAAGTCACAGGAGAAAAAAGCCTCAAGAAAGAAAGTCAAAAGGAAAAAGTCACAGGAGAAAAAAGCCTCAAGAAAGAAAGTTAAAAGGAAAAAGTCACAGTGGAAAAAAGCCTCAAGAAAGAAAGTTAAAAGGAAAAAGTCACAGTGGAAAAAAGCCTCAAGAAAGAAAGTTAAAAGGAAAAAGTCACAGTGGAAAAAAGCCTCAAGAAAGAAAGTTAAAAGGAAAAAGTCACAGGAGAAAAAAGCCTCAAGAAAGAAAGTCAAAAGGAAAAAGTCACAGCAGAAAAAAGCCTCAAGAAAGAAAGTTAAAAGGAAAAAGTCAAAGGGGAAAAAAGCCTCAAGAAAGAAAGTCAAAAGGAAAAAGTCACAGGAGAAAAAAGCCTCAAGAAAGAAAATCAAAAGGAAAAAGTCACAGTGGAAAAAAGCCTCAAGAAAGAAAGTCAAAAGGAAAAAGTCACAGGAGAAAAAAAGCCTCAAGAAAGAAAGTTAAAAGGAAAAAGTCACAGGAGAAAAAAGCCTCAAGAAAGAAAGTTAAAAGGAAAAAGTCACAGGAGAAAAAAGCCTCAAGAAAGAAAGTTAAAAGGAAAAAGTCACAGGAGAAAAAATCCTCAAGAAAGAAAGTCAAAAGAAAAAGGTCACAGTGGAAAAAAGCCTCAAGAAAGAAAGTTAAAAGGAAAAAGTCACAGGAGAAAAAAGCCTCAAGAAAGAAAGTTAAAAGGAAAAAGTCACAGGAGAAAAAAGCCTCAAGAAAGAAAGTCAAAAGAAAAAAAGGCACAGAAGAAAAAGGCCTCAAGAAAGAAAGTTAAAAGGAAAAAGTCACAGGAGAAAAAAGCCTCAAGAAAGAAAGTTAAAAGGAAAAAGTCACAGCGGTAAAAAGCCTCAAGAAAGAAAGTTAAAAGGAAAAAGTCACAGGAGAAAAAAGCCTCAAGAAAGAAAGTTAAAAGGAAAAAGTAACAGTGGAAAAAAGCCTCAAGAAAGAAAGTTAAAAGGAAAAAGTCACAGGAGAAAAAAGCCTCAAGAAAGAAAGTCAAAAGCAAAAAGTCACAGCAGAAAAAAGCCTCAAGAAAGAAAGTTAAAAGGAAAAAGTCACAGGAGAAAAAAGCCCCAAGAAAGAAAGTTAAAAGGAAAAAGTCACAGTGGAAAAAAGCCTCAAGAAAGAAAGTCAAAAGGAAAAAGTCACAGGAGAAAAAGCCTCAAGAAAGAAAGTCAAAAGGAAAAAGTCACAGTGGAAAAAAGCCTCAAGAAAGAAAGTTAAAAGGAAAAAGTCACAGTGGAAAAAAGCCTCAAGAAAGAAAGTTAAAAGGAAAAAGTCACAGGAGAAAAAAGCCTCAAGAAAAGCCTCAAGAAAGAAAGTTAAAAGGAAAAAGTCACAGTGGAAAAAAGCCTCAAGAAAGAAAGTTAAAAGGAAAAAGTCACAGGAGAAAAAAGCCTCAAGAAAGAAAGTCAAAAGGAAAAAGTCACAGGAGAATAAAGCCTCAAGAAAGAAAGTTAAAAGGAAAAAGTCACAGGAGAAAAAAGCCTCAAGAAAGAAAGTTAAAAGGAAAAAGTCACATGAGAAAAAAGCCTCAAGAAAAAAAGTCAAAAGGAAAAAGTCACTGGAGAAAAAAGCCTCAAGAAAGAAAGTCAAAAGGAAAAAGTCACAGGAGAAAAAAGCCTCAAGAAAGAAAGTTAAAAGGAAAAAGTCACATGAGAAAAAAGCCTCAAGAAAGAAAGTCAAAAGGAAAAAGTCACAGGAGAAAAAAGCCTCAAGAAAGAAAGTTAAAAGGAAAAAGTCACAGTGGAAAAAAGCCTCAAGAAAGAAAGTTAAGAGGAAAAAGTCACAGGAGAAAAAAGCCTCAAGAAAGAAAGTTAAAAGGAAAAAGTCACAGTGGAAAAAAGCCTCAAGAAAGAAGGTTAAAAGGAAAAAGTCACAGGAGAAAAAAGCCTCAAGAAAGAAAGTCAAAAGGAAAAAGTCACAGGAGAAAAAAGCCTCAGAAAAGAAAGTTAAAATGAAAAAGTCACAGTGGAAAAAAGCCTCAAGAAAGAAAGTTAAAAGGAAAAAGTCACAGGAGAAAAAAGCCTCAAGAAAGAAAGTTAAAAGGAAAAAGTCACAGGAGAAAAAAGCCTCAAGAAAGAAAGTTAAAAGGAAAAAGTCACAGGAGAAAAAAGCCTCAAGAAAGAAAGTTAAAAGGAAAAAGTCACAGGAGAAAAAAGCCTCAAGAAAGAAAGTTAAAAGGAAAAAGTCACAGGAGAAAAAAGCCTCAAGAAAGAAAGTTAAAAGGAAAAAGTCACAGGAGAAAAAAGCCTCAAGAAAGAAAGTTAAAAGGAAAAAGTCACAGGAGAAAAAAGCCTCAAGAAAGAAAGTTAAAAGGAAAAAGTCACAGGAGAAAAAAGCCTCAAGAAAGAAAGTTAAAAGGAAAAAGTCACAGGAGAAAAAAGCCTCAAGAAAGAAAGTTAAAAGGAAAAAGTCACAGGAGAAAAAAGCCTCAAGAAAGAAAGTTAAAAGGAAAAAGTCACAGGAGAAAAAAGCCTCAAGAAAGAAAGTTAAAAGGAAAAAGTCACAGGAGAAAAAAGCCTCAAGAAAGAAAGTTAAAAGGAAAAAGTCACAGGAGAAAAAAGCCTCAAGAAAGAAAGTTAAAAGGAAAAAGTCACAGGAGAAAAAAGCCTCAAGAAAGAAAGTTAAAAGGAAAAAGTCACAGGAGAAAAAAGCCTCAAGAAAGAAAGTTAAAAGGAAAAAGTCACAGGAGAAAAAAGCCTCAAGAAAGAAAGTTAAAAGGAAAAAGTCACAGTGGAAAAAAGCCTCAAGAAAGAAAGTTAAAAGGAAAAAGTCACAGTGGAAAAAAGCCTCAAGAAAGAAAGTTAAAAGGAAAAAGTCACAGGAGAAAAAAGCCTCAAGAAAGAAAGTTAAAAGGAAAAAGTCACAGGAGAAAGAAGCCTCGAGAAAGAAAGTCAAAAGGAAAAAGTCACAGGAGAAAAAAGCCTCAAGAAAGAAAGTTAAAAGGAAAAAGTCACAGGAGAAAAAAGCTTCAAGAAAGAAAGTTAAAAGGAAAAAGTCACAGTGGAAAAAAGCCTCAAGAAAGAAAGTTAAAAGGAAAAAGTCACAGGAGAAAAAAGCCTCAAGAAAGAAAGTCAAAAGGAAAAAGTCACAGGAGAAAAAAGCCTCAAGAAAGAAAGTTAAAAGGAAAAAGTCACAGGGGAAAAAAGCCTCAAGAAAGAAAGTCAAAAGGAAAAAGTCACAGGAGAAAAAAGCCTCAATAAAGAAAGTTAAAAGGAAAAAGTCACAGTGGAAAAAAAAATTCATTATAACAAAAAAAGTTTTAAAAAAAAGAAGTGAAAGGAGAAATAGTCAAAAAATATTTTTCTTTAAAAATAAAAACTCGTATGTGTCAGTGTTTCATCGAGTTGTGTTTGTAGGTCCATACATATGTATTTGTCTTACAATCGAGGGTAAAAGTTCAAAAGATTTGATGTTAATACATAATCGAGATGGTGTTTCTAAGGTCTTTCACTGAGTACGTTGTTGGCAGAGCTGTCGCGTGGAACCTTGCATCCCTTTAGGCTGCAACGTGCAAAAGGGGGGGGGGGGCGGATATTTAAAAGGCGCCAAGCTGTAAGGAAGAATAAATTATAAAACTATTACATTAGAATACTTTGGGGCGTGCAATCGTAAGATGACCGGGAGTCACCAAAAGTAACGTGGCGACACTGATTGATAATAAAAGATGCGTTATTTTTCAATTATCTTTTTTTCTTTACGCCTTTCTACCGCGTTTGGGGGCGTAGGCTGTTTATATGAATTTTCCACTTTTCACGGTCCTGTGCTTTTCTTTCCAATTGCTTCCAGGTGTATCCCATATTTTGCGTGTCTGCCTCTAGCTCGCGTCTACATGTATTATTAGGCCTTCCTCTCTTTGATTTTCCCAGCAGGTTCCATGTTAGGCATTGTCTGATGGTGCTATCTAGGGGTTTTCGTAGCGTATGCCTTATCCACATCCATCTTTTCCTTATGATATCTTCATCAATGGGCACCTGGTATGTTCTTTCTAGTAGATCTATGTGTTTTTTTTCAATAATCGTTTTAATAAAAATCTTCATTAACGGACAATATTTAAAGCTTCTTCTTCTTCTTTATTTTAAGGGCCCACGATCAATGAATTGATCATTCTGGCTCCTAAGCTGAAAAGATGCATAATTTTTTCCAGATTATTTGATGCGAATACGAGTAAATAATTCTCTATCAGACAAAGATTTACATGCATTTGTTTTCTACCTTGTTAGCCCCAATGCCACGACTGCGTGTGGCGATGATAAAAGACTTCTCCTCGTCGGAAATCCAAGGATGGTCTTCGGGCTTTTGAGAAGTCATTATGTGCCATGCTAGAGTCCACAGTAGAGTTATTGCCCCTGGTGTACAGATAGTTGAGTATACTTCTACCAAACATGTGTATGTGTACAGATAATTGAATGTGCTTTTAATAGCTCGATTTATGACAATCAATCAAAATAGGGGATGAGTTTTTTTGCGGTGTGAAGGAAAAATATAAAAATGGATAAGATATGTTTGGGCTTAAAATAAAAGGCAAGACTATTAAAAGGACAATTCAGCTTAATGCTTTTTTCGAGAGACCATACCTTTAAAGCATCATCTAATTTTTTACAATATAGGAAAAATTCACGCCCTCCCCATTTAAAATTTTCAGAGAAAATTCATTTTTACGTCAAGATCTTAATTTACCTATCAAAAATTCTTCTTTCTAGATTAAATAGCGATGATGGTTTCTATGGACTCAATCAGTCAGTAAGCAATTCAGTCAGTCAGCCAGTCAGTCAGCAAACCAGCCAACCACCCTGGCAGTCAGTTAGTCATTGAGCCAGTCAACCAGTCAGTTAGTCAGTCAGTCAATCATCAAGTCAGACAGGCATCAAGTCAGTCAGCCAGTCAGCCATTCACTCAGCCAGTCAGTCAACCAGTCATTTAGTCAGTCAACCAGCCAGCCAGTCAACCAGTCATTCAGGGCAGTTTCTATAGAAAAGAGTGCTTTTTTTCCTTCGTTTTTTTTTTTTTTTTTTTTTTTTTTTTTTTTTTTTTTTTTTTTTTTTTTTTTTTTTTTTTTTTTAATTTTTATTTTTTTTTGGTGTTTTTTTTTTTTTTTTTTTTCTTTTTTTTTTTTTTTTTTTTTTTTTTTTTTTTTTTTTTTTTTTTGTATTTGTTTTTTTGTTAATATTTCGAATATAAATTTGAACTTTTCAAGAGAGTTTTTCGTTTATTATTTGCAAATTTTAATCTTTTAGTTAAGATAAAAGCTCATTAAGTAGGGATAAATGTTCTTAAGTTAAATGTTTCATTAATCTACACATTGAATAAGTCACAACAAAAAATATAACTGGTATCACACCACAAAATAAGTTTGAAAAATTTCATTTTTACCAAAGATGTAGAAGACAAAGGGCCAGCCGTTGTCTATGGGAACAGAGCACAAAAAGCCAGCGATGAAGAAGGTGACGATGCCGGCCATGTTAACCCCTGGGGAACATACAATAAACTGGAAATGGTTTCTAAAAATGTTGAGTTGACAATCAAGGTCTTCGTTATTTTACTTTGAAACTTGAGTTGTATGGAGCATTTAAAAAAAAAAAATCATTTTCTTTCATTTATCATTCGTGGCGCTACAGCCCGTTTAGGGCCCAGGTCTGCTCCACCACATCCTTCCATTTGGATAGATCCACGTCTTTCCGCCTCCACGCGCGGACCTCCAGCTGGTGTAAGTCGTGCTGAATATTGCAGACCCGTTTCAGTATTGGTCGACCTGGGCAGGGCCGCATAGGTTGCAGTGGCCTAAGGCCGGCCCTGGACCGGTGAGACGTCTGCCTCCAGGCTTCTGCCTTTAGATAACTCTTGTGATGCTCTAAAATTCGCGCATCCTCTCAATGTGACCTGTCCAGTACAGTCTGCTTTTTTGCATTTTTGGGGGGATTTTGAAAGGGACTTCGAACAATTAATAAATCTCCTGGTTGTTTGAACGAATTCTGTATCAATCAGTGTCTATCACAGGACCGTATATTTTAATAGATTAGTAACATCACTTAAGAATAACTACTAGGACGTGAAGTAAAACCATGAGTTTGGTTTTTTTTTGATGATAATACATTTTGGAATCGTATACATTAAAATTGAGTTAAGGTTTTCTTTTCTGAAGGATATACGACGCTATGAACTTAAGGCTCAACATACCAGAAAATGTCACAGCTGTTGCGGTCAGCCTCTCAGATTCTGGAGTCCACCAGACAATTGTGTCAGAAACAATAGGCAAGTTTGCTCCCTGGAGTGGGGGGAATGTAAAAAAAAAATGGAATGCTAACAAAATATAACAATATCTCCATGCTTTCAATGGTGGTCATTGGGATTGGAAATGAGAGGGAAACACCACCACGCAGGCCATATTTAGATACGCCAGAGTGTGGTTAAATAATGAGTTCACTAGCATGCAAAATTCTCGATAACTACGCTGAATGATATATAAATATTTTTTTTTTTAAAAATGCAATTGCGATTGGTACGTAATATTTTCTTTTCGGAAATGAAATCGTCTCAATTTAATTATGGTGTAAAAAATATTCGGTTTAAAAGTGGTTGGGATATGAGAATATTAATATAATTCATGGGCGTGAAATGAAAAGTGTGAATTAACTTAACATGGGGGAAGGGTGTAGCAAATATTGGGATGACCATAAACTACTCACCAGTGTGAGTCCTCAGATGATCATAAACTGCTCACAAGTGCCAGTCCTCAGATGACCATAAACTACTCACCAGTGTGAGTCCTCAGATGACCATAAACTACTCACCAGTGTGAGTCCTCAGATGACCATAAACTACTCACCAGGGCCTGTGCTCACATGACCATAAACTACTCACCAGTGACAGTTCTTAGATGACCATAAACTACTCACAAATGCGAGTCCGCAGATGACCATAAAGTACTCACCAGTACCAGTCCTCAGATGACCATAAACTACTCACCAGTGCCTGTGCTCAGATGACCATAAACTACTCATCAGTGCCTGTGCTCAGATGACCATAAACTACTCACAAATGCCAGTCCTGAGATTATCCTGAGTCCGACCAGAACATTCGGTCCAATGCGTGCAGCAGGGGGAGATAACAAAGTCGTCAATGCAGAGCCAAAAGTCAGCAGCGTCATGGTCCACTTGTTGCCAAGGTAACCGCTTACCAGGTTAGCAAAGAATGGTCCCACCCATGACGTGAATGTGATGGATGACAAGACAAGTCCCACGGTGTTGGAGTTCCAGTCAAACTCAAAATCATCAGACTGATGGAGGCCAAGAGGGGGGGGGGGAGGGGGAGTAAAAAAAAATATGAACAATAATTACACACATTTTAAATTCTCAAAACAAAAATTATGTATCTGTTTTTATTTTAGCATTTTTTAAATGAAAAAAGGATACTTGAAAACTTACACCCCCTACCCTCCACACCGACTAGTAAGTGGTATGTTGAAATTGGGCTAAAAACAAATTTTGCACAAGCCTCGTCAAGCGGTGTAAGGATTTCAATAACATACAATTTGTTCATATATATGTTAGCTGTACGAAGTTCAGAAAAAAAAGTTGAAATTTCTAAGAAAAGCAAATATTCACGCATTGAGGAAAAAAAAAAGACATTGTGGATCACAGTCTGAGTAGAGGACAACTGACATGGTGCACACATTCTTTTAGATATGTTTCATTTTATATTGAAGTAAAACTCAGCAATAGGTAATCAATGCTACCTACCCAATTTTGACTTTGTATACTTTTGTTCAACTCACATTCTCACCCGTCGTATTCATCTGAACAGCCGCACTGAGCGCCCCTTCCATCTGTGAACCGAGCGAACCCTCAGTTACTCCGATCATCGTGGCATTCGTCGACCCATCCCTTGAGCCATCGCCTGATCGGGGTCTGACCATACACACTATGGCCATGGGGGCTGTGTTCCTGGGGATGGTGTTTATCACGAAGGACAGGTGAAGCAGTAGGAGCATCATGGACCTCCACGAGAACACACGTGTGGCCAGTGACTGGCAGGAGCTCACGGCTTTACTTCGTCTCTTGACACGTCCGTGGTGGTCAAAGTTTGGAGTTGCGTGTTGCTTTCTACCCGAAATGTTGTGTTTATCAGACGCGTTGTCTTTTAATGAGTTCCCAAACTTCGAGTCGTTCTGTGTTACGTCTATGTTAAGCTGTCCTTCTCTGCACTCCAACTGTGTCTTAGACAATGCGAACGTGTGAGAATCAGCCGTGTGTTCATTCACAAGACTGTTTTTATTCGTTTCAGCGTTTTCAAAACAGACGGGATTTGAGTTTTCATACTTGAACCCAGCGGCGTGATCAGCCTTTGATGCGGTGACGTCTTCCACATTTTCGGAACTTGCATTTCCTATTTCCAAGTCTGAGATATCATTAGGTTTAATCTGATCTCTATTCGACGGATTTGACTTTCCTAAAGCTAACCGAATTTCTAAGAATGTGTTACCTTGTTCACCAGCTGAAATCATGTTGCTTTTTGTTACGTCGTTCCAAACCGATCCGTTGAGATCATTAAAACTCTCCCCATGAGCGATGCCTTCTGCTGCTGAGCTCATTAGCCTGTTTTCTTCTATGTCTAAGCTGACAACCAGATCGCCTTCACCATCCATTTTCTTTGCTGAATATGTTTCATCGTTATCGTCTAGATAATTTTCTTAAGACTTTTCCCTTCCGCTTACACCCATAAAGTTTGAAATTCGTGTTTGGTTTTGAACGAGTCTGTGCGTGTTGAGTGTGTAGCATTGAAATATGTGGTTTTTCACATCATGACACAGGTACTACATTATTATTTCAAGTAGGCCATTGTGTAGCTATGCGTATTTATTAGACATGGATGGCGTGTGTGGCACGATACCAGCCTGTTCATGATTTCGAATAATTATGCATAGTTATGCAATTATCTTAAAAGGGTATATGTAGCGGCGGATCCAAAATTAAGAATGAGAAGTGGGGTCCAAAAGTTTAATCCAGTTTGAATGCAATAACGTGATGTAAATAAGACTTATTTATTTTTATTCTTACCACCCTGTGCTGGTTTCAAATTAAGGTTTTCTAGGAGTTTGATGGTGCACGGCGTCACGTTTTTTTTTTTACTAGATTAATTTTGTGACCATGGTGTGTTAAGGAATAAAAATATATGTCAACATTGTGCTAAAAATCGGAGTCTGACCGAGCGTTGAGCGCAATGTCGACTTCTACCAGAGAATCCCTAATGACAGGCCCGTTCTTCGGCATACGCTGACTACGCATCCGCTTGTGGCCCCGAACGTGAGGGGGGCCCCCGTGAGGCGACCTCGATCACCCGGTTTTTTTTTTTAAAAACTAGCACTGCAGCCGTCTGTGTCACTCACGTTACCTTCCTCATCCTGAAATTTATCATTCTGAGTTGAATTCGGAGGCAGGGAAAGGGAAGCAGCAGGGGGAGGTGTGCTTTGGGGGTGACAGACAGGAAATCGGGGGCTTGGCCGTGGGAATGGGAAAGTATAAATAGCGATTGGACCCCCCCCCCTTTTTCCGGGGCGCCTAACCTACGCTCCATGCTTAGGGCCCCCTAAACTCCTAAGAACGGCTCTGCTGATGCTATTGTTGAAGACATTTGTATTTTTTTATGGGTCACCCAAGTGTTTGAGTCGTTCACCATTCGTTCGTTGTCTGGTGACGATTCGAATGCCCCCACCCCCCTCCCCCCCCACCCCTTTTCTGAAGGCATCAGTTATAAAGCATGGTTCTTTGAGAAGAGAACACGAAATTTAGCTTTAATAAGGTTTGGTACCAAGAACCCAACCACGCTTCACGCCGTTTGTAACTGGGCAGGATTCAAGCCTCTCTTCATTTTTACAAAATCTAGCCTGATTTTGGTTTTAAAAATGAAAACATTGATTTTTTTGTATTTCAAAATAAAATACTCATCAATTGTTGAGCTCAGCCGTATTATATCCGTTTTTAAATAGCGGTGGCGAATGAAAGGGATGGAAGGGATGGGGTAGCGCTTATGGGTTCTGGAAGGGGTGGGGGTGAAAGTGGAGGAGGTGAAAGGGGAGGAGGTGAAAGGGGAGGAGGTGGAAGGGGAGGAGGTGGAAGGGGAGGAGGTGGCAGGGGAGGAGGTGAAAGGGGAGGAGGTGAAAGGGGAGGAGGTGGAAGGGGAGGAGGAGGAAGGGGAGGTGGAGGAAGG